>CM061142.1:116905643-117368341 GCA_030789695.1 Scilla litardierei
AGAGAGTGTGTGCGGCAGAAGAGATAAGAGAAGATATTTGTACGATAATGGGTCGGTTTTGGGGTTTAATTTAAATGGGGATGATACTGGCAGTCGATGTGTTGTCAATTTGTCAAGGGCAATCTTTGATAGAGTGCACTGATGCACCACCGATCAGACACAACTTGTTCCAACGTTGACCGTCATTCGCGTGTCCTGACCTGTGATAGCAGTTGCACTCCACCAATCGTTGAGTGTCTGATGATGTCTTGGTCCTCTTGAATTATGTAGAGAGTCAGCTATACTTCTTCGGTTTGATGGGGAGTTGGATTTCCCCGCCGCAACGTCTTTTCATGGCGTCGTATCTCGTGGATGCTATTAGGACATCATCGTAAGTGGTCAAATCCACCTAATCAGCTGTCACCTGATATTGATATCTAAACCCTGTTGGAAGCATCCGGCCCGAGCCAGTAGGTTACTACCAGTCCAGGAGCTAATTTGCAATCACAATTTAACAATTAACTGTAAGTAGGTCAGAACAGTATCAGGTAGGTCAGAATGCATTACCGGCTAAGCATAGAGGACTCATCATTGTATTCCACTCTCATAGAGCCCTGAACCAAGTTGATGAACTTCTGTTGTAGCTCATCTCTGCCTCAGGCTGAAAGTACTTAGTGTTGAAGCGTCCTTGAAGATATCCAAGTAATGGGTCGCTCCAATTGCCATTCCTCTGACTGCCAATAGACTGACAATATCGGTGAGTTGGAGCTTGGCCAGCTCTGCCCACTAGTTATCTTGAATGCAAGCGACTCGGAGGTTATCCTCTGTGTTCCAGAACCATTCAGGCTGAAGAGGCTCCTCCTTGCCAGTGAAGTATTTCGGCTGGAATGCCCGGAACTAACTCTTGGGTCAGCCCAATGGTCACGCTAAGCGTATGCTGAATACGAATGGTTTGCTAATGATGAAGCTCCAACAATCCCTTTAATATATCTCTAGCTTAATGATTGATCATAGATGTAGTATTCCCATTGGCAGCAATGAGAGATGTGCTGTTACCATGCTCCTTCCTGGTCTATGTATATCCAAACATGCTGCAACACTTTAAACGAAACGACTGGAGTGTCAAATTGAAGATTACTCAATATTCAAGGATGGAGTCAAGTAGGTTAATGAAGATCCTTTTCGAAAGGATATATAAGGTGACACTGGAATCAAATGAATGAGTCTTTAAGAATGAATTAAGGAAATGTTGTTGCTCATTAGAAGTTTTATGCAGACTTATATGGACCGTTAAGTAAACCTGTCACACACTGCTTCTTAAAATGAGAAAAAAAACAGATGGTGACAAGTCAACATGTGTGACAAGTCAACATGTATTTTGGCATATTAAGAATTCTTTCCTTTTTAAAAGTCAAGTTGTAAGACTATATAATGATCACAAAATTATTGTATTTTTCATTAAAGTGAATATAAATTGAAATGTGGAGTTACCGGTGCTTCTCAAAAATTAAATCTTTTGTTTTGGAGATCGATAGTGTGCTTTGTGTGTGGGTGAGAGGTCTCAAAAATCCATGTGTATGAGGCGTATGAGTTGGTCATCGTTAGATCTTTGGGATGAGAGGTTTAAAATTTTACCAAATTCTAAACTTTCTTGGATTGTGCATCTATAGTATTTGTATCTAGATCCAATTTTCTGAATGTCATACCGCATCTAAACATGCTAACCACGAACGGTATCAAACACTATCCATTTTGTTCGGATTTGGTTTGGGTTTTGAATGCTTATCAGGTACCTTTAAATATTTTTATTATTAAAAAGTTTGTTAGAAAGAGAAAATATTTAGGACGAATGAGAGATTGATAAAAGCTTAATTAACCTTTTCCTATTTGTATCCTATTTATCGTAAAAAACTACAAATTTTTTACAAATCTTGATTCACCATGAAAATCCTTAATTAAGGTACTAATTAAATCATGAAACGTGATATGTTATATATTGAAAATCTTCATGTTTAACTATTCTGATTCGTGCACTCCCTATAAGCAGGAGTATTACTGTCAATTATACCCAGCTTGTCGTACAAAAATGAAAGCATCGTAGGAGACATAAAACATATAGGCGGTGAAGATCCCACAGGCAGTAGAGAAATTATAGACGGTGGCAAACAAAAACCTATGTAGTAGAGAACTGATAGGTAGTAGGAGATATAATCTATAGGTAGACACTAGTGCGTAGTACCAGATACAGAACCTATAAGCAACAGTAAGAACATGTAGGCTGCAACGATTATAAAAGTTAGAAGCATATAGAAAAGATTTGATTTAGATCTAATCAGTTTGGATCACATCAGATCATGAGGAAAAGAAGATGCTGATGATGAATGTTTGCTTGATGATGACCAAACGTTGTCACGCCCCGCTTCCCAAAACGACGGAAGCGAGACGTGACTAATGTCCGCATAGGCCAGAGCTGTAAGGCTCAGGCCCAATAAACGTCTGTAGGGGTACCATTCAAAATTTTCAGGTTCTTGCATATCAAAGTTCATAACAATAAGAATAAGGGTACTCGAAAGGAAATTGCATTCATTAATAAAAAGAGATAATATCCAGCATGTGACAAGTCTAATAAAAGGAGCCTAAGCATGGCTACAACTACAAAAGGAAACTAATGGTGCAAAGCACCCAACCTAGGCAGAAAGCAAAGTAGTGCTACGCACCCAACTAGAAAGTAGTAACCTCTGTAAGACAGCGATGGGAAGGAGCTCTATGTCTGGTCCTTGTCTGGTAGGTACTCCGGTCAACGACCTCTGACTCCAAGTCCACCGAAAATGCTGGCTCGTCTACGTACTCTGGCTCTGTACCTGACGTACAACACCCAAGAGAAAAGGAACTGTACGTCAGGTAAAGTCTACAAGGTAGGGGTGAGACTCTACTGAAGTGTAAAGTAATTTAAGAGCAACATTTTACTGGTTGATTACATGCAGTTGCGATGACATGGTAGTTATACAATTTTATAAGGAGAGTAAAAACTGAGCAGGAAAGTAAACGTGACAGGCAATAGCCGTAGCGTGTGCTAAGGCATCCACATCTCATGACTACTTCAAATTATATACATAACCCTGGTACACCACTACATATACATCATCATTCTCCACCTCCCAAGACATCCATATCTCACCACCAGACAGCTCACATCCAGTGCTACTCCTGAACCCAGCTCTAAATCACCTCCAACCATGTTAACCCTGCCACCTGAAAATGGGGAGTAGCACGTCAATGCGTGCCCCAGTAGGAACCAACTTGGGTTTGGAACTCCGTTTAGTGTTATCAGATCACAAGGCAAGCAAGAGAAGTAGAGCATGAATCTAAGTGATATAGTGAAAATTAAATAGATAGTCAAAGGAATCATACCTGCGGTCCATGTCGAGTTACTGCAAGAAAAGGGTTAGCACGAATAATAATAATAATAATAACAACAACAACACAAGTATTTAAGCACCTAATATCTAATAAAATAAGTACAGGTGCCAGAGACATGCCACAGAATCACTAGGAACTGGCAAGGGGAAGGGAAAGTGCTGCCAGTCGAAGGAGTAACATGCCAAATTATTATCTTATTATTTTATAATTAAATTAATTGGAAACTTGGATAAACTGTGTGATACCAGGACCTAGACTTCACCCTAAATGTGGGGTGAACTAGCACACGACGCAGTGGACACGGGCACTGTACGCCGGGCCTCTCACCTCCCCCATCCCTGGCAGGAGTGAGGCTATCCACATAACCCAACCTCCGTATGACCCCTCCACTCCCGGTAAAGGCAAGTGGGTGTAAAATCCCCTCCACTCCCGGTAAAGGCGAGTGGGTGTAAACTCCACGCATCACATAATCATCCCCCAACTCCTCAGTCCAGGCCTCATATCCACAATTTACTCAAATCCCACCTAAAACCCGGGATTTGCTAACTCACCCTCCTTAGAGAGGACTGGGACATTCAAGAGTTTCATTTAATCATTTTTGTAATGTAGAAGTCATGTTGCATGACATCATACTCCATATTCATATCAACATGGGTCATACACCGAAGTGTCATGCCCTTCATTGTATTCATATCAATCCGTCATCACATCACATATGGTATCATGCATGACATGCTCCCAACATTACAAGTCCATATCAAATTTCAATTCATATCCACAAAATTGAGCATTTCTCACATTTCTAGCATTTGCCTTCATTCAGGCATTTCATCGAACACCTGACGGGCATCATTCATAACAAAGCAACCTAATAACATTTACATGTGCCAAGGACATGAACATTCATTTCACCATAAAGTCATATTAAGCAAGAATAGTGATGGCCAATTATCCACAAATAATGGATAAGAATAGTACTTAATAAATTCAGTTGCTGAAATTACAAGAACAACCACAAAGATCAACACATTTAATTTATTTCTCTTGGGAATTTGACAAAACTTTATAAATGAAAATTGAATATATGACAGTTATGGACTTACAAATAAAATTTCTTACAAAAATATTAACTATATGATTTATGGTGATTTAATTAGTGAAGTATGTCAAATCTGTTTTTCAGACAGATTTCAGAGCCTACAAAGATTGCTGTTTTTGGGCATGTTCTGGCCAGAATTACGAAATATAATCACTCTGATGAAATTATAGAAAAACTTATGTTTCCAACGAGACCAAGATCATCAAATTCCAGTGCGTGTGCAGGTAGTTAGAGCAATTCCTCTGAAGTGTGTCAAGGCTAAAGATCAAACAGACATGTTGTAAAGATGGAATTATTTCTCCTAATTTCTGAATTGAAACTATATCAAAATTTATATGATTTTGTGGTAGAACTTCAAGATATACAAGCTCATATTTTTTTCTAAGCTTAATTCGAGCTACAGTAACAGTAATTACGGCAACAACACAAAACAGAAATTCAATCTTTTAACGGAGATGTTTTTATTAAGAATTTCAAGGGATATTTTGTAAAATTGAAACATGGCTCATGAAATTTCACCATCCCTAATTCATATCAAGTAAAACATGCTATAAAAACAAAATAACAACAATCAAGTTGATGGAATTCCAAACCAAGAAGTTTCTACCTCAAAAGCTTGGTTTTCCTCTTCTCCTTCTCTTTCTTTCTTCTCCATCTTCTTCCCACTTGAACCCATATGAGATTCTTGATTTTTGGAGTGATAAATTAGGGTTTTGAAGTGAAGAAAATAGGGGAAAATGGGAGGGTGTGGTCGGCCTTAAGGGGATAAGGAGAGGGGAAAAGGAATGAAAGAAAGAAAAGAAAAGAAAAATGAAGAAGATGTAAGAAAGTTCCTAAGAAATATCTCCACCTAGAACTCTCTTTAGGATAAGCATGCATGTGTTAAAATGACCTTAATACCCTTCCAAAATTACCCCTCAAGTTTCAAGTATGTACAAGTTTGCCATTACTTTAGGTGCCGACCACTTAAGTATGTACGCACAGCAAATTTAGTCAAAAAGACCGTTTTGCCCCTGACTTTTCTAAAAATTTACGGGGGTTTTCATTGACTCCTAACCCCTTTCACACTTCCATGGATCTCCCTACACACATCCATGCTCATCCGTGGACGCATATATGCTTCACACACACACACGTCTAGCACATTCCCGTTGTTTTGCACCGACGACGTCTTTCACACTTCTCCTGCACTCAATCTCATTTTCTCGTATCTTAGCCATGCATTACGGCCTAATCCCCCTTTCATTAAGTTACATTTATCGATATCTATGTTTATTTAATGCCTACGCATGTATCGTAAGTAGAATACTACGCGTATTCAGTAGAATACACGTATAGTGCAAAATAGGGCATGACATCCTACCCACCTTAAAATAAAGTCCGTCCTCGGACTTCCTAGGGCGTGAACCTTGCTGAGGTCAGCTAGGGATGAGGGTCCTACTATCCATGAAGTATAAACAAGAATACATATCTACACCACACTTATCTACACTATATGCTTCACTATCATCCCCACACATCCGAATCACACACATATCACAGGTACATCGTATTACTCATCTAGTAGCACATCCATATCACTATATGCATCATTACATATACATACGTATATGTTTTTCACATAAACATCTAGGCACACATACTCACACCTTAACATATACATCACACACCATAAATAGGTCTCCATACATATTATTACATGTATTTAGATCATTTCCCATATCTATATGCATATGGCATCACACCATATCCACATCACGATACATAACGTATCCATACATGGCGTGCTTTCAGATACATCACCACACACTCAAGTATAAACGATTTATATTCTATCTCTTTATATATTTACATATACGCCTACATCCATGCACAGACATCCAGCAATACACATTAATCTACTCACCATTGCTTAATAAACAGTGCCACCATCACGGTGTCGCACCGTATGTACCCCAGATCCCTATATTCCCAATGCTTAGTCACATGGGTTTACTCACATTCATAGGCACATAAATACATACATACACACAATAGTTAATCACATCTATACATACGTTCACCTGGACGTACTAGCACATGCATGATCAAATCACATAAGGTTCACAATTAGAACTATAAATAAGTATACACATAACATCACATCCATAACAGTGCACCTACTGCCTCACACAGATAGGTACATATACCACACACAATACACACAAGAGTGCACAAACATAATATGTTTCCTTCATATGATATATATATATATATATAACTATCCATGCATCTGCTACACACATACTGTCATAATGGACAAACAAATATAAATATCCATCTATACTTCCATGCACACGTATATACATAAATGTGCAACCAAATACACACAATCCAATACACATATATCAATCAGTTTCATTCACTTACATTTATCACACACATATACACCTATATTCCATAGCTTTCACATCTACATTTACATTGCACATTCACGCACATACACCCATGCTCTGGTACAGACCTATATATTCACGCATACAACAAGAATACATTTATCCAAAGCACACTGAGATACACCTAGAGAGACAACCCTATGGAATAGATCAGCAAGTAGACAAACAAGATACGTATAAGTATATATATATACATATATGTATTCATTCATCCAATATACACACCATTACATATATTCCTACTGCACAGTACACCTACATGAACACATCCCTACATTTCACATTTATACAAGTATGATACATATGCACTTATAGGTAACAAACAATACTTCACATAAATACTCCACATCTACTTATATACACACTCATTATATACCTACAGGTATATTCACATCAACACTTTATTTATATATATATATATATATATATATATATATATATATATATATATATATATATATATATATATATATATATATATATATATATATATATATATATATATATATATATATATATATATATATATACCTCTAGGCGTACACATAGCCATATACACGTTCGCTCATGCACCAGATTATTATTCTAATAGTAGGTATACACACAGACATACATATATACATATTAGGATCCATGCAACCATGCACATACATCACAATGTATAGGCGCACACACACATTCACACATACCATATCCTGTTATTACATATCTATACAGTCAAGCTACCTAAACTGCACTAACAGTAATCGGTAGCTATCCATACTCTTATATACATAACGTCCAATATATCTATACTTTTACCAACATACTAGTTTATACACAAATAAGTGTATTTCAATATTCATACACATCCAGTAGATAGTCACATCCCCTATACGTACACATTCATATACTGATACACATATATCAGAATAGGGATCATTCACATACATACATATATAACCACTCATAGGACTGATATCAATACACGTTCAATAATAGTAACACATTTACACAATCACACTACGCTTGCTACAACAACATACATACATACAAGTATATCATATACCAATACACAATCCCTCCTCATGCCGCTATATATGGAAGGGTGCACGCACTACACATGCATCCATAGGGTCCTATAAACACCATTCTACAGGGTAAACGTAAACACACAGATATACATACACCGTAACTCCACTTAACCGTGCAAACCCTTAGCCATCCCAATTATACACGCCCTATATAATCTCAAATCCTCATATCCATCACATCTTACATACGTTATACGTCACACTTATATCCTTATCCCATACTAGGCACGATATAGAGCTAAGTGCCTAAACTTAGGGTGGACGGGTCTAAAGCATTCCTACCCTCCTTAGGATACATCTACTCCCAACACCTTGGAGCATTATTCATACTATCCATACGTCCATTACTTATCTATATCGCTATATACACACCATGTGTGGCCAAGCCACATAGGGCATACCAACCTAAGTGCACCACAGGCCCATTCTTCGCTATGCAGCAACCATATCACACGGACAGGCTCGTATACTACATCCCATACATGTTATACGGTTTACACACATGTAAGGCACAAGCATACAAGTATAGGTAATAAATGGCTAGTTAGGCACACATACATGCCGACAGCCGGATATACAAACACACATACAAGGGTCAGGCACACACACACAACATACATACATGTCTTCAAGTGTCATACACACACACATATACCTCTCGGTGTTCCTATATGACTCATTATAGACATATACGTTTATCACCATTGACATATACTCCCATGTACCATTTATGACCGATCTGCATATCCATCACACTCAACTGGTTGGTAGGGAAATATCCTTGTTTTCCCCACTCCAATACTAATAATTTAACATGACTACAACCATTGTCCCTCAGAAAGAGTAATACATTGAGGACTCATATGTCTTGCATTTAAAGCAATACCATATGCTAGCATATAGTCATTCAACCATATACGTATACGCCTCATTTAGTATACACCACACACGTATACACCCATCTAACAATACATCTCATATAGTTATTCAACTATATAGTTCAATCGATATCTTCCTAGTCAACCAATACTCAATTAAATAATTCCATCATCAGTGACACTACACATCTAGTATACCCGCGTCTACCGAGGTGGAATACAAGGGGATACACATGAATCCACATGCTCTATACATATCTAGATGCCACCCACATCTTAATATATAAGTATATACATATTCAATAGGTTCTACACTACATTAAGGATCCAGCACGTATATTTAACGTAACTTGCACATGAATCTAACTATACATCACACACAAGGACGCCATACAACCTCACAAGTCAATAGCCATACCATATTGGTATTCCTATATAGATCTCGAACCAAGAGTCTAAAACGACCCCCAGATAACTCTATACCTCGAGCTCTTAGCATTAGGACTCTCTCCTAAGGCTAGACACTACCCACCTTAGGGCTAATGTATCCCGATCACCTACTGAAGCATCACATGTACTATCCTTACACACATCGCAGTGCGGTGACATGCACAGGCCACCAAAAACTGTCACGCCCCGATCCCCAGAATACCCGGCATTTAAAATTTTTTTTCTTTCTTTCCAAGTATCCTGGAGAGTGAGGGTGATGAGAAAGGGAAGAAAGAGAAAGAAGAACAGAATAAGCAGGCCACTGCGCACATGCTGGGATAGTACAAGTAAAGCTTCACAATAACATCAAAACGATCTCATGAATACATAGATCAACAACAACATAACATATATATATCACTACTTCAAATTATATACATAACCCAGGTACACCACTACATATACATCATCATTCTCCACCTCCCAAGACATCCATATCTCACCACCAGACAGCTCACATCCAGTGCTACTCCTGAACCCAGCTCTAAATCACCTCCAACCATGTTAACCCTGCCACCTGAAAATGGTGAGGAGCACGTCAATGCGTCGATCTCTCTCCCGTTGCAGGTAGCACAACAGATCTACACGGCGGCGGTAACGTCGGGAGAAACCATGCGAGATCGGCGACGCACGTGAACTCCTAGGAGTAAAGAGGGCTGTCGGAGATTGAATGAGGTCGATGGGGGGTTGTTCGGCCTGGTGGGCGGCTGACGGCGGCTGCGCACGGCGGTGGGCAGCTGTGAGAAGGCGAAGAGGACATATTTGCACAACGGGTCGTTGTCGTGCGTCACAGCAAAAAAGCGGCGACTAGAGGGATCAAAGGAGACTTGCAATAGGTAAAGGGGGTCGAGGGGGATCTGATGGTGGTGGAGTGGTCGCTGGAGATGGTCGGGCACTGGCGTTGAACGGCAGAGTGCAGATCTATCAAAAACAGCCGCTAGGGCTGAGTTTCAAGGGGATTTCGAGGAGGGAGAGATGAGAGATGAGAGATGAGAGGGAGGAGGGTTGCAGATGATAGAGGGGTTTGAGGGGAGTCTGAGGGAGGCGGAGTTGGCCGGTGGGGCGACGGCGCCGGGTTTTTCCGGTGGGTGCAGATCTGTCCAAAAATGGGTTTTGATGGGTTTTTGAGGGATAGAGAGAGAAAGAGAGAGATGGAGAGTGGAAAGAGAGGTATGGATTGTCGAGGGTTAGGGGAGGCCGGAGGGTGGCTGTGGCTCGCTGGCGGTCGCTGGAGATGGGCGGGTGGCGGCTTGAAAGCTAGGTGGGCTACGGTTGAAAGCTGCGCCCTGGGGGGTGTTTTCATAGGCTTTTAGGAGGTGAGGGAGAGGAGAGAGGAGGGGGAGGAATGATGACCTGAGAGGGGGCCGGTGGTGTCGCTGGTGGCGAGGAGAAGTCGCGCAAGGGAGGTGAAAAGATGGGACGGCCTGGCTTGCGTGCGTGAGTGCTAGGGTTCGGTTTCTTTTGATTTTAAGGAGAGAAAGATGCTAATACATGGTTTAAAGGGGGTATAGTTAAGTGATGACTAGGAGAGTGAGTGAGTGAGGGGGAGTGCAAAGTGGGTTAAACAGGGTGAGTGTAGCTACAGAAATCCCATTCATGATACGTAAGGATTTCCTTGAGATTTGATTAAGAGTTGAATTTGAATTTGGGTTAAGGCTAATTGGGCTTCGAACTCGATTAGTGGGTTTGGTTGGGCTAATTGTGTCCGAAAATTATGAAAAAATATCAGGATGACCGTGACGACGAAAGGCTCGGGTGTACTGTGGTTGATCGTGCATTAGGTTCACAAAAAACGAACTAAAAATAAAAAGATCCGGTGTCAAAGTCTAAAGTTACGACGTCTCACCAATCAAAACTGATTTGTGGAAGAACGACCCGTGTAATGACGTTCACTAAAAATCCCACAAATAACTACTCTTCCATATGGTCACAACGACATATAACATCGCGTATTCCGGATAGAAGAGAGGACAAAGAAAAATACATGTACGAAAGAGGAAAGTACGCTCAAAAATACGAACGGTCGGAAAGCGGCCGTTACATTCTACCCACCTTAGAAATGATTCCGCCCTCGGAATCACGTATACTAATAATATCTATAAGCACATATGCCTACAACTCACATATACCACATAATGATCGCTAATCCTATAATTCTAATCAACGTTCCTCCAATAATTCATCATTACTCGCCCTCCACTGGATAACGCTACAACTAGAATCACATACTAGCACTTAAGTATAACTCCGCATTACCGTCTACAAATCAACAATCATCTCGTCCCCAATATATATTCTCCATCATATTGACTCATAAATCTATTCTCCATAATCAATGAACCATCAAGCCACTTCTATCCTTACCCATATTATCTAATCTCCTAATCATATTAAATCTGTAATCATAACTATCCATTCATCCCAACATGTCATGTTATTTCCAATGTCTTCTTCACCCCAACTTTATAATCAAGTCCTGATGATTTAAATACTCTACTCATTTCATGATCACCCTAAATCATACTATACCTCCATAGTTACTCCTATCTACCACTCGTACAAGTTTCAGATCTGATAAGTACTCATCTCCATGTGTACAATTTCATCCAATTAGAATTCTCCATTGAGTCCTTTACACACTAGTATAATTAAAAGTAAATAGGTAAGTCTTGGACACCTTATTCCTATCATCCAAAATAAATCTAATATAATATCCTTATGTTTAAAATCAACTAATCCATGGTACAACATATCTCATCTCACTCCATGCCTACCCGCAAACATAATCCTATAACAATAATAGCTAGTACTAACAATATCATAACAATAAAAAAATAACACTCCCGAAGAAGGAAGAGAAGAAAAGAATGTTTAAAAAAGATGTGGGAAAAACGTGTGGAGTTGTGGTATTGGATGGGGAAGATAGGGGGTTGTGATCTTGTGTGCTAGTCTCAAAACTTTAAAGATTTGATTTAAAAGAAAAAAAAGGTTTTGATACAATCACATGCAGCCAAAAATAAGCATAACTATAATATGAAAAACTAAGTCTAAGGAATTACATGTAATGACGCTATCCACACATATATAAATACCGTCATTCACACGACTTCATGCATATATCCCGAATACACCAAGTATACAAATATGATGCAAGAGACAATTATTAATATCCTAAAGGTAGCACACTCATACTGGTCCACACACTCTACCTATATACATGCGCCACGACAACATCACAAAAACCAATGGGGCCACTACTAAATTAGAGTTGACACACGCAACGACAAGCACTAATGTCTAAACAATAGAAAGGAAGCCGAAACCAAAAGCGAAATGAAACGAGATCGGAAAGAACGAGTTTGGATAAGGCGAGGATAATGAGGTAGCTAGTTGGATGGGACAAAAATATTGCTCTAAGTAATTAAATAGATGCAAGAATGGTACGTGTAAAATATGGTATCATATACATATATACTTATAAAAATATGTAGAAATAGCGAGCAGATGGTAAAATTTTACAATTTGGAAAAGGGGTTAGACGAAGAAATAAAGAGTAGGATGAGGTAGTGATTGTTTTGCAAATGGAAGTAGATTTATACAAAGATTTTTTTGAAGTATGAGCACGATGAACAGAGAACTGATATATATAAAAAAGTTGAAGTTCTTATTTAGTTTAGAAAATATTCTAAACGTACGTACGGTAAGTGGTTAAAAATAAATTTCGTAGTTTAGAAAAAGGATGATATATTGAATCTTCAAAACTGGTAACAGGATTTTAAAACTGAAATATGAAAGATACCGGTTCGAAAATAATTACGAGATAGTAACTAAAAATTACGACCAAGAAGGTTTCAAAATCCAAGAAAGAACTTTAACTCAACCGAAAAGCAAGAAATTTAAATATATAATAAGGGGTTTTCAAAGAAGTTGAACTGAGCGAAGAATTTAATAAGAAATTTCGAAAATACTTTTAGAGAGATACAGGATTTGCAATAGGGAAGACTCAAAAAATTAACGATGATCATCATGAAGCGATCACATGAATTGGGGCAAAGAATATGATCGCATGATGAATAAGCCTAAGATATGACTCATGAAAAGCTACGATGGAAATCTACGGCCAATAACACAGAAGTGTAATGATTGGAAAGATGTTAGAAATCAGGGGTTCTAATTATCGGGACGTCTAACGATCAGGATAACTCAGCACTAAGACTTCCTAATGAACTATACTGTAATAGAGATATCAGGAAAGGGTCCTAAGAGAATCAAATTTACGTTCTGCTGGGCCCGAAATTGATGGACCCGAGCGAAAGACTAAAAGAAGGACTCTAAAAATCTAACATGGTGGGTGAGAGGCTACTAGGGTACCCTAAGACGAGTAGGATTAAATGTTTACTAAGGCGCTTGATTATCAAAGCTGGATGTCTATCTAAGTCTTCCTACCATCTAGGACAGGAAACCCTAATTTAGACTTGTACTGGATATTAAATGAATGTGATACTCTTATTGCTCCGTACTTTTTGCATGACCTGCATGGGCCACCACTAAAACCTGTCACGTCCCGCTTCCCAAAACGACGGAAGGGAGATGTGACTAAGGTTTGCATGGGCTGGAGCTGTGAGGCTCAGGCCTAATAAGCGTCTGTAGGGGTACCATTCAAAATTTCCAGGTTCTTGCATATAAAAGTTCATAACAATAAGAATAAGGGTACTCGAAAGGAAATTGCATTCATTAATAAAAAGAGAAAATATCCAGCATGTGACAAGTCTAATAAAAGGGGCCTAAGCATGGCTACAACTACAAAAGGAAACTAATGGTGCGAAGCACCCAACCCAGGCAGAAAGCAAAGTATTGCTACGCACCCAACTAGAAAGTAGTAACCTCTGTAAGACAGCGACGAGAAGGAGCTCTACGTCTGGTCCTCGTCTGGTAGGTACTTCGGTCAACGACCTCTGACTCCAAGTCCACCGGAAAAGTTGGTTCATCTACGTATTCTGGCTCTGTACCTGACGTACAACACCCAAGAGAAAAGGAACTGTAAGTCAGGTAAAGTCTACAAGGTAAGGGTGAGACTCTACTGCAAGTGTAAATTAATTTAAGAGCAGCATTTTACTGGTTGATTTCATGCAGTTGCGATGACATGGCAGTTATACAGTTTTATAAGGAAAGTAAAAACTGAGCAGGAAAGAAAAAGTGACAAGCTTTTTGTAACTCGAAGATCACTCTCGCTTGGAGAGCATCTGAAACGCCCGTAGGATTTTTGTAACATTTCATGACATGACAAGTATAAGGAATTGTTCTTTCTAGGGGGTCCACACACACGCACACACAGGTAAAACCTA
This sequence comes from Scilla litardierei, assembly GCA_030789695.1. Taxonomy (NCBI): domain Eukaryota; kingdom Viridiplantae; phylum Streptophyta; class Magnoliopsida; order Asparagales; family Asparagaceae; genus Scilla; species Scilla litardierei. The sequence goes on from CM061142.1 coordinate 116,920,362, forward strand.
GGGTGTCAGTTGTTGTTGTTGTGCTTAGACTTTGTCGTCAAGTCTAAGCTGTCAAGGGGGTCCCGGACGTTATCATTTCATGTCTGGTTCTCTTTATTTATAGTTTAAGGGTGATGGCCTAAAGTGGCTGAAAGTACGCAAGTAGGAAACACTTGCCTGTGGTGGCGGGTGAGTCGTCGGTCTGGATTGTCTCGTCAAAGCAGTGCGTCAGCGAGGCTCCATCTGAAACGGGACAACGGCGATGTCAGATCGTGTTTTTCATCAATCATATTATGGTAAGTTTCTAAGTTCAGCGGAACTACCCTTACAGTCAAAAGTCACATCTTTTTGGTTCGTTACGCCTAATCGACGATTATCCTATGTGCACAGTATTAAGTCCGTTCGTCGATGTCTATGCTTGAACAACATTTTAAGGAGCGTAAAGTAAACTTTAGTTATCGTTGATGATTTTTAGATTAGGTTTTAGGTTCGCTACGGTGTGGGTTCTTACTACGCGTTAGAGGGCTAAGCTTTTTGACGTTTGATCATGGATCGGATGTCGGGTCTGAACAGCGATAGATCTGCATCGTCAGCAACGTCTCGATCGTAGGTAGTATAGCGAGACACATCCGAAAAGCAAGGTGTAGGCGAGAATAGCGAGCAAGTGTCGATCTCTCTCCTGTTGCAGGTAGCGCAACGGATCTACACGGCGGCGGCAACGTCGGGAGAAAACACGCGAGATTAGCGAGCAAGTGTCGATCTTTCTCCTGTTGCAGGTAGCGCAACGGATCTACACGGCGGCGGCAACGTCGGGAGAAAACACGCGAGATCGGCGACGTGCGTGAACTCCTAGGAGCAAAGAGGGCTGACAGGGATTGAAGGAGGTCAATGGGGGGTTGTTTGGCCTGGTGGGTGGCTGACAGCAGCTACACACGGCGGTGGGTGGTCGTGAGAAGGTGAAGAGGACATATTTGCTCAACGGGTCGTTGTCGTGCGTCACGGCAGAAAAGCGGCGACCAGAGGGGTCAAAGGAGACTTGCAATATGTAAAAGGGGTCAAGGGGGATCTGATGGTGGTGGAGTGGTTGTCGGAGGTGGCTGGAGGTGGCCGAGCGCCGGCATTGAACGGCAGAGCGTAGATCTGTCAAAAATAGCCGACAGGGCTGAGTTTCAAAGGGATTTCGAGGAGGTAGAGATGAGAGAAGAGAGGAAAGAGGGTTGAAGATGATAGAGGGATTCGAGGGGAGTTCGAGCAAGGCAGAGTTGGCCGGAGGAGGTGGCCAGAGAGGCGGCGGCGTCAGGTTTTTTCGATGGGTGCAGATCTGTCCAAAAATGGGTTTCGATGGGTTTTTGAGGGAGAGAAAGAGAGAGATGGAGAGTGAGAAGAGAGGTATGGGTTGTCAAGGGTTAGGTGAGGTCGGAGGGTGGCTATGGCTCACCGGTGGTTGCCAGATATGGGCGGCCGGCGGCTTGAAAGATGGGCGGGCTGCCATTGAAAGCTGCGGCCTGGGGGGTGTTTTGATGGGCTTTTAGGAGGTGAGGGAGAGGAGAGAGGAAAGGGGAAGGAGGAGGAATGATGGCCGGAGTGAGAGGGGGCCGATGGTGTCGCTAGTGGTGAGGAGAAATCGTGCAAGGGAGGTGAAAAGATGCGGCGGCATGGCTTGGGTGCGTAAGTGCTAGGGTTCGGGTTCTTTTGATTTTAAGGAGAGAAAGATGCTAATACATGGTTTAAAGGGGGTATAGTTAAGTGATGACTAGGAGATAGAGTGAGTGAGGGGGAGTGCAAAGAGGGTTAAATAGGGTGAGTGTAGCTACAGAAATCCCATTCATGATACGTAAGGATTTCCTTAAGATTTGATTAAGAATTGAATTTGAATTTGGGTTAAGGCTAATTGGTCTTCAAATTTGATTAGTAGGTTTGGTGGGCTAACGGTGCCCGAAAATTATGAAAAAAAATATCGGAACGACCGTGACGATGAGAGGCTCGAGGGTACGGTGGTCGATCGCACGTTAGGTTCACAGAAAACGAACTAAAAATAAAAAGATCCGGCGTCGAAGTCTAAAGTTGCGACGTCTCACCAATCAAAGCTGATTTGTGGGAGAACGACCCGCGGAATGACGTTCACTAAAAAATCCCACAAATAACTACTCTTCCATACGGTCACAACGACATATAACATCGCATATTTCGGATAGAAGAGAGGACAAATAAAAATACGTGTACGAAAGAGGAAAGTACGCGTAAAAATACGAACGGTCGGAAAGCGGCCGTTACTGAACACATTCAATTTGAGAATGGCTCAGTATAGGCTTGTGTATGATATGAAGATTACAATTCTCTAGATTAAACGCTCTAATATTTAGGAAAGAGAACATTCAAGAGAAAAAAAACGAAGAAGAGCTTAATTAGGCTTCTTCATATCGTGTCTTATTTCTAATTGAAAAATTACAATGGTTATAAATCTAGAATCATCTTGTATGTCACTAATTAACCCATTAATTAAGGCATGACATATTGTATCTAGATGCTCTTCATGTTTAACACATGTTCTAATACTAATAAACTTAAGGCAAAGAAATACAAATAATAAGTATTATAAATAGATGGCAAACATAGAAAGATAATCGTATCCTCATTATTACTTCTATATTGATCTCATAACTACTTGACACCAACAGTTAGAAATCATAAAATAAATAGATGGAGAACATAGAAAGATAACTATATCCCCATTATGACTTCTATATTGATCTCATAACTGCTTGACAATAACAGTTAGAAATCATAAATTGATGTTTACTAAATTCCGATAGGGTTATGGGATTAGTAAGTTTGGATACAAGCATATCCAAATTTAATAAGCTTTCGAATACGATAGGATTCCTTTGTGAGGCTAAGAAGAGAATTATGGATAATGGGTGATCTGAACTCTAGGAGATCATTTTCTCATATGTCATACCATATTTCATCTTCATTCCATATGTTATGCCATGCTCATGCTATATTGAATTATTTGAGTTATATATTTCATTTTTCATTACTTGGGTATTTCTTTTGTGAGATATATGTAATTTTCATACTATGGCCGATCTATTTTAAGTTGATTTGCTTATTTTTAGATTTTTGATGATTGGTTATGTATTTTTAGATGCTTTATTCTTAGATTTAGTGATTTCAAATCACTTAGCTTGAGAGTTATCTTAGATGTAACCATAGGTTCATTCCAAGCATTCTGGAACATAACAGGCACCGGGTATAGTCGAACCAGACGTCTGACGTGTCAGATTGTCTCTTAGAAATTTTCATTTGACGAGACATCTACAGTTCTCTGACCAGACGCCTGCACAGTTGTCCAAGCACCTAGTTGTTGAACTTTAGCCGCCAGACCAGTGGAATTTTTTTGGCAATTTTACCCGAGAGCAACAATTTCTTCTCTTCGTTTACCTAGTCGTCTGATGAAGAATCACCAAACACCTACACAGTTGGTCAAGCGCCTGATTGATCTTCAATAGACTTTGGATACCCTCAAATTTTTCCAACCACATTAATTTCTTTTAACCAAATGACTGAAGATCTCTATATAGACGCCTGACTCATCGAAATCTTGTTTTTGCTTTTAAATCTCAAGATGCATTGATATCCTACACCAAACACCTGTCGATGGTTTAAACGTTAGATTAATTTCGATCCGATGGCTGAGATTGTCTCACTCGATCATTTTAAACCCCATCCCCTTTCATTTGAGGTCTCCTTTTCTTTCGTCCATCTACTCGAGCGTCTGCCCCTCGTGCTTTTCAATTTCAACCGAGCTCTATGATCGTTTCTTCGATGCCCGATTATTCTCCTACCACTCTAGGTATAGTTTATCGTCGTTCACTTCTAGTTTTCGATTAAGTTCTAAGTTTCTCGCTTAGAAATTCGTTATCTTCGCTTACGGTTTGACCCTTATCGATCATTTTTAGGGTTTCATCATACCTCCTTGTAAGCGAGCAAGAAAATCAACGGTTGGTTACCTTTGTTGAAGCAAACCTCATTGCTCAATCTTGGGATCATGAAGTCACTCCTCCACCCCAAGATCAACCAAAATCATTAGCTTGTTCCCTGCCATCTCCTCAATTTATGTCGATTACTTTTCCATCTCCTCCACGTGATGTCGACCCATCATCCTCTGAGCACCCTCCAGCTTATGATGATCCTCCAGCTCATGCTGATTCTTCGGCTCTTGAAGACCCTATCGAGGTCCTTAGAGCTAGGGTTCCTTTTCTTATCAATGGGTATCTTTACCTGGACTCTCGTCAAGTTGCTTTCTCTGACGATCTGGAGAGATTCGAGTCTTTGGTCCTTGGTCTTGGTCGGGATCATACTCGCATCTTTGATTCTCTCCGTCGTATTCATGATAGTCTGCAACAGCCTCGTCCTGACTTTTCCACTTCCTCACCGCCTTCTAACGACCTCAGCATCGCTTGGCTGAGTTTGAATTCAGTCTTTCTGTCATTTGGGATGCGGTCTCTGTGTTGCGTCAGGATCTTACCTTTGTCAAGGGTATGGTGGAATCTATCTTTTCAAATGGTCATACATAGACTCTACAGTCGCAGCAGTTGTTTTCTTTGGTTCTGAGGATCGAGGAGAAACTGGACTTGGTTTTGCCCACTCATAGAGACATTGCCACTCTAGATTCTCCTGGACCCAGCACTTCTCATTCACCACCTCCTCCACCTCCAGCTTGATGTGCTTACGATTGCAATCACGAGACTCTCATGCTAGGATATGTATTTTTGTGTTTTTGATTGAAAGTTTTTGTAAGGATGTTAGGTTATTTATTTTGTGATGATGTTGTATGGGTGTTTGGATGGTATACTTTGGATAGTGTCACATTTTGTTTTTATGTGACCTATACACTTGAGCGATGTATTTTTGGATACTTTTTTGTATCATCACCACTTGTATGTATGTATGTATGTATGTTGGTGGAGTTTATTATCATTGGAAATGTGTCAATGTGTCCTCTTTATACATTCTCTTTTGCAAATTCAATGTTAAATGTTGATATTGTATCCATATGCTTGATTCTGATGATTAATGTAATAATTAGTTAGGTGTGATACTCCTTGATTTATTTTCCTTTCTCTTAAGTATCACCTTAATTATTCATCGTAGTCACCCACTCCTATGTTTTACACTTCTCTTAGCACTAGTTGGTATTGTTTTTCTCTTCCACCCACTCTTTTTCGATTATGACAAAGGGGGAGAGAAATAACCAAGATAATAATTCATGTGATATTATGAATTTTAAAACATTTCCATGAATCATAGCATTTCAAATCTATTATTGAACCATTGAATGATTCAGGTGGAGTTCTTGATATATGAATTGGATTTGCATCCCACATTCCATTTTTAATTGTCATTATTACTATGAATGATTTCATGCTTCATTTCCTCTATATGTATCACCATAATATCATGATCATGTGTATTCGTTTATGTTTAAGCTTTAATTCCTATAACACACATTCCATGTGATACACATGCCATTGATATGCAGTGATGCTTCATTTTATATTTAATTATTTGGACTAATTTGATTGGCATCAATGCATGGGGAGTAAGTATTTCATTTTCGTGCACAATTATTATTATTCTTTATGTTTGTTTGTCATCATCAAAAGGAGGAGAATGTTGAGTATTGGATCTCCCAATTTGGTTTTGATGATGAGAAAACATAATTAATTGTGACTAACCCTTGCTTTGTAGTTAATTAAAGCATCGTCGATGTAGATAAAGATATATCAAATGCGACGATGATTTAAGCTAATTATGCGAGGAAATCAAGTGATGGACTCATGAAAATCAAGTAGAAGTCTTCAAGGAATTCAATAAGAAGTGAAGAGGATTACTTTGTAATCTTTTCATATTCTTTACTTCTTTATTTGAATTAGAATGTTAAGCCTTGAATAGACTTGCTAGAATCACTTTCATGTCACACTCAACACATTGGTCCATTCATCATTAAATCTCATAGAATTAGAAATTATAAAAACTCAAAATGGAGTTACTCAGCCTCCCCAGGCACCTGGTTCTTAGACTACAGACTCTTGGCGTGCATGCATATAACAGTGCCTTAACCCTAACCCAGACCAGACGTCTGAAATTATCAACCCAGACGTCTGCACTGTGAGTCAAACGCCTAGGTAATGACCTTCAAACGTCTGCCCAATTATGACCAAAATTCCAGTAACTCTGTTTCTCCTAAGCCGACTGATCAGGCATCTGAAGATTTACATCCAGACGTCTGCACATTGTGACAAATGCTTGGATGTTGAACTTTAGATGTCTGTCCATTTTCGACTTCAGTGGGTCATATTTCTTTATCCCCATGATCAAGCAAATGAAGTGTTGGACCTAGACGTCTGCACAGAAGACCAGACGTCAGGGAGGCCTACTTCAGATGTCTGGTACTAGTCGTTAGACTCATCTTAACGTCTTGTCTGCACAGTGGACCAAGCTGTTGAGGGATGTATGCCCTCAATTCATTGTATTTGATGCAAATGAATTTTAATATTAGATTATATATAAATATAGTAAAATGTTTGCAAATATATTTTATAATAAAGTCATACAAACAAAGAGGATTTTTCTATGAAAGTCGGGGAGAAAACCGCGCTCAAATCGGAGTCCAAACGGGCCCAATAAGTCTATTTAAAAGGTGTTTTAAATAGCCAAAGAGATAAAGCCAAGAAGTTTTTTAAGAAGGAAAAAAGGCCTCATACACATGCCCAAATTGGGCATAGGGCCAGCCCAGTCCGAACTGGGCCGGGGCGCCCAGGCCTGAGCGCCCAGGCCTGGTCTGGGCGCCAGGCCCAGGCGCCCATCTGGGCCTGGAGTCGCTGGGCCTGGGCGCCCAGCCCGGACTGGCTGGGCCCTGCCCAGCTGGAAAAGAATGCGTGTGGGCCCTATTGTGGGGCCCACAGGTTTGAGAAACCCTAGATTCTCTTTGTCGGTTGGAATTTTGAGCAAAAATGGGGTTTTGCTAAACTTTGTGACGACGTTTGAGGGGTCAAACGAAGTCGAAATTAAGCCATGTTTGTTTCTATGTGTTCACCGTTCAGTGCTCTTCGATTTGATAGGTTGTATCACTTTCGAAGCTCAATGATGAGGGAGAAAAAATTAGTTGAAGTTTAGCCTTAGTGTAGGGCAAACAAGTTTAATTTTTCCCTCTCCAATAATTTAGTCCCACATCGGATATGCAGAAAGTGGAGGGGCCAGCCACCTATATAAATAGGGGCCAACCCTCCCTGAAACTTGCACCAAGTCTCAAAATCTGAGAATCTCCTAAAAGTTTGGAGCACGCTCGGATTAAGACTTATTAATTATTCCCTCTCTCCCTAAAATTCTTCCTTACTCCTGATCGGTCTCTAGCAAAACTACGAAGAAGCTCGGATCGAATCCGAAGTCTTGATGAAGGATCCACTCAAGGTGAAATCTTCTTCGGCGTGTGGTTGGATCGGTGATAAGGGTGCTGCTCGCCTCGGGACACGGTGTGGTTCGAAAAGCGATTCGGCTCAGGATGAGGTGTGGCTCGGGACGCGGTTTGGCTTGGGAGAAGCGACGCATGGCCAAAGAAATGCTGCTGAAAACGACGCTTCGTATTCTGTGGAAACTAAGTGAAAGGTATGTAGTTTAAATATTCATGCGTTTATAATTGCAAATGTTAGATAGATCTATCCTTAGGAGTTGGTCGGACCCAACCCCGGGATAGTAGAGATCTTGGCTAGGGTTGTTCTCTTTAGGGTAAGATTTGAAATAGTTTTAAATCTGTTTTTCCGCTGCAATTTGTTTTCGTCGTCCGACCAACTTAGACCGGACATCGATTTTATTGCCCTAAGGACCAAGAAAACCGTATAGTGGTATCAGAGCCATTCTACTTAATCTATATTTTTCTTTTATAAATTGTAGTGATACAACAAGTTTTCTCCATGAGATGGAAGTTGATATTTAAACTATTAAAATAGTCCTTTCCATGTGACATTTTATTTTCGAAATTTTTTTGAAAATTAGATTTAATTTTAAAATCACGTGATTATTTTAATAATTAAATCTTTAAAATTATATGATAATTTTTTAATGTAACTTAAACTTATGAGAAAAAATTTAAGTTGCATGTTTAGCAAAAATTTATGAGATATTTTTATTTGCTATGTTGTCATGCTAAAATGTTTAAATGATAAATTTTTAATGGTTATATAATGTTTCTTGTTAATTATGTGATAATACAAGAAGAACTATTAGGTTAGCCATTAAAAGCTTTTAGAAAATTATAAGATAATTTTTAAAGGACATGCTATGATTTAAAGTTGTTTAAATGCCTAATACATGATTAAGATAGCACCCTAAACATCCTTATAGTTGATAAGGACATTAATAAACGTTATTAACCAATCCTAATAATTTCGAATTTTAGGATTCAACTAGTTGATAAGATTAACTAGTTTTAATGAAGTCATATCTAGTCGATGGCACACTTATGAATAATAAGTTTCCTTCAATGGCACATGATCCAGTCTAGTGTGTTTTGACTAGTGTTGTGGATCACCCTAGCTCGACTTGGGATAGTGATCCTAGCCTAGCCAAATCCCTGGCCGTGTTCCTCTGGACCGCAAGGATGTGAATTATGATTATGTGACACCGTCGACTATATGTAGTCAATTACGTTAAAAATCTTCTTCAAGGTTAGTCGTAGCCCTCCTTACTTTTGGACTTTGGGTACCAGGGATTTCATGTTATAGTGGTTGAGTCAACTCAAGCTGTAACATGACTATCTTTTGGGAACCAATTCCATTAAACATGTGACGTAGTTCGACCTAACCAAAACCGTTGCGTCGTGAACAAACTGAGTGCCTGTGTAAGTTAGGATTAGACATGAAAGTAAGGGTCTGATTAGACTAGTCTTTATGATTTGTTGAGCCAATTTAAGGTCATAAGTGACTAGGGGTAAAAAACATAAGGGAATCACATTTGATGTGATTGATGAAGAGTCGTCTACCGATCGCAGAGGTAAGCAACTTGTTAAGCCAACTCAAGGTTGTGAGACTCAAGGTGGTCGGGTCCCTTTCCCACTAAATATTATTATTCGTTCATTTATATGGCTTAAGATGATCGCTAAAAATGGTGGTCGGTCCCTTTTCCACTAAATATTATTATTCGTTCATTTATATGGCTTAAGATGATCGCTAAAATAGTGGGAGGATATAGTTGAATAAAAATCCATTTTAACTATATTTAAAAATCATTGAACATATGCTAAACTAGGGAAATTCTATGTTATACATGATGGAATCCAAAAATATTATCGTAAAGGAAAATGTAAACGGGTCAAGATGATTGTTTAGGGAATATCAACTCAAATCAAGTTTGATAGTATAAACCAGGTTCTCACTGACATTAAACTGTCATTCCTAGTACAAGCTTACGGACAATGATTTCCTTGAGCTCTGTGTCCAACAAAATAAAAGCACGCTACTGTCACTCGCCTCTATGAGGGGTAGCCTGAACATAATGATGTTCAAAGCAAGTTTCTTCATACAATTTGTTGAGTCAACTCAAGGTTGTATGGAAAACGGTTTCGATCCGCAAGATTCGAAACTTCGATCAAACTGTTTGACTCGAAGATGAGTGCACGAGCGGTGCAAGACCGTGTATCCAAATCAGATCTTGAGTCAAGCAACTTGTTAGTCAACTCAAGGTTATGAAGCTCAAGTGTTTGGATACGTGATGTGCTTGCACAGCTAATAATTTTTGTTGGGAATGTATTGTCTAAATGGGATTTAGAACGGAGAAGGCATTAAGAAAAGTCGGTTGAGAAAGAAAGTTTTGACTATGATAATAAAAGGCAAATGTGGGAGGAACTGAAAATGTGACATTTGATGTCACAATTTCAGGATGATTGTTATACAAAAGGAGAACACATTTTGACAAATGTCATCACTTTGCTTCTGAAGCAATGTCACGGTGAGGATGTTTTGTATAACGATATTGTATTAAATGTTAATACACGAATACGCAAGTTATAGAAACTTTATCTATGACAAAATAGACTAGGCTGTACCGATGAGAACAGACTTGATAAGTCACATAAAGAGAGTTTTAATCTCTCGTATTATGAGTCGAAAAACACTTGTAAGTCGTGTCTCAATGGTATAATGGCCAAACTCCTTCTGTAAGACAGTGGTAGAATGAGTTGGAGAACTTATGGTCTTATACATATGGATGTATCCAGATCCAAGTCTAAATTAGCCTAGATATGTTATACTTATTTTATTACGACACGTGTTCTTGATGAAACACAAGTCTGATAAAATAGAGTACACCGTATCATAAGTATTTGAACTGCTTCAATCAGATCGAAGAGTCGAATACTTAACTATATAATTCTTGCTTCATTAAAAGAAAATGTGATTTTCTCTCTGGTCAAGTCTCTTAACACATCAGTGTGTTGGAGAGCATGAATCGCACTTTGTTAGACATGGTGCGATGCATGGCAAGTGGCTCTGAGTTATAATCCTCCCTTTGGGTTAAGCCCCAGATATTAATGCCTATGTTCTTGATAAGGCTCTGTGAGGACCTTACCAATATGATATTCTTTAAATTAATCGTTAGGAAGTCAAAGGATTACTCGAGTCTCGTGAGACGAAAAGTCGAGTAAGACATCATAGTTGATGATGGCCTAGACAACTTCCAAGATGCCATTCGGAGTAGTGATTCTACGAAATAGCTTTGATGCGATCCAAAAAAGGTCTGTGCACATAAATAAAGTATGAACTTTAGTTTACGTGCCCAAGAAAAGTGTTCCTTAGACTGCAAGTGAATCTTCAAGATAAAAGATCGGTGCAGATGGAAAAGAGTGAAGCACAAGTTATACTGTTTGAGAAAGTTATCATTTGAACGCCTATAAATGGATTGTGATGAAGCTTTCTTGCCAATAGATGTGTACAGATCTATTCGGATTAGACACTATGTAAATGCTCATGATGACCATGAAAACTAAAGCATTCATATATAGTCTGTTTTCTAAATATGATTTAGAAGAACAAATTTATATGAATCTGCTAGAAAGTTTTCAAGGCCAATGAGAGCGAATAAAAGGCATGCAAGGCATCAAGTAGTCGGAACATTTGTTTTGACAAAGTGGTCAAAGAGTTTAACACTTTATCAAAAATGAGTATGAATCGTGTAAATGACTGAAATGCTCCTATTTTGCATGAATTATCGCATATTTTTATGACGCATTTCACCCTTCAAACCCCCATTGTATACGCGTTTATGCTATTATTTGGAACAATATGACTTTCGGAGCGTTTATGCACATTTCAGGGATTTTGAGAAATTTGGAGTCAATAAAACGATTGGCGACGTGAGAGAACCTAGAAGACTCATGATGACATGCCTGAGGTGCCAAAGAAGAAGACAAGAGGAGGAGAAGAGGGCGAAAGATGTGAATCTCAGGCCATCTTCCGTTTCCCAGGCGACTCGACCGAGTAGCAACAGCTACTTGGCCGAGCTGACATGCAGAGTTAGCACGAAAAAGGCCATGACCTACTCGACCGAGTAGGGGGCTACTTAACTGAGCACGAAGGCTACTCGGTCGAGTAAGGCAAGCGCCCAGATATTCAGACAGCCTCTCACTCTTTTAAGATCTGCTATCATTATTGTTGGCAAAGTATTTTTCTCATATTTGTTAAGGACAGTAGACTTCATGACGGTTCCAACGCTGCCAAGAACGCGCCAATCGGAGGTCGGATGAAATCTGAGGAATTTCTGCAAGTTGACGTTGCAGTGCTGAAATCACCTACTCGACTGAGTGCTGTGTTCTACTCGACCGAGAAGGTCACCTACTCGACCCGAGTCGTCATCAAACAGAGCAGTGTTTTGGAGGAAGTTTTGATCTACTGTAGCTCAACCGAGCAGGGGGAGATACTCGACCGAGCACGCTGGGGCCCAGAACTTAAGTTGCGGCCAGAATTGATTTTGGGCACGAATTTCAGAGGGTTTCTTAGGTTATTTACTAGAGTTTTGAGAGGACTATATATAAGGATTGTAGCCGTCATTAAAGGGGGGTTGGATCTTATTTTCTTTGGAGCTCTTGGAGATTCTTTTAGGAGTTAGGCCATGCCATAGGCCCCTCCTCTTGTATCAAGCTAAGTATTCTACCTCTTTAATTCTATTTTAGTTCTTCTTATTGTTTTTCTATGATGCTAGCAATGATCTCTATTGTTTTCATAATGTTTGCTATGCTTGAGTAGTATTTTCTAGGTCTAATGGATTATCCCTAGGATATTAGGATTTAGATACAAAGTTGGGATCTTTAGGTTGCGTTGGTTCAAAAGGGGACGTAATTTGGTCGATCTTGCAAAGTTTGTAGGAGAACTCGTACTGAGATCATGTCCACGGTCAGTAGAATCGATTGGCTTAAGGAGTATCTTATAAACTTAATTAGGTAGTTAGTGGATTCAATTAAGGATCGTGACCATGCCCGGCTCATGTCTTTATGGGATCCACCGACGAACTATATTATTAATTGACGGCTACCGCCATTACATCAATAAGAGCCACCAAAATACATCTTAACTCTAACTGACGAGAGTGGCGGGAGTTGTGATCATTCTGACCATGAGAGTGGCATGAATATTATCGATTCTTAATACACAGATCGTGTGCGCCTGTCGCGAGAGCAGGGTTAATGCAATATGTTAGACAAATGGTGCTAATGTTAGCTGGCCATTGTTCTACATCTTAAATGCGACAATCCCTAATAAATCTAATGCAACGTAAGAGTCTTAACCAAGCATCGACATCCGACGATCTTAGTGGTGAGTCCTATTGCCCTAGTCCTTTCTCTTTTCTTTCTTTCTTTGTGTGGAGTCCTTTATTTGCGACATCGAGTGACACGACTTTCGCATCCATCACCATTAGGACACTCTAAAATCCACATCCACCAATAAATCCGCAAGTCTTACTCAACCTAGGAGTAGATAGGTAGTATAGCACCGCTTCCCCGTGTTCGATACCCGCTTGCCAATATACCGTGTGCTTGCGGTAAAACGACATCGTTTCGGAGTTAATTTTGGGCCGATCAAGTTTATGGTGCCGTTGCCGGGGAGGCGTTCTGCCATATTATCTATTTATCACAATTAGGTTGATTAGACTACGAAAAAAAGAAATAAAAAGAGATTTTTCCCAACCCCCTGCTATTATTATTATTATATTTATCTCTCTTTGTACCACTGACGTCTTTTCCAAGTTGCTCATTTCTGTGATTGTTCAGGTTCTATTTATTCGAAGATGTGGGGGAGTTACACTCCAATGACCCAATCATTTAGCGCGGTCATCAGCTTTTCCCAAGATGATAAAGAGAGTCTCTGCCAAGCTTGGGGGAGGTACAACGACCTATTATGTGGGTCACCGTATCATGCATTCAATGATGAAGATCTATTTTGTCACTTTGCTAGAGGGCTAAAGGGTCCCTCGCGAGAGTTTATGTAGAGGATGCATGCGGGAAAGTTCAGTGATATGCAGTTGGCAGCAGCCTTGGAACAAATGATAGATGAGGCTCGATCTACCGGTTCACTAACCGTTATGGCAGATAAACCATCTGATCAAGTATTCATTGATTTCGTTATGGCTAATGTCTCTAGAGCAGGTACTATCATTGACGGAGTGTATGTTTCGCTTGAAGATAATCGTTTCAACCTTTACACCATCAACTCTCCACAATTAGAGACATCTGAGCTGCCAGAGGAGGACACAAATATGGACCTTTTGAGAAGCATCATGTACATATCTATATCAACCGATCCATTGACAATAACTGCAGGTGATCCTTCTGAGCATGAAATTCACAATTTTATTATTCATCGCATCTCTTCTGCAGGTACCATTGATGATGGAGTCCATGCTCGAGTTGAGGGGGACAAGATGCACTTTTATACTATGGTTGAGATACATGAGCCCACATAGCATCCTGCAGCACCAGAGGACATTATTGAGGAGGTCGTCCCTACAGTAGCGGAGCAGACCATCGAGGCGGACGTGACTTGGGACGATGACATTTGCACACAGATGGAGCCCGAATTGTGCCCCCTCCTTTCGAGCTACTACAGCCATCCCCACCATCTACAGAGGCTGAGCATCCCTCAGAGGACCACCTCACTAGAGCTTACAGCTCCCACTCAGGGAGACTTCTTTACCCACTCCATTTCTGAATCATGTATCCCATTTGATATTTATTTTGATTCAGATCTTTTTGACGTGTCATACCTATTGCATGACACTTACAATTAAGGACCGGAGGTATGCTTGGATGTGTCCTTGCTTGAAGAACTTGACGAGCATGACGAGTAATCGCCTGAAGAGGTGATACATGCATTTGATCAGGATATATCTGAGGAGCTTGGACAGGACACCGAGGAGAGAGCGGACATGGTACTTGAGAGTATAGATTTATTTCCAGGGAAGTGTTGTTAACCATCCTTGATTTTAAATATTTATGTTGATGACCCTCTTTGGGAAACATTTGTACAGGGGGAAAATCCTTCACAACGGACTGATGCATTCCGTTCTTCACAGGATACAGGTGGACGCCTACGAGGAATGCTAGGGGATGCATCGCTGGAGTTTGTTGGTGTTAGTGGATACATACAGTAGGCAGAGCCATAGAAGGTGCTGATAAGACGGCTGGATGCACCGATGTAGATACTGGACCCACCTTTTGTTATAGGTGATAGCAATCCAGCAGTGACGTATTTTTTTGCTTTAAATAAACACGAATCCTCTCGACAGCGAGAGGAACATATAGATTTGCTTGATTAGTTTGTTTAGAAGAAATATCACCTTATATGACGGCAAAAATAACCTTTTACACCCAAAACCCATTATATATATAGAGGAATATGGAGGTGTACTGACAGCGCATGAAATTTTTCCTGCGCTGTCAGCGATTAGGGTGTAAAAACAAATTTTTTTTAAATTTTTTTGCAGTAGTTAGAAATACGTGTTAACTAGCTCCCCACAAATTTTCAGGTCAATCCAACACCGTTTGAGCCTCCGTTCATCGATTTCAAAAACTTTGCGCAAAACTGTCCAGAATTCTGGACAGTTTTGCACAACATTTTTGAAATCGATGAACGGAGGCTCAAACGGTGTTGGATTGACCTGAAAAATTGTGGGGAGATAGTTAACAAGTATATCTAACTACTGTAAAAAATATTTTAAAAAAAAATATTTTTAGAGGGCCCAAATCGCTGACAGCGCAGGAAAAATTTCCTGCGCTGTCAGCACACCTACATATTCCTCATATATATATATATATATATATATATATATATATATATATCCCTCTTCATATTTTGATATGTCCCACCATTTTGCTCACCACCATCGAGCATTTCTTTCAAGTAAAACCTTACTTTCTTATTCTTTTGACTTGATCTCGCTTAGCGAAGCCGTGACATTTTTGATCAAGTCATTTGAATAAGACTATTTGGTATAAGCTTGGGGGAAGTTACTCGTATGCATCATTGCATGTGCATATAGTTGCATTAGAATTTCATGTCATTCATTTCATAATTTTTCATTCACCCCCTCATATTTATTGTTGTTTCTCATAATTACCTTTTATGATCGCGTTGAGGACAATGTGAAGTTTAAGCTTGGAAGAGTGCATTTCCAAGCCATTTAGTTGAATTTTTACTTCATTTTAGGATTTTTCAAATTTTTGCATCATCTTTTCAATTTTTCCATCTTATTTTCCTTTTATGTGTGTTCATGCATCATATTGCGTGCTTGTTTTTATTTTCCTTCTTCTATTTTGTGTTTATTTCTTTATTCTCTTTTCATTCTTTTGCTAGATATGTTCCTTATGATGATATCTCTTATTGCTTTAGTAGCCATCACGATGCTTATATCTCTTGCCATGCTATTTGGAGTATTTCAGTATCCTGCTATCCATGTGCTTGCTTATATATTCTTTTGATGATTCCTCTATATGAATGCATGATACTAATTGAAGCTGAATGTATGCAATAATATTTAGTATGCTTTTATTGGAAATGCACCAAGATTCACGCATCATTTTTATATCTGAAACATTTGTATTATTGTCTTATTCGCCTTCTGTTGCATGCCTGATATGATTGTACGCTTTACCGCATGACTTCACTATTTATTGAGATGATTAAGAATATCCATGCTTACATATGAGTTTTAGTTGAAGTATTATCTTATTGAACCGTTTGTGTATACCTTATGAGTGAACCTAGTGTTACATATATTTCTTTCTCCATATATCTCTTTATTTCTCTAAATGTCATTTGAGTTCACCCATTGCAGCTACTTATACCGTATCTATTTCCAAAAATCCATTACAAAGAAAAGTTAGCTCCAAAAAGTCCAAAAAGCCAAAAAGAAGCCAAAAACCCAAAAATACAAATCATATAGCTCCTACAAAAATCCAAAAAGAAAAATGAGAAACAAAAAGTCCAAAAAGAAAGGAAAAATATTTCTCTATCTCATTATTGGAGCCACAAAAATACTTGGGAAAACCAAGGCAAATCCCCCAATTTCCACTATCATTTTCCTTTGGATGCGACGCCTCAAGCTAAGCTTAGGGGTGAATTCCTTTGACTATATGAGTGAGTATGACATTAGAGTGGAGTTGTGCATGAATGGAGATATTTTGATAATGCTGAAACTTAGCGCAATACTAACAATAACACACTAGAGGGGGGTGAATAGTGTAATGGCAATAAATTGTCCAATTAAAATTTAACTTGCAAATGCGGAATAATAGATGCAAGAGTAATTAATCAACACAATCAATCCAAACGCAAACACAAGATATTACCATGGTTTCCCAAACTTGGGTATGTCCAGCCACACCAATATTCACTTTATATCCCATAAAGAGAAGTGAATTCAATCTCACAAAGAGATACCTCACCAAGAGGATTTTGTCCTACACAAGGACACAACCAACCCTACACAAGAGTCAAACTTCCACCAAAAGAATTATTAACTCCCACTCAGAGAATTAGGGTTAGCCCTACACTAGGACACCAAACTCCCACAAAGAGAGTTACTCCCACAAAGAGAGTTATTCTCACTAAGAGAATATCCTATTTCCACTAAGAGAAATACTCCCACGGAGAGAGTGTTTAATTCCCACAAAGAGAATTAGAGTTTCAAAGAAACACCAAGTAAAACAAATACTCTTACATATGCCTTGAGATGTACTTACTCATAAATGAATGCAATGCATGGAAGAGGATCTCCAAGTATTGAGATTTGCTTGAAAGCACTTGGATGAATTCCCTTGAGCTTGACTTCAATGCGTGAAGAGGAGAATGAGCTCTAAGAGAGAAATGAGAGAGTTTGAGAGTGGCTTATTTAATCTCTAAGGATTTTCAATTGCATCAAGAAGTTCTAATGAACTCAGCCCTCTCATATAAATAGGAACCCTATAGAAACTCTCAAAGCCAAGAAAACCGACAAAAACAAAAAGTTGCAACGGCTAGATTTTGGGCTGAAACGTTACAGACAGTCGACTGAAGAATAATTAACAGTCGACTGTCCAACGGCTAGAAAATACCCAACGGCTATAATCTGAGCCACGACAGTCGACTGATAAAGTCGATACAGTCGATTGTAAACAGGACAGGCGCCTGTTAAACTTTCAGCATGCGACTACTGCAGGGGATGGAATAAAACAGAGAGTTGCACTCTTTCTCCCAAAAAGCATACAGGCGACTGAAGACAAGAATACAGTCGACTGTAAAATTGACAGGCGACTGTAAATCCTTCATCAGTCAACTGCTGCAAGAGATGAAAAAAACAGAGAGTTGCAATGTTTGCACTTACGCCTTTCAGACGACTGTTGACCATTTCACAGGCGACTGTTGACCATTTCACAGGCGACTGTAAATATATAGGCGACTGTAAATTGAACATCAGTCGACTGATGCGAAAAAGCTCAAGTAGAGTCAATAAAAGGTTGACTTGATCAGTGCACCACAGTCGACTGTCGAAGGCTCGACAGGCGATTGGAATCCCCCAGTCGACTGTAAAACCTTCAACAGGTGACCGTAGAAAAGCCAGAGACTCCAAATGAGTCTTTGGGCAAGATGAGCTTATTGGGTTGGATTCTATGATAATCCTAAGGCTCTTTAAGATGGTTAAATGATATGCATGAATGAGTAGACCATCTATCAAGGCATTACATTAAACCTAGACTCAAAAAGAAATATTACATGGATTACAATGCTTTCCTTAGAGTCTATGGCTACAATCTGGATGCCTTGATGCTCCACATCATCTCCAAGCTTTGGTACCCATTGAGTCCAAGCTTTCCCTTCTCCACTTGATGTCCATCCTTGCACCAATTGTTTAGTCTCCAAAAATGATATTCTTGAAATGTAGCTAAGAGACTAAAACAAGAGAGTCATTAGCAACAACATAATGTTGTAATCATCATCTTAATAACATTGGTATGAAATACCAATACTCAACAATCTCCCCATTTTTGATGATGACACACATTATTTAAAACGTAAAGAAATAAAGTACAATGCTAATGAGCTCCCCCTACTTATATGCACCACTAGAAGAATGAGAAAGCATGGTGACATATAATAGGTGTGGATTTCATAAACCAATTTCAATAGAAAATAATTATGCACACATGAATGGTTTATATAATCCCACAAATCTCTCCACATAGATATATCTCTCTCCCAATATGCATATGTATGAAATAAAAGATTTACAAATGCATATATCTCTCCCCTTGACATCGTCAAAAAGGTGGACATCAAAAATACCCCCCTTGACATCTTAATCAAAGATGTGACAATATGCAAGAGTAAAGAAATGTATGATACCAAATTGTAAAAATTTAGTGGGTATCAATCAATATCCCATGTTCCCCCTAGATCTTAGAAATGGTCAAAAACTTTTGACTTCTAGGATCTAATACCAATTGTAAAGTAGGAGATAAACAATCTCTAACAATTGAGATAATACCAATTATAGAAAAAGAATCTTGAAAGATAATCCTCTTTACCAATTTGCAAACATTAATTGGAGCCATGGGCCTAAAGTGTATCAAAGCAATAGATATGGAAAAATCAAGCTTCATTGATACACAATGACATTGCCAAAACAAAGTATAACTTGAAGTATGTTGGCAATATGGATCAAGATCAAGACCATAATAACCAATTGTAAATAATGATCTTTATCAAAACCCAAAATGAGAGTTAAAATATATTTTAAAATATTTTAAACATATTATATATAATAACTCTCCCATTGTCATACACATGATTAATAAACTTGCATGTATAACAATGTATTCCCCAATGTCCCCATTTTCATGAAAAATAAATTTGAAAATATTTTCAAAATCATGAAACACACACAAACAATGGGTATGCTAAAAATACACATTTAAGCACACTACCCATGCAATATGCATATGTGTGAGGAACCTAAACATTAGGGAACCAAATCCAAGAGGAGTTTGATTTCCTAATGTAATCATATGAGGTGATCACATCCCTAACCAAAGAGTTGATGTAGCTATCCCTCTCTTGCACACTACACTTAGTGGAAAACCATAAACTCAAGGATCTCCAAGGCAAGGGTTTTGCCTTAGCAAGAGGGGTGGATGTGGCATACCTAGGTGTAAAAAGAAATTTCTTGGCATGCATATAGTGAGGATTTTGCTTCTTAGCAAAAAATGAAGAGTTTTCATTTTTTTCTCATCACCTTGTGATCTTCAAGCTCCTCGTATGAGATCCTAGAAAAATTTGTTGGCATGCATATAGTGAGGATTTTGCTTCTTAGCAAAAAATGAAGAGTTTTCATTTTTCCTCGTCACCTTGTTAGCAAAAAACGATATTCAAGCTCCTCGTATGAGATCTTTTCCTCAATCTCATCATCGTCTTCTTCCTCGCTAGAGCTTGATGATGACTCCTCCCCGATTGTCATAAGGCACAATTCCTCACATGAGTTGAGCCAAGCTTCTAACTCTTCTTCATTTGAACCAGAGGGGATGGGAGAAGAAACATCAATTGTCGCAAAGCACGCGTGAGCTTTCTCCTTGTCATCCTCTTCTTCGTTACTTGATGTATCCTCACTCGAATCATCAAATGTCCCAACAAGCCTCTTCTTGTGATTTTTGGACTTGGACTTCCCTTTCCAATGCGTCTTCCCTTTACCCTTGTAAGTCTCTATGTTGGGCTTGGAAGGGCATTCGGTGGATAGATAACCTTTTCCACTGCAAGTGTAACAAGTAGGAACCTTGTTATAATTGAAGGCAAACTTTGCCAAAGATTTACATTGCTTGCACTTGAGGAATGCCTTGAATTGTTCGGCAAGATCCTCAATTTCTTCTCCACTAGCCTCTTCTCGTTCATCTTCTTCACTAGGAGCTTCTCGATGCAATTTCTTCCTCCATTTGATTGGCTCCTCCTTGGTATGGAATGCAACCCCCTTTTGCTTCTCCGGCTTCTCGGGCTTAGATGGTTGAATCTCCTTTTTGTGTTGAAGCTTCACTTCATACGTCATGAGATTTCCAATGCACTCCTCAACGGTGTATTTGGACATGTCATATGACTCCAAAATTCCATTGGCCTTTGACTCATAATGAGATGTGCGAGAGTCAAGGATCTTCTCTACACGATCCTCTTGGGAAATCATCTTCCCAAGTCCCTCCAACGCGTTCACGATATCTGTGAACCTTGTGAACATCTCTGAAATGCTTTCTCCTTCCTGCATCTTAAACATTTCATATTTAGATCTAAACACGGTTTGTTTAGATTTCTTTACCTTAAAAGTCCCTTTATGACATATCTCCAAGGTATGCCAGATCGCGTTGGCCGTTTTGCACATGGAGATGCGGTTGAACTCATTTGCTGAGAGGGCGTAATGGAATACATTCATAGCCCTCGCATTGAATTTGATTGAGTCTTTCTCTGCCTTTGTCCTTGAAGCTGCAGGAGTAGTGGGCTTCTCGAATGGCACCTCCGTGATGTCCCATAGGTCTTGACCCTCCATGTAGATCATCATCCTGATCTTCCAACTTGGATAGTTGGTTCCGTTGAAGAGCGGGGGTCGAACGGTAGAATGATCTTCTTCATAAGACGCGGATGTAGTGTTGAATACCATCGTTGCAGTATGCTAAAACTTTGCTCTGATACCAATTGTAAGGATCGCCTTACCCTTGCGATACTAACAACAACACACTAAAGTGGGGATGAATAGTGTAATAGCAATAAATTGTCCAATTAAAATTTAACTTGTAAATGCGGAATAATAGATGCAAGAGTAATTAATCAACACAATCAATCCAAACGCAAACACAAGATATTCCCTGGTTCCCCAAACTTGGGTACGTCCAGCCACACCAATATTCACTATATATCCCACAGAGAGAAGTGAACACAATCTCACAAAGAGATACCTCACCAAGAGGATTTTGTCCAACACAAGGACACAACCAACCCTACACAAGGGTCAAACTCCCACCAAGAGAATTACTAACTCCCACTCAGAGAATTAGGGTTAGACCTACACTAGGACACCAAACTCCCACAAAGAGAGTTACTCCCACAAAGAGAATATCCTATTCCCACTACGAGAAATACTCCCACACAGAGAGTGTCTAATTCCCACAAAGAGAATTAGAGTTTCAAAGAGACACCAAGTAAAACAAATAGTCTTACCTATGCCTTGAGATGTACTTACTCATAAATGAATGCAAGGCATGGAAGAGGATCTCCAAGTGTTGAGATTTGCTTGAAAGCACTTGGATGACTTCCCTTGAGCTTGACTTCAATGCGTGAAGAGGAGAATGAGCTCAAAGAGGGAAATTAGAGAGTTTGAGAGTGGCTTATTTAATCTCTTAGGATTTTCAATTGCATCAAGAAGTTTCAATGAACTCAGCCCTCTCATATAAATAGGAACCCTATAGGAACGCTCAAAAGCCAAGAAAACAGCCAAAAACAAAAAGCTGCAACGGCTAGATATTGGGTTGAAACGTCACAGACAGTCGACTGAAGAATAATTAACAGTCGACTGTCCAACGGCTAGAAAATACCCAACGTCTATAATCTGAGCCACGACAGTCGACTGATGAAGTCGATACAGTCGACTGTAAATAGGACAGGCGCATGTTAAACCTTCAACAGGCGACTGTTGTAAGGGATGGATTAAAACAGAGAGTTGCACTCTTTCTCCCAAAAAGCATACAGGCGGCTGAAGACAAGAATACAGTCGACTGTAAAATTGACAGGCGACTGTAAATCCTTCATCAGTCGACTGTTGCAGGAGATGGAAAAAACAGAGAGTTGCAATGTTTACATTTACACCTTTCAGACGACTGTTGACCATTTCACAGGCGACTGCAAATATACAGGAGACTGTAAATTGAACATCAGTCGACTGATGCAAAAAAGCTCAAGTAGAGTCAACAGAAGGTTGACTTGAGCAATGCACCACAGTCGACTGTAGAAGGCTCGACAGGCGACTGGAATCACCCAGTCGACTGTAAAACCTTCAGCAGGCAACTGTAGAAAAGCCAGAGACTCCAAATGAGTCTTTAGGCAAGCTGAGCCTATTGGGTTGGATTCTATGATAATCCTAAGGCTCTCTAAGATGGTTAAATGCATATGCATGAATGAGTAGACCATCTATCAAGGCATTACATTAAACCTAGACTCAAAAAGAGAGAAAGCAATAAATGAAATATTAGATGAATTACAATGCTTTCCTTAGAGTCTATGGCTACAATCTGGATGCCTTGATGCTCCTCATCATCTCCAAGCTTTGGCACCCCTTGAGTCCAAGCTTGCCCTTCTCCACTTGATGTCCATCCTTGCACCAAGTGTTTAGTCTCCAAAAATGATATTCTTGAAATGTAACTAAGAGGCTAAAACAAGAGAGTCATTGGCAACAACATAATGTTGTGGTCATCATCAAAATAACATTGGTCTGAAACACCAATACTCAACAATCTCCCCCTTTTTGATGATGACACATATTATGTAAAACATAAAGAAATAAAGCACAATGCTAATGAGCTCCCCCTACTTATATCTCCACTAGAAGAATGAGAAAGCATGGTGACATATAATAGGTGTGGATTTCATAAACCAATTTCAATAGAAAATAATTATGCACACATGAATGGTTTATATAATCCCACAAATCTCTCCCCATAGATATATCTCTCTCCCAATATGTATATGTATGAAATACAAGATTTACATAATGCATATATCTCTCCCACTTGACATCGTCAAAAAGGTGGACATCAAAAATATCCCCCTTGACATCTTAATCAAAGATGTGACAATATGCAAGAGTAAATAAATGTATGATACCAATTTGTAAAAATTTAGTGGGTATCAATCACTATCCCATGCTTTCCCTAGATCATGAAATGGTCAAAAACTTTTGACTTCTAGGATCTAATACCAATTGTAAAGTAGGAGATAAACAATCTTTAACAATTAAGATAATACCAATTGTAGAAAAAGAATCTTGAAAGATAATCCTCTTTACCAATTTGCAAATATTAATTGGAGCCATGGGCCTAAAGTGTATCAAAGAAATAGATATGAAAAAATCAAGCTTCATTGATACACAATGGCATTGCCAAAACAAAGTATAACTTGAAGTATGTTGGCAATAACAATGGATCAAGATCAAGACCATAATAACCAATTGTAAATAATGATCTTTATCAAAACCCAAAATGAGAGTTAAAATATGTTTTAAAATATTTTAAACATATTAGATATAATAACTCTCCCATTGTCATACACATGATTAATAAACTTGCATGTATAACAATGTATTCCCCAATGTCCCCATTTCCATGAAAAATAAATTTGTAAACATTTTCAAAATCGTGAAACACAACAAACAATGGGTATAGCACCGCTTCCCCGTGTTCGATACCCGCTTGCCACTATACCATGCGCTTGCAATAAAACAACATCGTTTCGGAGTTAATTTCAGGCTGATCAAGTTTATGGTGCCGTTACCGGGGAGGCGTTCCGCCATATTATCTATTTATCACAATTAGGTTGATTAGACTGCAAAAAAAAGAAATAAAAAGAGATTTTTCCCAGCCCCTGCTATTATTATTATCTTTATCTCTCTTTGTACCACTGACGTCTTTTCCAGGTTGCTCATTTCTGTGATTGTTCAGGTTCTATTTAATCGAAGATGTGGGAGAGTTACACTCCAATGACCCAATCATTTAGCGCGGTCGTTAGCTTTTCCCAAGATGATAGAGAGAGTCTCTGCCAAGCTTGGGGGAGGTACAATGACCTATTATGTGGGTCACCGTATCGTGCATTTAATGATGAAGATCTATTTTGTCACTTTGCTAGAGGGTTAAAGGGTCCCTCGCGTGAGTTTATATAGAGGATGCACGCGGGAAAGTTCAGTGATCTGCAGTTGACAGCAGCCTTGGAACAAATGATAGATGAGGCTCGACCTACCGGTTCACTAACCGTTATGGCAGGTAAACCATCCGATCAAGTATTCATTGATTTCGTTATGGCTAATTTCTCTGGTGCAGGTACTATCATAGACGGAGTGTATGTTTCACTTGAAGATAATCGTTTCCACCTTTACACCATCAACTCTCCACAATTAGAGACATCTGAGCTGCCAGAGGAGGACACACATATGGACCTTTTGAGAAGCATCATGGACGTATCTACATCCACTGGTCCACTGACAATAACGGCAGGTGATCCTTCTGAGCGTGAAATTCACAATTTTATTATTCATCACATCTCTTCTGCAGGTACCATTGATGATGGAGTCCATGCTCGAGTTGAGGGGGACAAGATACACTTTTATACCGTGATCGAGAAACATGCGCCCACAGAGCATCCAGCAGCACCAGAAGACATTATTGAGGAGGTCGTGCCTACAGTAGCGGAGCAGACCATCGAGGAGGACGTGACTTGGGACGATGACATCTGCACACAGATGGAGCCCGAATTGTGCCCCCTCCTTTCGAGCTACTACATCCATCCCCACCATCTACAGAGGCTGAGCATCCCTCAGAGGACCACCCACTAGAGCTTACAGCTCCCACTCAGGGAGACTTCTTTACCCACTCCATTTCTGAATCATGTATCCCATTTGATATTTATTTTGATTCAGATCTTTTTGACGTGTCATACCTATTGCATGACACTTACAATTAAGGACCGGAGGTATGCTTGGATGTGTCCTTGCTTGAAGAACCTGACGAGCATGACGAGTAATCGCCTGAAGAGGTGATACATGCATTTGATCAGGATATATCTGAGGAGCTTGGAGAGGACACCGAGGAGAGAGCGGACATGGTACTTGAGAGTATAGATTTATTTCCAAGGAAGTGTTGTTAACCATCCTTGATTTTAAATATTTATGTTGATGACCCTCTTTGGGAAACATTTGTTCAGGGGAAAAATCCTTCACAACGGGCTGATGCATTCCGTTCTTCACAGGATACAGGTGGACGCCTACGAGGAATGCTAAGGGATGCATCGCTGGAGTTCGTTGGTGTTAGTGGCTACATACAGCAGGCAGAGCCACAAAATATGCTGATAGGACAGCTGGATGCACCGATGCAGATACTGGACCCGCCTTTTGTTATAGGTGATATCAATCCAGCAATGCCGTATTTTTTTACTTTAAATAAACACGAATCCTCTCGACAGCGAGAGGAACGTATAGATTTGCTTGATTAGTTTGTTTAGAAGAAATATCACCTCATATGACGGCAACAATAATCTTTTACATCCCAAACCCATTATATAATATATATATATATATATATATATATATATATATATATATATATATATATATATTAATTGCCCTCTTCATATTTTGATGTGTCCCACCATTTTGCTCACCACCATCGAGCATTTCTTTCAAGTAAAACCTTACTTTCTTATTCTTCTGACTTGATCTTGCTTAGCGAAGCCGTGACATTTTTGATCAAGTCATTTGAATAAGACTGTTTGGTATAAGCTTGGAGGAAGGCGCTCGCATGCATCATTGCATGTGCATGTAGTTGCATTAGAATTTCATGTCATTCATTTCATCATTTTTCATTCACCTCCCTCATATTTATCGTTGTTCCTCATAATTACCTTTTATGATCGCATTGAGGACAATGTGAAGTTTAAGCTTGGGGGAGTGCATTTCCATGCCATTTAGTTGCATTTTTACTTCATTTTAGGATTTTTAGGATTTTTCAAATTTTTGCATCATCTTTTCAATTTTTTCATCTTATTTTCCCTTTATGTGTGTTCATGCATCATATTGCGTGCTTGTTTTTATTTTCCTTCTTCTCTTTTGTGTTTATTTCTTTATTCTCTTTTCCTTCTTTTGCTAGATATGTTCCTTATGATGATATCTCTTATTGCTTTAGTAGCCATCACGATGCTTATATCTCTTGCCATGCTATTTGGAGTATTTCAGTATCCTGCTGACATGTGCTCCTTTACTCTTTTGGGTGACACATGTTAGATCCTGAGCCTGAGGTTGCTGCTGAGGACGCGGTGTTCGCTGACGTTGAGTCAGAGCCCGCGTTCATCGAGGAGTACGAGGACACGAGCGATCAGTCGTAGAGGCTGTTTGTGTTCTCAGTTTTAGACTGTTTTGTTGTCGGTGTGTAGCACCAATACTCTGTTTGTGTTGGTTGGCCTTGTTCTGGGCCTTTAGACTCTTTCATTTAGCATGGTGGCTTTTCTGGATGTTGAACTTAAATCTCTTTGTTTGGACATCGCTGAGATTTGGAATTTTATTTCTGTATCTCCTTGTGTTATTATCTTGTTCTGCTCGTGGTTACAGGGACCTTCATATGATTTATTGACGCTTATCAGGTGTGTGGCTTAGCAGCTCCACGTCTGTGCGGACCTTCTCACGTCTCGCCTCCATTTTAGGGAAGCGGGGCGTGACAGGTTTTGTTGGTGGCCCATGCATGTCCTCTTCTGTAACTGCGATTATCGGAATAACGATAATAATATTAGAATGTCCAATAAACTAAGTTCGACATCTGAGTCATAAGTTACGAGTCTAATCTGGTTTGTTTTCTGTGTCACTAGATGGCAGGAAGGCGATTTACCCGTGGTGGTGGTAGCGCGCCCCCACATGACGAGGAGCCTGAGTGGGAGCCCACCAGTGGGCAGATGATGCGGATGATGCTTCAGATGATGCAGGTGCAGCAGGGCGTGCTCCTGCAAGTCCAGAATGCTCCAGGTGCTCGAGCTGCTCGGGCAATCCAGGATGCCCCTCGCTCCGAGCCGGGAGAGAAGCAATTTCAGGAGCTGGGTCCCGCTTATTTTGATGGGTCTGAGGGTCCTCTTGCTGCCGATGAGTGGATTCGGAACATAGAGGATAATTTGAAGATGGCGAAGATCAGCCCGGCTGGATGGGTTGATCTGGCGAAGAGGCAACTCAAGGATAATGCTCGGAACTGGTGGGATGTGGAAGAGAAGATGCTGGTGGAGCTGATAGCTTGGGCTACCTTTAAGTCCAGGTTTGATGAGGAGTTCTTTCCGAAGGCTGCCAAGAAGGAGAAGCTGCAGCGCTTTATTGATCTGAAGCAAGGGAGCTTGACGGTGGACCAGTACCACCAAGAGTTCACTAGGCTGAGTCGGTTCGCACCTAAGATGGTGCAGGATGCTGATGAGAGGGCTCAGAGGTTCCTGCAGGGACTTGCATTGGAGCTTCAGAGTTTTGTGTCTTCCTCTGATCTGGACTCATATCAGAAGGTTCTGGTCGCTGCGAGGAGGCATGAGCTGAACCTGAGTCAGAGGAGGGGACATGTTTCTGGTGTTGGGAAGAGGCCTATGGAGTAGGCCAGAGCGGTGGTTAGGCCTGGTTTCAAGCCTAATCATCTGGTGCAGTTCAAGAGGCCAGGAGGGCCTAATCTAAAGACTTGCCATTTCTGCGGCAAGCCTGGCCACGTCAAGGATCAGTGTAGGAAATTTCTGGGCCAGTATTTGGTTTGTGGATATGCTTCTCATGTCGCGAAGGATTGCCGGCATGCGAACCAGTTGTGGAGGGCACCTGTTGCAGCACAGCCGTTGCAACAGAGAGCGCATGTTCCTGCTGGACGTGGAGCAGCTCTTGTTCCTCAGAGGTAGGCTTTTCAGTAGGCTTTTCCGCCGAGGAGGCATGCCTTTCTGATGACTGAGGTGGAGAGCATGGCTGTGGATGAGGTTATCGCAGGTAATCCTTAATCTAGCTGTTGCTTTCCTAGCTAGTTTTAATTGTTAGATTGTGTTTGGTTGTTTGCATGATTGGTTGCTAGAATAGGATTTGATTGTTAAATTGCTTGTTAGGTGTGGTTTTGGTTTGCACATTTCCTGCACGAGTCTTCTTTGACTTTGGTGCGTCGATGTGCATTATTTCCCGGAGCTTCGTGGAGAAGCATTCCTTGTCGACGTCCCCTCTTTCCAAGAGTTGGAATATCGTTACAGGGAATGGCGTGGTCTCGGTGCATCTTGGTTGCAATTCTTGCCCGTTGGTGGTTTGTGGACATGAGCTTTACGCTGATTTCATTGTCCACGACATCATCAACTACGATGCTGTCCTTGGGATGGATTGGCTTGCGAGCTTCTATGCTACGATCGACTGTCAGAGGAAGAAGGTGGTGTTCGAGATTCCTGGACATCCAGTATTTGAGTTCAGTCGAGGTAGCAGTTCGCTTGGCCCTGTCAGATTTCGGGCCAGGCCGGTGGAGATTGTGGCTATGCAGATGGAGCTGGAGAGGCCAGCGGTTGTGCGGGACTTTGATGACGTCTTCCCCGAGGAGATGTCTGGGTTGCCACCTGATCGAGCTCTGGAATTTTCGATTGGTCTTATTCCGGGAGCGCAGCCGATTTCGAAGGCGCCATATCGTATGGCTCCCGCTGAGTTGGAGGAGTTGCGAAAACATCTGGATGAGCTTTTACAAAAGGGTTATGTCAATCCTAGTGTGTCTCCGTGGGGAGCACCGATGCTGCTGGTTAAGAAGAAGGATGGTTCGCGTCGCATGTGCATGGACTATCGGGAGCTGAATGCGGTGACCATCAAGAATAAATACACGTTGCCTCGCATCGATGATATTTTTGATCAGCTTGGAGGTTCGAGGGTGTTTTCGAAGTTGGATCTGAGGAGTGGTTATCATCAGCTGAAGGTGAAGAAGGAAGATGTTCCGAAGACAGCATTCAGGACGAAGTATGGACACTACGAGTTTGTGGTTATGCCCTTCGGTGTAACCAATGCACCCGCAGTTTTCATGAATCTGATGAATCTGATTTTCTATGACTTTTTGGACAAGTTTGTCGTTATCTTCATTGACGACATTCTGATCTATTCTAAGTCTGAGGAAGAGCATGCCTCGCACTTGAGAACAGTGTTGGAGATTTTGAGGAAGCATCGTCTGTATGCTAAGTTTTCGAAGTGCGAGTTTTGGCTGGACAGAGTTGCTTTTCTGGGGCATGTGGTGACTGGAGATGGTATTTCTGTGGATCCTGAGAAGATCAGGGCCATCAGAGAGTGGCCTGTTCCGCAGTCAGCATCTGAGATCCGGAGTTTTCTTGGACTTGCTGGTTACTATCGGCGCTTCATTAAGGACTTTTCTCGTATTGCTGAGCCGATGACCAGATTGACGCGGAAGGATGTACCTTTTGTTTGGTCGGGTGATTGTGAGAATGCCTTTGGTGTTCTGAGGGAGAGATTGTCGACTGCCCCTATCCTTGTTGTGCCTGATCGCAGCGGTGGATTTGAGATCTTTTGTGACGCTTCTGGCAAGGGTCTCGGTTGTGTGTTGCATCAGCACGGGCATGTTGTGGCGTATGCTTCGCGTCAGCTCAAGACACATGAGAAGAATTACCCGACACACGACTTGGAGTTGGCTGCCGTCGTGTTTGCGCTCAAGATTATGAGGCACTTCCTGCTGAGTGAGAAAGTGAAGATCTTCACCGATCACAAAAGCTTGAAGTATATTTTTACTCAGAAGGAGCTCAACATGCGACAGCGTCGATGGTTGGAGCTCATGGCGGATTACGAGATTGATTTGCAGTATCACCCTGGCAAGGTGAATGTGGTTCCTGATGCACTGAGTAGGCTTCCAGCGGTGATGTTGTTGACTTCGCAGTGGAGATTGCAGCAGGATTTTTGCGAGTCTGGATTTGAGATTTTTCTTACTGGGGAGGCTTCTTCGTTGATGTATATGCAGATTCAGTCGACGATCGTGGATCGGATCAAGGCTGGCCAAGCTGGAGATCCGAAGCTGGTGAAGATTCGGGAGCAGGTAGAAACCGGTCTGCGGACTGACTTTTTGATTCATGAGGATGGCTTGTTGAGGTTTGGAGCCAGGTTGTGTGTGCCAGCTGGGGATATCAGAGAGGAGTTATTGGTGGAGGCACACAGTTTGCCGTATTCTGTGCATCCTGGTGGGACCAATATGTACAAGGATCTTCGTCTGAACTTTTGGTGGCATGGTATGAAGAGGAGTGTGGCTCGGAGTGTAGCCAAGTGCTTGGTTTGCCAGCAAGTGAAGGCGGAGCATCAGCGTACAGCAGGGTTGCTACAACCGCTTCCGATACCAGAGTGGAAGTGGCAACACATCACTATAGATTTCGTGACTGGACTACCTCGGAGTCCGATGCAGAATAACACGATCTGGGTGATCGTAGATCGATTGACCAAATCCGCGCACTTAATTCCATTCCGAGTAGGACAGTCCACTGAGGCGCTAGAGAGGAGATATATGGAGGTAAATTCTTTTACTCTCCGTTTCTATTTCCTTTTCCTAGTTTAGTTAGTGATGTGACGTGAATCGTGCAGGAGATCGTACAACTTCACGGAGTCCCTGTGAGTATCGTGTCGGACAGAGACACGAGGTTCACATCTCAGTTTTGGCAGAGTTTGCAGAAGAGTCTGGGTACGTGTCTGAGTTTCAGCACGGCGTACCATCCGCAGACAGATGGCCAGTCCGAGAGGACGATTCAGATCTTGGAGGACATGCTGAGGGCGTGCATGTTGGATTTCAAGGGTTCGTGGGAGGACCATCTACATCTGGTGGAGTTCTCTTACAACAACAGCTTCCAGGCGAGTATTGGCATGGCGCCTTTCGCCGCGCTTTATGGGAGGAAATGTCGATCGCCATTGAGTTGGTATGACGTTGGTGATCGGGAGCTGTTGGGACCTGAGATGATTGTGAAGGCCGTGGATGTTGTCAGGAACATTCGGGAGAGGTTGAGGATTGCTCAGGACCGTTTTAAGCATTGGGCGGATGCTAAACGTCGTCCTTTGGAGTTTCAACCGGGCGACCATGTGTTCTTGAAACTTTCCCCGAATCGTGGTGTGATTCGCTTTGGGAAGCGAGGGAAGTTGAGCCCGCGATACATTGGACCGTTTGACATTCTGGAGAAAGTTGGCGAGGTAGCCTACCGCTTAGCCTTGCCGCCATCTTTGGAAGGAGTTCACAATGTTTTCCATGTGTCGCAGCTTCGTCGATACATTAGCGATCCATCTCATGCTGTGGATTTCTCGGAGATTACTGTTCGCCCTGATATGACGTATGACCAGCAGCCAGTGCAGATTCTGGACAGGCGTCAGAAATCGCTCCGGAACAAGGTTGTCAATCTTGTGAGGGTGATGTGGTGACATGGTTCACCAGGAGAGTCTACTTGGGAGAATGAGGATTAGATGCGAGAGCGCTACCCACTTTTGTTCCCGGACACATGAGTGTTGGGAAATTCCGAGGACGGAATTTTTCTTAAGTTGGGGAGGATGTAACGACTGGTTTTCATGTATTTGGATTATCTATATTATATTATATGTTTTGGTGGATTTTCTCCTTATGTGTGGTTTTCGTCTCCGTAGTTTTCGTTTTCGATCGTTTCGTCGTGATTTTCTAGCTTCTTCCTTAGAATCGTTGATCTTGGAGTAAGTCACTTGTGACGAGCTTCATATCGCTCATATCTTAGAGATATGTTGATCCTAGAAGCCGTAGAAATCTTCCCGAAGCTTCGCGCTTCGATTCGGCACTTTTAGTGCACTTTAGTTGGTTCAAGAAGGGGGACCAACCGACTAGATTGAGATCTAGTCGGTCAGGAACTCTACTGGAACCGACTAGTTTATTGAATCAATTGTACAGGAGTTACTGTTTACTTTTAGTCGGTCTAAGAACAACCACCGACCGACTAGGTTGCAAACTAGTCGGTCAGCCATTGTTCTTTAACCGACTATTTCATTGACCATTTTGTCGACCTGAGTTACTGTTTGATTTTAGTCGGTCACAGTTGGTCGACCGACCGACTAGTTGTCGAACTAGTCGGTCAACCACTCTTCTTTGACCGACTAACTGCTGTCGTAAACCTAGGGTTTGCCCAGCCGTCGACTTTTCCTATTTAAACCCCCCAATCGTTTTTCTTTCTTCTTTCATTTCTCCTGAGCCTCCTTCTTCCCCAAATCATCATCCATCATTTCCTAGCTCTCCCCCTTCATCCCCGGAGCCCCCACTCACCACCATTGCGCTGGCCACCATGTTTTAGGCCACGGCAACCCCCAAAACCCCCCAAAACCCCATTTCTCCATATTTCTCCATCCATTCCAGATCTGAACCCTAGTTCTCCGGATCGTTTCTTCTGTTGACGTGCTTGCTCGGCATCGATCTTCCGCTTCCTACGGTAGTGTTCGATCCTTTAATATTCTCATAACCCGTTTTGTGATTTTTGATAAACCCTAATAAAACTAGGTTGGATGTAGTTCTAATATTGTTTTGCCATGGCAGCGACTTCATCTCCGTAGTTAACATTTTGTGACGAACCTTCATGGTCGTCATTCTCGGTACTAGGCAAGTGAAACTTGCCTCTTAGGGTTTTGGGCCATGTCTTAGGCCATTTACTTGTTGTAGGCGTAAAAGAGACTAGGCGACGAAATGATACTCGCCTAGGCGTAACTTCGGGTTCTAGCTTGACAACGAAGCTAGATCCGTCATTTATCATGTTGCATAAAACTACCATGTCATGTTTAATTTCAATTAACGGTACGCGAATTAATTGTCATGTCATTGCATTCTTTAAATGTTCCCGTGATTGCGTAGCTCCGCTACACCTAGTGAATTGATTGAGGCTAGGCACCTGCTTTTAGCGGGTACAACCCTACGCCAAATTGTGGACCTAAAAACAAGCTCTTGTGCGGGGCAACCCTGGCTCATTTACTGAGCATCGTGTGCGGGGACCCTGGCTTGTTTACGTGTGGGAGGGGTAAGGGTTAAGCGGCCATTCAACTGGGAGTCTGCCCGATCAGCAACTTCAGTTGTAAGGCGTAAACTCTGGGTTCTGGGGTAGTGTTAAGCGGCCACTCAGTGTGAACGTCCAATAGTTCAGCTGTAAGGCATAAACATCTACAAACAACTTGAAACGTGACTAGTGAGAAAATTGAGATTGTTAGTAGCTTGGCTACTCTTGACGTGCCATGATGATTGTTCTCTTGCACTTATTGTTACACCATGTCTTACTTGTGCACTCTTACCATAACTGCCATGTCATGCATACTATAACTGCTAGGATGCTAGTTTACCTTTCTTTCAGTTTCCTTGCCCGAGTCTTTTAGACTTGCTGACATGTGCCCCTTTACTCTTTTGGGTGACACATGTTAGATCCTGAGCCTGAGGTTGCTGCTAAGGACGCGGTGTTCGCTGACGTTGAGTCAGAGCCCGCGTTCATCGAGGAGTACGAGGACACGGGCGATCAGTCGTAGAGGCTGCTTGTGTTCTCCATTTTAGACTGTTTTGTTGTCGGTGCGTAGCACCAATACTCTGTTTGTGTTGGTTGGCCTTGTTCTGGGCCTTTAGACTCTTTCATTTAGCCTGGTGGCTTTTCTGGATGTTGAACTTAAATCTCTTTGTTTGGACATCGCTGAGATTTGGAATTTTATTTCTGTATCTCCTTGTGTTATTATCTTGTTCTGCTCGTGGTTACAGGGACCTGCATATGATTTATTGACGCTTATCAGGCGTGTGGCTTAGCAGCTCCACGTCTGTGCGGACCTTCTCACGTCTCGCCTCCATTTTAAGGAAGTGGGGCGTGACAATGTGAATATGAGTTGATTGCATGAATTTAGAGAGTCCATTCTGTTGATCTTAAAAGCTTGCAAGTACTATATTTATGAAAGATATGTAATCACTTTATGGCATGTTGCTCATTTCCTGAGTTATCGTGATGAGTAGATTATGGCTTGAGATCTGAGAGAATAATCTAGCGACCCCTTCCACTTCGTATTCGTCTTCCTCGAGGACGAGTAAGAGATAAGCTTGTGGGATTTTGATATGCTCCTATTTTGCATAAATTATCGCATATTTTCATGACGCATTTCACCCTCCAAACCCCTATTTTATACGATTTTACGCTATTATTTGGAATACTATGACTTTCGAAGCGTTTATGCCCATTTCAGGGATTTAGAGCAATTTGGAGTCAATAAGACGATCGGCGACGTGAGAGCACCTAGAAGACTCATGATGAAATGCCAGAGGTGCCAAAGAAGAAGACGAGAGGAGGAGAAGAGAGCGAAAGAGGAGAAGCTCAAGCCATCTTCAGTTTTCCAGGCGACTCGACCGAGTAGTAATAGCTACTTGGCCGAGCTGACACACAGAGTTAGCACGGAAACAGCCACGACCTACTCGACCGAGTAGGGGGCTACTCGACCGAGCACGAAGGCTACTCGGTCGAGTAAGGCAAGCGCCCAGTTTTTCAGACAGCATCTCACTCTTTTGAGATCTGCTATCATTCCAGTTGACAAAGTATTTTTCTCATATTTTTTATGGATATTAGACTTCATGATGGTTCCAACGCTACCAAGAATGCACCAATCGGAGGTCGAATGAAATCTGGGGAATTTCTGCAAGTTGATGATGCGGTGCTGAAATCACCTACTCGACCGAGTGATGTGTTCTACTCGACCGAGCAGGTCACCTACTCGACCCGAGTCGTCATCAAATAGAGCAGTGTTGTGGAGGAAGTTCTGATCTACTGTTGCTCGACCGAGTAGGCGGCTACTCGACCGAGCACGCTGGGGCCCAGAACTTAAGTTGCGGCCAGAATTGATTTTGGGCACGAATTTCAGAGGGTTTCTTAGGTTATTTGCTAGGGTTTTGAGGGGACTATATATATGGATTGTAGCCATCATTAGAGGGGGGTGATCTTATTTTCTTTGGAGCTCTTGGAGATTCTTTTAGGAGTTAGGCCATGCCATAGGCCCCTCCTCTTATGTCAAGCTAAGTATTCTACCTCTTTAATTCTATTTTAGTTCTTCTTATTGTTTTTCTATGATGCTAGCAATGATCTCTATTGTTTTCATAATGTTCGCTATACTTGAGTAGTCTTTTCTAGGGCTAATGGATTAGCCCTAGGATATTAGGATTTAGATGCAAAGTTAGGATCTTTAGGTTGCGTTGGTTCAAAAAGGGACGTATTTTGGTCGATCTTGCAAAGTTTGTAAGAGAACTCGTACTGAGATCATGCCCATGGTCGGTGGAATCGATTGGCTTAAGGAGTATCCTATAAACTTAATTAGGGAGTTAGTGGATTCAATTAAGGCTCGTGACCATGCCCGGCTCGTGTCTTTATAGGATCCACCGACGAACTATATTACTAATTGACGGCTACCGCCATTGCGTCAATGAGAGCCACCAAAATACGTCTCAACTCTAACCCACGAGAGTGGCGTGAGTTGCGATCATTCTGACCATGAGAGTGTCATGAATATTGTTGATTCTTAATGCACAGATCGTGTGCGCCTGTCGCGAGAGAGGGGTTAACGCGATACGTTAGACAAATGGTACTAATGTTAGCTGGCCATTGTTCTACATCTTAGATGCGACAATCCCTAATAAAGCCAATGCAACGTAAGAGTCTTAATCAAGCATCGACATCCGACGATCCTAGTGGTGAGTCCTAACGCCCTAGTCTTTTCTCTTTTCTTTCTTTCTTTGTGTGGAGTCCTTTGTTTGCGACATCGAGTGACACGACTTTCGCATCCATCACCATTACGACACTCCACATTCCACATCCACCAATAAATCTGCAAGTCTAACTCAACCTAGGAGTATATAGGTAGTATAGTACCGCTTCCCCGTGTTCGATACCCGCTTGCCACTATACCTTTTGCTTGCGCTAAAACGACATCGTTTCGGAGTTAATTTCGGGCCAATCAGTGACCAGTAACTAATTTAGATTATTCTCGTAAGGTACGATGAGCTGGATGAGATCCAGGCAAATTAAATATTATGGATTGCAAGAGACCAAGGAAATTATTTGGATGAGATTCAAATGCGTGGTCTAACATGAACATAGAAACTCCTTATGTCTATAACTAAAGACGGTTTAGCAGATTCACTCACGAAGGCTCTGCCACATAAAGTCTAGAGAGACTTATGTGTAAATACGGTATGAGATACCGGGATAAATGGGCCTAAGTGCAAGTGAAAGATGTTGGGAGATAGGTATGCCCTCGAACTCGAGGCAATTTATCTCTATGTGAGTGTACAAACATCTTGTTCAAAACTACAGTAAGTTGTATGGTAAGAATGTATTTAAGTTAATAATAATGTAGTCGACATTAGAACTTAGGTAAAGTCCTAAGACTTAATGTGAGGTTAAACCAATATCGAAATGAGGATCTCGATCATGGAGAATTGTTTGACCGTTAATAGCATAAGTCTAAAATAGTTCGTGGTCATAGATTCTTCGAGAAAAGGATATCGAAACATCGGATAGACCATTGTGTCTTTGCTTTCACCATGGAATGGGGACGATGATCTCATGGTCGTTTGACTTAGAGAAGTCGGAGACGAGACACAGGTGCTCATTGGAGAATGAGTTCACTGAACGACCCAACGAGGGTTATCACATGGTTAACATAACAAATTTGTCAGTAATAACTCTCTGTGATGATAGGCTAGTTGGTCCTTGGACTTGAGGTCATTATACGAACCTGCACTTGAATGATGTCACTTAGATTTCTGACCTAGCTTCGAGGCAAGGCCTGTCGAAAGGCCTTTGGTTGGGTGACACTTGAAGCGTGCGAGCAGGGTAATGACCATGAGAGAATTCGTCTGTCCTGTTATTACTGCGCGGGCGTGGTTCTGGGTGAAATATCCGCATACCCGACCCAAAGGGTACCAACAACCCGATACACGTCGCTCAGAGCGAGGTATTGCCGAGTCAAGCGAACGGCCCACTCGATCGTTAGACCCTCGCTGATATTTAGGGGGGTTAATGGGGCCAAGTAAATGGGCAGCTGTTATCACAAATCTCGGAGGAGATTGTGCCCGAATAAATGAAGAAAGGTTACATGCAATCAAAGGGGAACGACCTATAAATAGACGAAAGGAAAAAAGGTAAAGTGGTCCAATTCCAAGGTATGAGATCGAAGACATAGAAGTCTACTTTTTTAGCTGATATTTCTTACATCATCGAGCTTGCGACGTCAGACCTGAGACGATCCTCCGTGGATTGATCTCAGCTGCTCCAAGATCCCTCTTCTCCTTAAGTTCCCATACTAACTTAAGCATAGGAGGGGATGTGGGTCAGGACCCAGATCCGACCACCCTAACGTGTCTCTGTGGTGTAGATCAATGAACCGTCGTCTTCTGCAAAGGTCGTTTCCTAGCTTCACAGCCTCGAACGATCGACGTATCTGCTGTCCAAGGGTCGATCGAGCATCGCATCATCAACTACATCCATCACTCGATCCGGGTTCTTCCAACCTAGGGGCCCACTTCACCTGCTGATGAGGCTCCGACTCAGTACGAAGAGCCCACGTCAACTTGGCAACTGTCTCGGTCAATTTTGGCCTTAACAGTTTGGCGCCGTCTGTGGAAACCATGAGTCAACATCCCGATCGACCAACCTCTCGGTAATGTCGACTCACCCATCAACATCATCCGGGGATGCCTCGACACCTCCCAGCGTTGGCCTCATCAACATGATAATGGGAGGTTCCCGCACCTGGAGCAGTCAACCTCTCTCCAAAGCTCCTACACCGGAAGGTTGATGACAATATTTGTGGGGCGAAAGCATCCCAGGGATTCTACACCTCATTTCTCCTTCTCGGATGAAGATCTGGAGGGTGTGGAGCTGCCGCATAATGATGGAGTCGTCATCACGACCACCATCAACGAGATCGTCATGAAGAGGTTACTTGTCGACACCGGATTGCTTGTGTGATATACTCTTCTTCACTATGTTGGAGAGGATGAGGTTGTCCTTCGTGGAGTTGACGCCCTGTTCAGGGCCCCTGATGGAATTCACCGGACACTCCACTCCAATAGCAGACATCATCACCTTACCGGTGACCCTCGACACGTATCCTTGACAAATCACTCGCCTGACTAGTTTCATGGTGGTGAAGATCAACTCAACGTACAACGGGATCATCGGGAGACCACTACTGAACGCTATAAAAGCGGTGGTCTCAACTTTCTATCAGATGATCAAATTCCAGACTCCTGAGGGAGTCGGAAAGGCAAGAGGAAATTAGAAGCAGGCGCGGTCGTGTTATACATTGTCCACCGCTTTGAGGAGGATTGGGCAGGCAGACCCAGTTGATCCCAGAGGCGAGGATCGACGGCCCACAGCAATCGAAGAGACGGAGAACATCCGGATCTCCGAAGAAGAAGGGAAAATTGTCTCTATCGGATCAATGCTCCCTCTTGACCTAAGGGAACAATTGATCGCTCTTTTGATAGAGCACTAGACATTTTTGCCTAGTCCCCAAAGGATATGCCCGGTATCGACCCCGAGGTGGCATGCCACAAATTGGAAGTCGATCCGACTTCTAGGCCCATGAAGCAAAAGAAGAGAAATATGGAAAGAGAAAAGATAAAGGCTGCAATCGAGGAAGTGGATCGACTTCTATAAGCAGGCTTCATTCGAGAAGTCAGATATCCTGAATGGCTCTCGAACATCGTGATGGTGAAGAAGGCGAATGGAAAATGGCGAATTGATCGGCCCGGAATCAACTCCGAAACAATGTCTTTTACTACAAGCGCATGGTATAGTGGCAAGCGGGTATCGAACACGGGGAAGAAGTGCTATACTACCTATCTACTCCTAGGTTGAGTTAGACTTGCGGGTTTATTGATGGAAGTGGAGTATGGAGGGTCGTAATGGTGATGGATGCAAAGGTTGTGTCACCCAACATCGCAAACAAGGGAGTCCACACAAAAAAAGAAATATATAAAATATAAAAGATTAGGGCTTTAGGGCTCGCCAATAGGACCGTCGAATGTCGACGCTAGGCTAGGACTCTTACGTTGCATTGGTTTTATTAGGGATGGTCTCTCAGCTCGTACCTCTCGTGGATTAGAGCTGCGAGGTACTTCGGTGGCTCTCATTGACGCAATGACGGTAGCCGTCAATGTAGTGATATAGTTTGTCGGTAGATCCCCTCAAAGCACGAGCCGGACATGGTCACGAGCCTTGGTTGAATCTACTGACTCCCTAATTAAATCCTAAGGATACTCCTTAAGTTAATCAATTCCACAGACCGTAGGCATGATCACAGTACGATTTCTCCCAGGGACTTGGCTGGATCAACCAAAATGCAATCCCTTTTATACCCAACACATCATAAAAATCATATCTTTGCATCTAAATTCTAAAATCCTAGGGCTAATCCCTTAGCCCTAGAAAAGACTACTCAAGCATAGCAATAGATAATAGAATGCACGAAAACTTCATTGCATGCATCGAAAAGAGATAAATAATAAGAAACCACAAAGAAATAATAATGGAATTCAAAAGGACAAACGTACTTATCTTGATACACGGGAGGGGCCTAGGGCATAGCCTAACTCCACCAAAATATCGTCTCCAAAAAAACTCTAAAAAATATCTAAAAAAACTCTCTTAAAAAGTGTCAAAAGTCCCCCCTAAAAAATGACGGCTGCCCTTCTAATATCCCCTCAGAAACTCTCTCCAAATCGTGCCCTAGAGAAGATCTGGACGCAACTTACGCCCTGGGCCCACAGCGACTCGGTCCGAGCAGGAAGCTGCTCGGTCGAGTCGTCAAAAAATATGGATCCGTCATCTAAAACCGCGCTCTGCTTGCTCGGGCCGAGTAAAGCCTGCTCAGTCGAGTTGTCACTCTGCTCGGTCGAGTATGTAGCTGCTCGGTCGAGTCTGTCAGTGGATTGACCTTCTTCAAAAAATGTCGTTCTGTCTACTCGGCATGAGTAGGCTTTGCTCAGTCGAGTCACCATCTGACTCGGTCGAGCAAGTCCTGCTCGGTCGAGTAGTGGTCAAAAAATAGATTTCAGCAGCATTTAACAGCATTTGTCACTCTGCTCGGTCGAGTAGGAGGTTGCTCGGTCGAGTAGGAGGCCAAAAACATTTTTGAGCATCATTTGTCACTCTGCTCGACCGAGTAGGTGGTTGCTCGGTCGAGTAGAAGGCCAAAAACAGAATTCAGCATTGTAACATCAGCTTACAGAAATTCCCCAGAGCTCATCCGACCTCCGATTGGCACGTTCTTGGTGGCGTTAGAACTGTCTCGAAGTCTACTATCTGGGAAAAATATCAGAAAAATACTGAAAAATCTCAGGTGATAGCATATTTTAAAGGAGTACACAGCTATCCGGTTTCCTAGCACTTCGGGTCGCTCGATTCCTTCGCCGCATCATAACTCGATCGAGCGACCTTCTCTCTTGCTCCTTCCTTGCTCCAGTATTCTTCTTTGGCACCTAGAGCATGTCATCATGAGTCTCATTGGTGCTTTCACATCACCGATCGTCTTATTGACTCCAAATTGCTCCAATATCGCCCCAAATCCATGAAATGGACATAAACGCTCCGAAAGTCATATTATTCCAAATAATAGCGTAAAAGCATATGAAATATGTAAATGAGCAATCATTTTGACATGTAATCATTTAGATAAAATGTGGAATATAATGACACATCAAAATTCCCCCAAGCTTACCTCTTACTCGTCATCGAGGAAGACTAGTGAGAAGCGAACACGGGAGATGGATACAATGGAGATGCGAGGCGGTGGCATGTAGTGGAGACAAGGGGTTCAAGCTTAAATTCAGAAAATACAAGAACCCAAGATATGCAAGATCTCGTGAACACACGTCAATTTGAAATTAGAACACATATACACAACAAATAATTAAATCTTGCTCAAATTAACATAACGTGGATTTCGATAAATGTCATGAACTTGATAAGTGATAAAATGAGAGAGTTATATCATATCATAGTTTATCATGTAATATACTAAGTTCACAGAAATGAATCCAATGTCCACAACTTATTCTCTAAGCAGTATAATATGTCATGATCAAACGTTTTCAAGCATGCGTGGTATTTTGTTATACTTCATGGAATGAATTTATCAAATTCAATCAAGGTAAGGCATCACCACCCTACGACTATTTCAAGACTACTAGAACTCATCAACTTTGCTATGTCTTAGTTCTATATATAAATGGAGATAAGGATATGGGATTTTTGTAGTTTTATAGTGTTTTTGGCTATATGAATATTTCATAGGCAATTTTCTTTCTTTCTGTACACGAGATAACTCAATATATACAAAAAGCGACCTATGCATCCCAGACTAGACGATCTTAGGGCATTGGCTTACGAAGAACCCCTAGGGCCTTTTATTTAGGATATTTGTTTGATTTTTTTTCATTTTTTGGATTTTTGCAAACTCACGTAAACGCGATGGAATGCAAAACATGATCAAAGATCAGTTATTGGCTATTCACAAAAGAAAAAGAAAAAACATAGAATTTAGACATGGCTCGGTTTCAGGAATCCTAATCATCACTACTTTGGTTGTCGTGGGGTTATCCTATCTCTTTTGAATGACTAAACATCCATAAAGCAATATAGTTATCAATCAAATCACGCAGGAGTCAAATGATTTTTAGATTTGATTCATTCATTTTTAGCTTA
Organism: Scilla litardierei; assembly: GCA_030789695.1. Lineage (NCBI taxonomy): Eukaryota > Viridiplantae > Streptophyta > Magnoliopsida > Asparagales > Asparagaceae > Scilla > Scilla litardierei. The sequence continues at coordinate 116,962,382 of CM061142.1, forward strand.
ACTGTTTCGAGAATATGGTTGTGAAACTATGGATTCTACTATGAAAAAGCATATTAACAAAGATACACTAATCAAGAAATCGAACTCTAATCTAACAGATATCAGAGTTCATAAAAAAATAAATCCACGATATTTCATAGAAAAGAAGCATATGAGACATAAATATAGAGGTAAACATGATTTATATGGAAATTTCGAAGCGTGTTTCACGATGAAGCAAAGTGCGTGCACTATGCACTTCCCCAAGCTTAAACATCACATTGTCCTCAATGTGTGTATGATATAAATAGAGGACAACGACAAGATAGGGGGACCACTCAACAAAATAGTTTCCCCCTCCTAAGCTTAAACATCACATAAAAATTGGGGAGAGAGGCAAAATAAGCACCAAATACAAGGGTGGGCATGGCTGATAAATAGTGGGTTGGATGCAAAAGATAATTGAGCCGTCATATAGGGTAAATTTATTAAACTAAAAAACATATAAAATCCTATACGGTCCTCTCGCTGCAGAGAGGATTCGTGATTATTTAAAGCATAAAATACTACACTACTAGATTGGTACCACCTGTAGCAAAAGGCGGGTCCAATATCTTTGCAGGTGCAGGTAGCTGCTCTATCTGCACTTTCCGTGGCTTCGCTAGGTGCGTATCTCCACGGGCTTAATCAGATTCCAGCAATGCGGCTCCCAGCATCTCTCTAAGGACTCCACCTGTACCCTGCAAGAGACAAGTCGCATCAATCTGATGTGGAATATCTTTCCCCAAAATAAAATTTTTCCAAAGAAGATCGTCAAAAGAAATATGTAAAGTAAAAATAGGTAGATGATTCTTCCCTAAAAATACATCTCCGCTCTCATGTACCACGACAGGCAGTTCCTTGTCATTCGTCTCAGGCTTTTCACGCAGCTGTAACGGCCAGTATTTTTAGCAAGTTTTCGTTTATGCGTGCCAGTAATTTATTTCTGTTATCCAGTTAATTTTTCGTCCGTACGAGTCGACGCGAGCGCGTCTCTGTTTTTGTTTGACTGTGCCGTCATTAAGATCAACTCGAAAGGTTTAACTAAATTATCCTACTAATTACTTTCACTAATTACTTTATTAATTACAACTAGAATTTACTAATTACCATTCCTAAATCGCGTAATTACGTTCACAAATTACTTCTCTTTTTATTTATTACTATTAAAACTTACTTAATTACGTTAATTATGTTTTTACCTTAACCCTACCTAAACGACAACACACACGTTGCATTATCAAATTCATTGCCTAAAATTGTCAAACTTCGCATTCTTTTCGTTTGGGCATAACAACACGTCTCTCTTTCCCTCATTAGTCTAAAGATAGTAATAACTTCTATCCTAATCGATTTAATGCTGCTTTGACGAAATGAAAGAAGATGTCTCCCTGCTCATTTTCTTAAAAGCCAACGTTCTCTCTTGATGAACGAACTCTGCAATCTTCCTCTTCTCCTGCAAACAAAACAAACCAGATACAACTCATTCAACCAGCAACCAAATTTCCCAAATCAGATTGCAGCAATCAAACCCATTTCCCCAAATCACTTCCCAAAAACTCCTCTGCCAAATCCCCCAACAAATCAAACCCAAAACAGATAATTCCCAAACAAAATCCACAAATTTCAGATACATCATTCCCAAAAATTCGAACTGAAAATTGGAAGGGGTGGGAAACAAAAGAACTCAGATTCAAATCAAACAAAAGATTTTCAGAAATTCAAAACCCAAACCAACCTCCAATCCATTCCCTTTCTCCTCTCCCCTCACCATCGCCATCAGCTCACGCGCGAGCCTCCAACAGCGAGCCGCCGGCCAAGGACCCCGCCGCCGCCTGTAACCCACTGCGCCGCCGCACTGCGCCCCTTGGCCGCCGCCGTTGCCTTCAGCCCGCGCGCGCCGCCCAGAGAAGCCCCCGTGCCGCCGCCCAGAGCCGTGACACGCCGCGCGTGCCGCCGCCTAGGTCGCCGAAGTCGCCGCCGTACGCCGCCGTACGCCGCCAGATCCTCCTTCCTCCAGAGCAAAGTAAGCCCCCTCTCCCTTCGTTGATTGCCTGCAAACAAACTTAAAAAAAAGAAAGAAGCAAGGAAACGAGAACAGACAGAAGTAAAGAGAGAAGAAATGGTGACAGAGAGATAAGGGGCTGATTTAATAAAGAGAGGGGACATGCCCATTGTTTTAATAAAGGAGATAGTTTAATAGGTTTAAAGAGAAGGGGGGTGGCATGTTAAAGAAAGAGAGTGTAGAGAGAGAGTGTGTGTTAATGTATTGGTTTTTATTAAATAAAGTTAGAACAATATAGTTTCAACATGTTACTCTTTACCCCATGGTCAAATTTGTTTGGTAGACTTATTTATGTATGCATGTCATTAACTTATGGTAAAAAGGAAATTAATAGGGTATTAGTGCAAATTTGATATTACCTTGTTAAGTGTTTATTTTCGCATGTTGATAATTGTTAAGCAAATAGTATAATAAATTTGGATAATATAAAGTGTATCAGGTTGATTTAACACAATATAGGCATCACCCTAGCCAGAGAACCCGATAAAATTAGGCGAACCCAATTCGGGTGTTATTTTAATATTGCACGTATTCCACGGAAATCTGATCCAGTGATTTGTTTAACCAAAACAGCGAACCGGACTCACCGTAACGCAACGCTCAAACCCAACGACCAACATCACCAGAAACAGGCAAGTGATACTTGGCAGTAATTATTTAGGCCATGTTCTAGGCCAATTTGTGTAGTTGTGTAAAAGAGACTAGGCGGTGAAATGATAGTCGCCTAGACGACCATATTGATCTAGTTTGACAACGAAACTAGATCCGACACTTTTTACCTGTTTTCATTCATGCTGCCATGTCACGTTTATTTTCAATTAACTGTACGCACTTTAACTGCTCATTACATGTCATGTATCAAATTGTTCTATCGTGATTGCGTAGCACACGCTACAATAATTGTAACTATTGAGGCTAGGCACCTACTTTTGCGGGCACAACCCTATGCCATATTGAAAAACACTTCCTGGCTCGTGATCCAGAAGCGAGCACAGTGTTGTTGGGAAACCAACGCTCGATACACGTGGAGGGGTAGGGTTAAGCGATCACTTGAGCGTAGAAGTGCGCCCGTACAGCCACTTCAGCCAAAAGGCGTAAACCCTGTGCACATCGTGAATACAAGTTAATCGTGAAATCGTGAAATAGTGATTTGTAGCTTTCTGCTACGGCGTGCTTAATTATTTTTATCTTGTTCATTTAATTGTTGCACTCTTTTAATGTCATGCCATATCATCATGTTAGAACTGCCAGTTGCATTATTTTATTTGTATCCTTGCACAGAAGTCCTCCGCCTTTTTTGGGAGACTTTTGCTGACATGTGCCCTTTTCTCTTTGGGTGTCACATGTCAGACTTTGAGACAGAGCAGATAGCAGAAGACGAGCAGTTCGGAGACGCTGAGTTTGAGGTCCCTGCTGAGACCGAGTTCGAGGATACTGGTGACCAGTCCTAGACTCGTTTGGAGCTTCCCCTTAGTTGTTACCTTTCCTTAGTTGCTATTAGCACTTATCTCTCTTTGTTTTGTTTGGCCATGCTTTAGGCCTATTGTTCAGACTTGTACTCATGTGACTATTCGGTGATGTTGTAATAATCGTTGGATGTTGTTGGTGGATATTCTTTATCTGAATTATTATTGTTGTTGTTGTTTCATCACAATGCAAGGACCTGCTACTTTTCGAAAATTTTTACAGACACTTAGCAGACTGCAGCTTCACAGCTCCACGTCTGAGCGGACCTCCCCACGTCTCGCCTTCCATATTAGGGAAGCGGGGCGTGACAGGTTTTAGTGGTGGCCCATGCAGGTCTCCTCTTTGCATCTGTGAAATATCGGAACAACAATGATGATAATAACATCCAATTAATTATTCATAACATTCGAGTCATGATTAAGTCTAACCTGAACATTTCCTTGTCTTAGATGGCCGGTAGACGCGTTACCCGAGGAGCTGGTAGTGGATCTGGAGCTGGTGGTGGAGCAGGACGTGTTGCGAATGCTGATAGAGAACCCACCACGGCTGAGATGATGAGGATGATGCATCAGATGATGCAGGTTCAGCAGGGTATGCTTCAGAATGCCCCTCGCTTCGAGCCGGGAGCGAAGCAGTTTCGGGAGCTGGGCCCGTCATATTTTACTGGGTCGGAAGGAGCATTAGCTACGGATGAATGGATGAAGAACACAGAGGATAATCTTCTTCTCTCGAAGTTTAACCCGACTGGATGGGTTGACTTAGTGAAGAAGCACCTGAAGGACAATGCACGCAGTTGGTGGGAGTCAAAAGAGCAGATGTTGGTGAAGCCTATCCCCTGGACCACTTTCAAGGAGAGATTTAATGAGGAGTATTTTCCTCAAGCTGCCAGGAGGGAGCTGATGCAGCAGTTCATCAATCTGAAGCAAGGAAATCTGACGGTGCATCAGTACCACCAAGAGTTCATGAGACTGAGTCGCTTTGCGCCGAAGATGGTAGAGACTGCTGAGGATCGAGCTCAGAGATTCTTACAGGGTTTATCTTTGGAGCTGCAGAGTCTGATTTCCTCTTCGGACTTAGACTCTTACCAGAAGTTGCTGATAGCTGCCAAGAGGCAGGAGCTGATTGCCAATCAGAAGAGAGGGCAGTATTCAGGTGCTGGGAAGAGGCCTATGGAGCAGGCCAGAGCTGTGGTTAGGCCTGGGTTCAAGCCTAATCAGTCCGTGCAGTTTAAGAGGCCAGGTGGGCCTACTCCGAAGTTGTGCCATTTTTGTGGCAAGGCTGGTCATGTGAAGGAACAGTGTAGGAGATTCTTGGGCCAGTGCTTAGTTTGTGGTGATGCTATGCATGCATTGAAGGACTGTCCGAGAACTAAGCAACCGTGGAAGGCACCAGATGGAGTTCAGCAGTAGAGAGCTCCGGTGGCTGCAGGACGTGGAGCGCCTCTCATTTCCCAGAAGCAGGCTTTCCAGGAGGCCGTTCAGCCTAAGTGGCAAGCCTTTATGATGACTGCAGCAGAGGCAGAGACTGAGGACAGAGTTATTGCGGGTAACTTCTATACTAGTCTTCCTTATTTATGCATTATATTTGATTAGTTAGATCCATGTTAATCTAGTTGCATGTTACCCTTAGGTGTCATCTTAGTTTCATCTCACCCGGCTTTGACCCTGTTCGATTCTGGAGCTTCCATGTGCATCCTATCTCGGAAGTTTGTAGTCGAACACTCGATACCCACCTATACACTTCCCAAGTGTTGGAACATTACAACTGGGAATGGTGTAGTGAAGGTTGCACTGGGATGTAGACCATGCACGTTGGTGATTAGTGGACATGAACTGTATGCTAATTTCATTGTCCATGACATATCCAATTTCGATGCTATACTCGGTATTGACTGGTTAGGAGATTTTTATGCCACGATCGACTGTCATCGGAAGAAAGTGGTGTTCAAAATTCCTGACCACCCAGTATTCGAGTTTGTCGGTGGAGGACGTTCGCTTGGACCTATCAAGTTCCGAGCCCAGCCTTACCGATTGACCCTTGCATCTATGATTGCTGAACTAGAGAAGCCTGCAGTAGTGATAGATTTCGAAGACGTCTTCCCTGAAGACATTTCTAGACTGCCGCCCGATCGAGCGTTGGAGTTCGGCATCGATCTTATGCCAGGAGCTTAACCAATTTCGAAGGCACTGTACCGTATGGCTCCTGCAGAATTAGAAGAGTTGAGGAAGCAATTGGATGAGCTACTACAGAAGGGTTTCATTCATCCCAGCGTATCTCCCTGGGGTGCACCCGTCTTGCTAGTAAAGAAGAAAGATGGCTCTAGAAGAATGTGCATTGATTATCGGGAGTTGAATCAGATCACAGTGAAGAACAAGTACCCGCTGCCCCGTATTGATGATATATTCGATCAACTTGGTGGATCAAGGGTATTTTCGAAGTTGGATCTCCGGAGCGAATACCATCAAGTCAGAGTCAAGAAGGAAGATGTACTCAAGACCGCTTTTCGGACTAAGTACGGGCATTACGAATTCGTTGTCATGCCATTCGGTGTGACCAACGCTCCTGCTATGTTCATGAATCTCATGAACCTTATCTTTTACGACTTCCTTGACAAGTTCATGGTGATATTCATAGACGACATCCTGGTGTACTCGAAGAGCGAGGAAGAGCATGCAGAACATTTGAAGATAGTATTGGAGACGCTCCATCACCATAGACTGTATGCCAATTACAGCAAATGCGAATTCTGGCTGGATAGAATAGCATTTCTTGGGCATGTAGTATCAGGAGCTGGTATCTCAGTGGATCCGGAGAAGGTCAAAGCAGTCAGTGAATGGCCTACACCTCGATCGGCATCGGACATCAGGAGTTTCCTTGGGTTGGCTGGATACTACCGCAGATTTATCAAGGATTTCTCGAGGATAGCTGAGCCGATGACGAGATTGACAAGGAAGGATGTTAAGTTCAGTTGGTCAGACTCTTGTGAGCAAGCTTTTTCTACCTTAAAGGAGAGACTGACTACTGCACCAGTCTTAGCTATTCCGGACAGAAGCGGAGGCTTCGAGATTTTCTGCGACGCATCGGGCAAGGGACTTGGATGCGTTCTGCACCAGCATAATCATGTGGTCGCATATGCTTCGCGACAACTGAAGATCCATGAGAAGAATTATCAGATCCACGACTTGGAGTTAGCCGCTATCATCTTTGCACTGAAGATCTGGCGACATTTCTTACTGAGTGAGAAAGTGAAAATCTTCACTGATCACAAAAGTTTGAAATATATATTCACCCAGAAGGAGCTGAATATGAGACAGCGCAGATGGTTGGAATTGATGGCAGACTACGACATCGATCTTCAGTATCATCCAGGAAAGGTGAATGGCGTACCGGATGCCTTGAGTCGACTGCCCGAAGTGATGATTCTCACATCTCAGTGGAGATTACAGCGGGATTTGCGAAGGATGAATGTTGAAGTTGTACTACCGGGAGTCACATCGTCGTTGATGAACATGCAAATTCAATCGACGATCGTGGATCGAATCAAGACTGCTCAAGTTGGAGATGCTAAGTTGAAGAAGATCAAAGAACAAGTCGAAGCAGGACTTCGGACGGATTTTCTGATTCACGCGGATGGATCTTTGAGATATGGTAGCAGGATCTGCGTACCTGCAGGAGATGTTAGAGAGGAGTTGAGGAATGAGGCTCACAGTTCGCCTTATTCTATTCATCCTGGAGGTACTAAGATGTACAAGGATCTTCGTCAAAATTTCTGGTGGCATGGAATGAAGAGAAGTGTGGTACGGAGCGTTGCCAAGTGCCTCGTGTGTCAGCAAGTGAAAGCTGAACATCATCGCACTGCTGGACTATTGCAACCTCTGCCAATTCCAGAATGGAAGTGGCAGCACATCACGATGGACTTCGTGACTGGCTTACCTCGGAGCACCAAGCAGAACGACGCGATCTGGGTCATCGTTGATCGATTGACCAAGTCCGCACACTTTATACCTTTCCGAGTTGGGCAATCCACGGAGATATTAGCAAGGAAGTACATGGAGGTAATGACCTAACTCATACCTTAATAATTTCCTTCCAGTACTAGTCGTGATGTAAAATTATGTTGTGTAGGAGATCGTGCGCTTACATGGAGTCCCTGTGAGCATTGTATCAGATCGTGATACGAGGTTCACATCTCAGTTCTGGAAGAGTCTGCAGACCAATCTGGGTACCAGTCTGAAGTTCAGTACTGCGTATCACCCGCAGACAGATGGCCAATCAGAGCGTACCATTCAGATCTTGGAGGATATGTTGAGAGCATGCATGTTGGATCTCAAGGGTTCATGGGAGGATCATCTACACCTAGTGGAGTTCTCATACAACAATAGCTATCAAGCGAGCATTGGCATGGCGCCATTTGCTGCTCTCTACGGAAGGAAATGTCGATCGTCACTGAGTTGGGATGCCGTAGGTGATAGAGAGCTCTTGGGGCCAGAGATGATAGTGGAAGCAGTTAATGTTGTGCGAGATATCAGAGACAAGATTCGGATCGCCCAGGACCGTTATAAGCATTGGGCATATGCTAAACGACGTCCTTTGGAGTTCCAGCCGGGGGATCATATGTTCCTAAAGATCTCACCAAATCGAGGAGTGATTCGATTTGGGAAGAGAGGCAAGCTTAGTCCGAGATATATTGGACCATTCGATGTGCTAGAGCGAGTTGGAGAAGTAGCTTATCGCTTAGCTTTGCCACCATCCTTGGAGGGAGTTCATGACGTCTTTCATGTGTCCCAGCTCCGCCGTTATATCGGCGATCCTTCTCATGCTGTGGATTACTCAGAAATCACAGTACGACCAGATCTGACGTACGAACAACAACCGGTGGAGATCCTGGATCGACGTCAGAAAGTCTTCAGGAACAAGACTGTTGACCAAGTCAGAGTGATGTGGCGTCGTGACTCGCCAGGAGAATCTACCTGGGAGCGGGAAGATGAGATGCGAGAGCGTTATCCATATTTATTTCCTGCTCATTAGTTGATAAGAATTCCGAGGACGGAATTTTTCCTAAGGTGGGTAGAATGTAACGGCCAGTATTTTTAGGCAAGTTTTCGTTTGTGCGTGCCAGTAATTTATTTCTGTTATCCAGTTAATTTTTCATCCGTACGAGTCGACGCGAGCGCGTCTCTCTTTTCGTTTGACTGTGCCGTCATTAAGATCAACTAGAAAGGTTTAACTAAATTATCCTACTAATTACTTTCACTAATTACTTTATTAATTACATCTAGAATTTACTAATTACCATTCCTAAATCGCGTAATTACATTCACAAATTACTTCTCTTTTTATTTATTACTATTAAAACTTACTTAATTACGTTAATTACGTTTTTACCTTAACCCTACCTAAACGACAACACACACGTTGCATTATCAGATTCATTGCCTAAAATTGTCAAACTTCGCATTCTTTTCGTTTGGGCATAACAACACGTCTCTCTTTCCCTCATTAGTCTAAAGATAGTAATAACTTCTATCCTAATCGATTTAATGCTGCTTTGACGAAATGAAAGAAGATGTCTCCCTACTCATTTTCTTAAAAGCCAACACTCTCTCTTGATGAACGAACTCTGCAATCTTCCTCTTCTCCTGCAAACAAAACAAACCAGATACAACCCATTCAACCAGCAACCAAATTTCCCAAATCAGATTTCAGCAATCAAACCCATTTCCCCAAATCACTTCCCAAAAACTCCTCTGCCAAATCCCCCAACAAATCAAACCCAAAACAGATTATTCCCAAACAAAATCCACAAATTTCAGATACATCATTCCCAAAAATTCGAACTGAAAATTGGAAGGGGTGGGAAACAAAAGAACTCAGATTCAAATCAAACAAAAGAGTTTCAGAAATTCAAAACCCAAACCAACCTCCAATCCATTCCCTTTCTCCTCTCCCCTCACCCTCGCCATCAGCTCACGCGCGAGCCTCCAACAGCGAGCCGCCGGCCAAGGACCCCGCCGCCGCCTGTAACCCACTGCGCCGCCGCACTGCGCCCCTTGGCCGCCGCCGTTGCCTTCAGCCCGCGCGCGCCGCCCAGAGAAGCCCCCGCGCCGCCGCCCAGAGCCGTGACACGCCGCGCGTGCCACCGCCTGGGTCGCCGAAGTCGCCGCCGTACGCCGCCGTACGCCGCCAGATCCTCCTTCATCCGGAGCAAAGTAAGCCCCCTCTCCCTTCGTTGATTGCCTGCAAACAAACTTAAAAAAAAGAAAGAAGCAAGGAAACGAGAACAGACAGAAGTAAAGAGAGAAGAAATGGCGACAGAGAGATAAGGGGCTGATTTAATAAAGAGAGGGGACAGGCCCATTGTTTTAATAAAGGAGATAGTTTAATAGGTTTAAAGAGAAGGGGGGTGGCATGTTAAAGAAAGAGAGTGTAGAGAGAGAGTGTGTGTTAATGTATTGGTTTTTATTAAATAAAGTTAGAACAATATAGTTTCAACATGTTACTCTTTACCCCATGGTCAAATTTGTTTGGTAGACTTATTTATGTATGCATGTCATTAACTTATGGTAAAAAGGAAATTAATAGGGTATTAGTGCAAATTTGTTATTACCTTGTTAAGTGTTTATTTTCGCATGTTGATAATTGTTAAGCAAATAGTATAATAAATTTGGATAATATAAAGTGTATCAGGTTGATTTAACACAATATAGGCATCACCCTAGCCAGAAAACCCGATAAAATTAGGCGAACCCAATTCGGGTGTTATTTTAATATTGCACGTATTCCACGGAAATCTGATCCAGTGATTTGTTTAACCAAAACAGCGAACCGGACTCACCGTAACGCAACGCTCAAACCCAACGACCAACATCACCAGAAACAGGCAAGTGATACTTGGCAGTAATTATTTAGGCCATGTTCTAGGCCAATTTGTGTAGTTGTGTAAAAGAGACTAGGCGGTGAAATGATAGTCGCCTAGACGACCATATTGATCTAGTTTGACAACGAAACTAGATCCGACACTTTTTACCTGTTTTCATTCATGCTGCCATGTCACGTTTATTTTCAATTAACTGTACGCACTTTAACTGCTCATTACATGTCATGCATCAAATTGTTCTATCGTGATTGCGTAGCACACGCTACAATAATTGTAACTATTGAGGCTAGGCACCTACTTTTGCGGGCACAACCCTATGCCATATTGAAAAACACTTCCTGGCTCGTGATCCAGAAGCGAGCACAGTGTTGTTGGGAAACCAACGCTCGATACACGTGGAGGGGTAGGGTTAAGCGATCACTTGAGCGTAGAAGTGCGCCCGTACAGCCACTTCAGCCAAAAGGCGTAAACCCTGTGCACATCGTGAATACAAGTTAATCGTGAAATCGTGAAATAGTGATTTGTAGCTTTCTGCTACGGCGTGCTTAATTATTTTTATCTTGTTCATTTAATTGTTGCACTCTTTTAATGTCATGCCATATCATCATGTTAGAACTGCTAGTTGCATTATTTTATTTGTATCCTTGCACAGAAGTCCTCCGCCTTTTTTGGGAGACTTTTGCTGACATGTGCCCTTTTCTCTTTGGGTGTCACATGTCAGACTTTGAGACAGAGCAGATAGCAGAAGACGAGCAGTTCGGAGACGCTGAGTTTGAGGTCCCTGCTGAGACCGAGTTCGAGGATACTGGTGACCAGTCCTAGACTCGTTTGGAGTTTCCCCTTAGTTGTTACCTTTCCTTAGTTGCTGTTAGCACTTATCTCTCTTTGTTTTGTTTGGCCATGCTTTAGGCCTATTGTTCAGACTTGTACTCATGTGACTATTCGGTGATGTTGTAATAATCGTTGGATGTTGTTGGTGGATATTCTTTATCTGCATTATTATTATTGTTGTTGTTTCATCGCAATGCAAGGACCTGCTACTTTTCGAAAAATTTTACAGACGCTTATCAGACTGCAGCTTCACAGCTCCACGTCTGAGCGGACCTCCTCACGTCTCGCCTTCCATATTAGGGAAGCGGGGCGTGATAGCAGCTCTGGCGTATTAGTATGGGTCTCATCAGGCGAATCTTTATCGTTGTCAATGGAAGGATGAGGTGGTTGCGGAAGCTCAACTGAAGGTGGTCAACACTCGGGATCCTTATGAATATCTATGTCCTTATCCCAATGCACGACCTCCTCGGTGACAAGCTCTGGCTTCGTGGGTATGGAAGTGAATGTGTTGCCCTTGGATGCATCGTATATGTCAGCCGCTGTCTCCTCAGATGTGGAAGTATCAATGTCCTCAGTCTCTCCCTCGAGCTCATAATATGGCACTTGTTGATTTCGGCCATATATTTCGGCCAACGATCATATGACTCATTCAGCATAGTGCTGACAGCCGTGCTCTCCTCTACCGATGCCATGAATGCATTGAGTGTCAAATTGAGAGGATGGTCAGGACTCAAGAGACAGACACTGCTTTCGTAGGGCATGTGTCCCTCCATGTTACAAGATTCGCAGTAAGCATAGAACGCTGGGTAGTGGTGTTATCCTTCCATCCGATAGTACGGGTCCTGTGGACGTTATTCGTAGTCTTCCATAGGAATCTCATACTGCTCTAAAAAATCATTGCCTGAATAATCCCAAGATTGCTCCATCGTACCTGAATAGTCAAAAACAACAACCTGGAAAAGATATCAATGGTACAAGAAGATAGAGATAAAGATAAATCACGTGGGGGGAAATTTCTCTCTCTGTGTTTTTTTGTTTTGTTTAAGTTTTTCTTTAACGCAATCTAATCAACCTAATTATGGTAAATAGATAATATGGCGGAACGCCTCTCCTGCAACGACGCCAAAAACTTGACGCACCCGGAACCTACACCTAGATTCCACTTGGCGGTGTCACGGTTGACAGGCGTAGTATGGCCCCTACGTGTCTATCCTGGGCTCTATCTGCAAGCCGACGGTGTCAAATTATAGTATAAAGGATGTCGGATCCCACAGGGACGGTGACATCGTATTTTAATTCTCAGATTATTTCTATATCTCGAAGTGAGATAGCTGTCAGGTTGAAAGGATTGGTTGTGATATTGTTGTAGATTCAATAATAAAAGGAACTAGGGTATTAGGAATCACCGCTAAGACCGTCGGGGATCGATGTTGAGATAGGATCCTTATGTTATATTGGGGTTATGTGATTAATCTCTCAATTCGTACCACTCTCGTGGGTTAGAATTTCGAGATATTTCGGTGGCTCTCGTTGACGCAATGGCGGTAGCTGTCAACGTAGCAATATAGTTTATCGGTAGATCCGCTCAAGGCATGAACCGGGCATAGTCACGAGCCTTAGTTGGATACACCGATTTTCCTATTCGGATCCTAAGGATACCCCTTAAGCACATCAATTCCATAGACCGTGGGCATGATCTCAGTACGGGTTATCCTAGGGATTCGGTGGGATCAAGCGAAATACTCCCATTTTAGTCCCAATTCAACCTAGAGATCCAGATCTACATCTCCCTCCTAGGGTCTTAGGGCTAACCCATCAACCCTAGAGGATACTACTCACTCATGGAAATTTTAACGAATAAAAATATGATTTTTGCAAGAGAAAACATCGTAGAAAATTAACAGAATAAAGACTTAGAAGCTTACGTGCCGAAGACGAAGAAAAACAGCGAGCAATAGTTCCAAAGAAACCCCAAGATTCCCGAACGCGAGAATAGCAATAGAACTCCAAAATTAATCCAATAATCTTCAAGAATTTAATCTAGATCTAACAAGTAGTTTCTAATCTCCTCTCCTCTCTAAAATAATTCAAAAACTAACAAAAAGATCGACCCCCAAAACGCAACAACAGATCCACTCTTCACTCCCCCAAGCACGCAACAGACGGCCCGAAAATTTCCTAAATAGCCTTCAGCGTCGTCGACCGAGTCAGTGACTCGGTCGAGCAGCCATCTTGCTCGGTCGAGCAGCCATTTTGCTCGGTCGAGCACGACAGTAAGTCGCGTTCCTCCAAAATATGCCACTCTGTCTGCTCGGCCCGAATCAGCTCTGCTCGGTCAAGCAGACAGCTGACTCAGTCACCAAAAGCTCTACTCCGGCCATGCAGGAGGTTGATCATGCTTCGAAGATAGAGGCTACTCAACCGAGCACCATGGGTGCTCGGTCCGAGTAATCCGCGTATCAGCTCTCCTCCTTCATCTTGCATCTGCTCGACCGAGCAGCTGCTCTGCTCGGTCGAGTCGCCTGGGAAGATTTGTGCTGAAGCTCCTGCAGCTTCTCCTCTCTCTTTGCTCTCTCCTTTACTCCTCCCATGGCTTCGACAAACTCCTGTAGAGCTTCACCAACGGGATCATGGGCATGCCAGATGTCTCCATATCCAAAATGGGTCCCAAATTGCTCCAAAATCCCTGAAAATCCATAAAACACTACGAAACTCGAATATAACGTTAGAATTGCAATATCGTAGGAAAATACGGGATTTGGATGCGAAAATGGCATGAAATGCAATGGCATGATGCTATGAAAAGATGTAAAATAGGGACACATTCGGATATGCGTCGACTTCACCGATCTCAACAAAGCGTGCACGAAGGATAGTTACCCACTGCCACGAATCGACCATCTGGTCAACAGTGCTTCGGGCTATGAACTCCTCAGCTTCATGGACACATTCTCAGGATATAACCAGATTCAGATGAATTGGAGGACAAAGAGAAGACTACTTTCATTACTGATCGATGTATTTTCTGTTACACCAAAATGCCAATTGGTTTGAAGAATGCAGGGGCCACGTACCAATGTATGTTGAACAGAGTCTTCGAGGCTCAAATCGGATGGAACCTAGAAGTCTACGCCGACGACATATTGGTCAAGTCGAAGAAGCCAACAGATCACATCGCAGATCTTCAGGAGATATTTGCACAGATCCGACGATACAACCTTTGGCTAAACAATGCCAAATGGACCTTTGGGGTTCGGTCGGGGAAGTTTGTTGGTTTCATGCTAAACGAATCGAGGGATCGAGGCCAACCCTGACAAGATCGCTGCAATTTTTACGATGAAGGAGCCTTCGACCATCAGAGAACTCCAAGGCTGAACGAAAGAATAGCTACTTTAGACCGATTCTTGTCTAAGTCAGCCGAAAGGTCATTGCCTTTCTTCAAAGTGTTGAGAAAGGCGATAGCCTCTGTGTCGAGTGGCAAGAGACTCATCGAGTGGGACGCAGACTGCAATAAAGCCTTCTCTGAGTTAAAGGAGTACCTTCGCAGCCCACCGCTCCTGACCAAGCCAGATAAAGATGACCAACGCATCATTTATCTGGCCGCTACCATGGAGGCCGTAAGCTCGACACTCGTCAAAGAAGACTCGGGAGTGCAACGGCCCATCTACTACGTCAATCAGGTTCTATGAGGCACGGAGATCAACTATTCGAGGGTAGAGAAGATGGTTTTTGCGCTGATCCAATCTGGAGGAGGTTGCGACCATATTTCCAAGCACACACCATCCTAGTCCTCACCGACATTCCCTTGAACAGACCCTGAAGAGGCTGGATCGTTTAGGGAGAATGACGAAATGGGGAGTCGAGCTAAGCGAATTCGATATCAAGTTCAAGCCGAAGACCGCCATCAAAGGGCAGGCTCTCGCCGAATTCATTGTCGAACTCACTTACGACGACATCCCAGAGGAAGAGGTATGTGTTACTAACATACTACCCGAGGCTACTCCCCTACCCACGACAGGTGTCAATTCACCAACTGATACAATTGAAGACGAGAGAACCTGGATTGCACAAGTTGACGTTTCGGCCGCTCAAACCGGGAGCGGGGCCGGAATAATTGTCCAGACGTCAGCGGGCAACATATTCAAGTACGCTCTCTGCTTCGATTTTCAAATGACAAATAATGGTGTCGAGTATGAAGCGGCCATCAATGGACTCCGATTGGCTCGTGCCCTAAGAGCAAAAGTGGTCCAACTGCTCAGTGATTCCCGCCTCGTAGTCCACCAACTAAACGGAACCTTCGAGGCCTGTGAAGACTCAATGCAGAGCTATGTGCAAGTTGCTAAAGCGGAGCTCGCTAAGTTCAGTCGCGTAGAAATCCATCATGTGCCAAGGTCGAAGAATCACCGAGCTGACACCCTATCGAAGCTCGCGTCATCCTCCCCCGTGGGACTCGGTCGGACATTGTATGTGCAACGTCTACCACACCCTAGCGGGCTGGAGCAGGATTTGCTAAGCCTCGACCGAGGAATCACTTAGATGGATCATATAGTCCATTACCTAAACACATGGGAAAAGCTGACCGACTCAATGGATGCACGAAAGCTAGAACGGAAGGCATACCAATTTATTCTGCTAGATGGTTCATTGTACAAAAGGCGATGGACCAGGTATGATGTTTTTCCATACCTCAAATGTTTAGCCCTTTAGGTAGCGCACTATGTGATCCAAAAGATCCATGATGGCGATTGCGAAAACCATTTTGAGACAAGGCTATTTTTGGCCAATGATGTTCAAGGATGCCGTCGAATACGTTCGAAAGTACCTGACTTGCCAAAAATTCTCGAAGATCAGTTCGGCCCCACCAACTGATTTGATCCCATCATCAGTCCAGTTCCTTTTGCCAAGTTGAGATTGGACCTCCTGGGTCCATTCAAACAAGTGAGTGGGCAACAAAAGTTTCTAATAGTGGCGATCGACTACATCACGAAGTGGATCGAGGCAGAGCCCCGGTCCCGAATCACCTGGAAGGAAGCTCGGAGCTTCATCTGGAAGTCCATCGTCTATCGCTTTGGCATCCCATAATCCATTGTGACGGACAATGTGACACAATTCGACATCACCGGCTTCAGAGACTTCTGATACGAAGATCAAGCTGTATTTCGCCTCTGTCGCCCATCCCCAGTTGAATGGATTGGCAGAGGCAATCAACAAAAGCATTCTCGGACCCATTCAGAAGAGAATAACTGGGCTCGAGGGGACCTGGCCAAAAGAAATCCCAGGCATACTATGGTCGTACAGAATGACCCACAAAACCTCGACAGGGTTAATGCCATTCATGCTGGCTTATGGATGCGAGGCTGTCGTCCCAATGGAAGTTAATGAATGACCGCTTTGTCTCCAATAATATAACGAAGAAAGAAACTCAGAAGGACTTGAACTCAACCTACAACTGGTTGACGAGATCCGCAAACGAGCTTTGGCGACCCTCATTGAACAAAAAGGACGCATGGCCCGCTATTTCAACTCAAGGGTTCGCGAACATAGCTTCCATGTAGGCGACTTGGTACTGCGTAAGGCTGCTTTCACTCCCGAGATTCTGGAGCAAGGGAAGCTCGCTGCGAAGTGGGAAGGACCTTACACATTGATCGATGTGCTCGGTCCTGCCACCTATCGGCTCGCTACATTGGATGATAGAGAACTTCCTCACCCTAGGAACGCGGAGCATTTGCGGAAGTACTATCAATGATTGTACCAATGAGGACAAATGCACCAATCGATCGAATGTTATCTTTGTCTTTTATCTTATGCCTATTCATGATAAATGCAAAGTCGATCGTTTTTCGATATCTGTCCAACAATTTTCTAACCATAGTTGTCGGTCGTAAGTCGAAGGGCCTCGCCCCTTGCCACCGAACGACCCTTGTCGTCAGACATAAGTTGAGGGATCCCCCCTTGCCACTGAATGACCCACGACGCTTATCGACAGTAAGTTGAAAGGGCCTCGTCCCTCGCCACCGAACAACCCTTGTCATTAGCCGTAAGTCGAGGAATCCCCCCTCGACACTGAACGACCCACGACGCTCGTCGGTTGTAAGTCGAAGGGGCCTCGTCCCTCGCCACATAACGACTCTTGTTGTCATCCATAAGTCGAGGGATCCCCCCTCACCACTGAACGACCCACGATGCTCATCGGCCGTAAGTCGAAGGGGCCTTGCCTCTCACCACCGAACAACCCTTGTCGTCAGCCGTAAGTCGAGGGATCCCCCCTCGCCACTGAACGACCTGCCACAATCTTTGGCTCTAAGTCAACGGAGCCGGGCCCCTCGCTACCAAACGAAGCGTGATTTATGGTTTGAAAGATTCCGTTCATCGATTGAATGCGCCTAACTTATCAACGACAAAACTTACCTTCGATTTCTACGAAATTAGAAGTTGCGTCATTGAGGGGCCATACACACGCATATTTTCAAGTATAGGAAAATGCAAAAGTATGCCAAATTTACAAAAGGTTTTTCATTATTTTCGTTACAAAAGGAAAAGTAAGGAAGACAGAAGAATTGTAAGAAGCCTAAACTAAGGCATGCCGGCCTAAGAGGGAGGAGGAGCGCCTCCGGGTGCAAAGACGTTGGAGAAAGCTTACATCACCTTTGTAAACCTTGCCGTGAGCTCCGCCTTCTCCCTCACGGCGACCTCCTCGAGCTCGACGACTTTGGCCTGAAACTCAGCGGCATCCGCCTTGCAAGCCTCCGCCTTGCAAGCCTCCGCCCACCTCTCGGAGTCAGAAGCTTTGGCTCGGAGCTCAATCGCTTCCTTCTTAAAAGTGTCGAGCTCCGTCTCGAGCTAAGCCTTCTCCATCCTCCACTGGAGCTCGACAGACTTGCGGAGGTCCGACATGGATGATAGACTATTCTTAGCCTCTACAGCCGCCCACTCGGCCTCCGCCTTAGCCGCGAGGGCTTTCTCCAGGTCCTCCTCTGCCTTCCTCATCCGAGCCTCGAACTCGAACGCCTTGCGCTCTGTGTTTGCCACCCACTGACCTCATTTGATCAAGTCGACGACCTGATGGCGCAACACAGTGCCAAGAACGAACATCTGCAAAAAAGGTTAGTCAGGGACAGCTGGCTCAGGCATCAATAGACAAGAGGCAGACGACATACCGGGTATCTGCTCCCCATAAAGAAATTGGCCACCCTTTCGAGGTCTAACCTCTTAAGAAGATCTGGGTCCCTAGGGAGAATCGAGTTCTCCACCAATCAAGCAGTCGTCCCAAAGTCCAACAGGGCAGACTCCTCCCTCCCAACGGCGAATGGAGGTTAGTAAGGGTCACCCCGTACAGGCCCTGCGAGACGAAAGTTGATTGAGCAGTAGAGCTCGATCAAACTTCGCATGGATCGGGCCAATCAAAGGAACAGGTGACACAATACCGACCCAAGGCCCCAGATCCAGAGAGGCATCACGGGAGCCTGAGATGCCGAAGTAGTCTCGATCGCCCCCTGAGACTCAAGAGGGGAGACCCCTATGCCTTTCGACATGGGCGAAGGAAAAGGATTCTCCTCCTCCACTTGCCTCATTTTTCCTGGCTCCTCCTCCCCTTGGGAGGACTTCTCATGTTTCTTGCCAACAGCTTCGGTCGGATCAGCGACGTCGGCAGCGTCGACGTCAACCACCACCACCGGCTCCAAGACCACAACAGAGGCAAGGGGAGCAGCAGTCCAAACGGGGGCATGACTCGAGACCTCCCTTAAGGAGACACGAGAAGAAGACCTCGAGGTCTGCCTAACCTCACCCCCCTCGAAAGAAGAGGGTTGGTTGACCGAGAGGAGAGATCGAGAGCTCGACCCCTCAACACGGGCGCACGATCTTTCAGCACGGGCGCTCGACCTTTTGGCGCTCCTCTTTTTCTTCCGTTGCTCCCTCCAAACCCTATCCATTATAGAGTTACCGCTTTGGTGATTTCCGTTCGTCATATCTACAAATAACGGGTATAATTATCGTGCGTGGCTATAATGAAGACACTGGGTCGATATGCATTACCCGGGCTCCACAAAAGGGTCTTCAGTTGATGGTCATCCAACAGAAATGGAGTCGACCTCTTTCGCCTTGCTCGACCCAATAGGAACTTCGCCGCCTCAACCTCGCCGGCGACAACCTGGCTTTTACCTCCTCCAATGATAAGCAGGACTCTTTAGCGAGCTCTGGATTCGGAGAACTCCAACTATTGAGCATCGGCCCCAGGTCGGAAGGACAAAAAACACAAAGGTGTCTTTCCACCTAGGGTCGAAAATCGGAAGGT
Source organism: Scilla litardierei (assembly GCA_030789695.1). Taxonomy (NCBI): domain Eukaryota; kingdom Viridiplantae; phylum Streptophyta; class Magnoliopsida; order Asparagales; family Asparagaceae; genus Scilla; species Scilla litardierei. The sequence continues at coordinate 116,981,933 of CM061142.1, forward strand.
CGTGTATAAGCCTCGTTGTCAGGTGAGCGACGATATGGTACCACACTTGGCGAGGGTTAAGCATTATCTGGAAGAAGTACTTGAAGAACCCAAGAGATGTTCGAACTCAACAGAGCTCACAAAGCACTACGAAGCCTACTAATGGCAGAAAAGCTTGGGGAGCGAGTTGACAAATGGAAAGCTCCGAAGAGCACATAACTTCTACAATGAAGAGATGAAGGGGAAATCGAAGTCCTAAGCGAAATGATTTGAGATACACTCCAATCTCATTCTTCCGAGGAAAGCAAACCCTCTTATCCAAATGGGGCACCCTAACCCTAAAGGGGAGGCAGCGACAATCTAGCCAGACCTCGGCAGTCAGATCAAGATAAAACCTAGGGGCTATCTCTAAGATAGCTCCGGGAACCTTCAATCTTGGATCCCTCCGATGAATGGGAAGGCTGGATCGATCCGAACCCCTTTCCCCTTCCCAGGAACTTCTTCGTATTAAGGGGGTCGAAGGCACACCATGAGCTCCTCGTATGACGGCTCCTTCATCTTAACCAGTGCAAACATACCTAACGGATCTAAAAGAGAGTCAAGGTCGGTTAGGAGAGAATACCTTAGGAAGAGCAAGCAATCTCCGGGGGGCGGCGCTGGAAGCAAGCTTTCGAAATAAGGAAGAAGGCGAAATAGAAAGATCTCTTCTTTTTCCTCAACTTTCTTTTTATACGAAGGAATTCAACCGACTGATGGTCGATGGACGACACGTGTCCGAATCCAGCCACAAGAAGTGGCAATGATCAGTGATGCATCGTCGTCGTCGCGTTGGGGGGGGGGGGGGGGTGGCGGCCGGGGGGAGACGACGGTAAAAGAGGAATCAATTACAATTCACATAACGTAATATAATGGAAAACTTGTAAATAAATGGTACGTGAGCGGTAGTAAAACTTTGGGTTCGCAAATCAATTTCCATTTACCCACCGTTTTACTTGGCGCACATACCACAGTTTACAAGTTTGCCATTACTCCTGCGCACATACCATTTATTTACAAATTTGTCACTGAAAACTCACGTGCCCTCACAGAGCCAAAATTTTGAAAATGCCACTCGGTGTGCGCGGTGAGTAAAACGGCCACTCGAAGGGCGAACGGCATCGGGCGACGACGATGCCCCCTCTGCTGACCTTGCCAGCCCCACACCCCCACCGCAGACCTCCCCTAGCCCCCTTACCCTCTTCTGACCTCCACATACACCGTCTCCCTTTTTCCACTCGAAGGGCGAACGGTGTCTGGCGACGACACTGCCCCCTCCTCCGACCTCCCCAAGCCCACCTCCCCCGTCTTCCGAGCTCCCCAAGCACCCTCTATCTCTTCCCCCACCCCCTCATCCGATCTCTCAGCCCCCTCTATCTCTTCCTCCAGCCCCTCTTCCAACCTCACCAGCCCCTCTTTCAATCTTTCCAGTCATTCTCTTCCTCTTTCACACCGCCCATTCCAAACCCTAGTAAATCGTCGGCGGCGGCGGCGGCGTGGGGACGAGGGTAAAAGAGGAATAAGTGGTATATACGCATAATATAATTGAAGGGCAAACTTGTGAATAAGTGATACGTGCGTCGTGGTAGGAAAATGGTGGGTGCTCAAATCAATTTCCTTCCCAAATATATACGTAAATGGCAAACTTGTAAATAAATGGCGTGTACGCAGTGCATAAAATGGGTGTAGAGTTGCCCCATATATATATAGCAGGGGTTGCTCCAACATGTTTAGCTTCGACTTCCCTCTCTTATTTCTCTGTTCTTTTTCTACTCAGAAATTCTTTTTTCTACAGAATGGTCACCGTTTCGTTCTCTTTATTGTTTTTCGCTTTGCTCTACGTAATGGGGGGTCCTTTCCAATCTTTTGGCCTCGGATTGCGTATGATTTGGTATTTTTAGCGGTTTAGGGTTTTTTTTTAATCGAACCGATGGAACCTTGTGGAAGAAATTTCTACATCTGGATAAATTTAGTTGCATTGTGCGTTGATGTACCTTTGTTGCATAATCTTGATGGTTTCTTGATTTAGAAAAAGTAATCGCTTCAATCTCTTTGAATTTTTAGGTTCTTGTCGATTTCTAGCTAGTGTTTCTTGATGTTTTGCGGCACAATTTCGCAGGTGAACCATGGGAATTGAAGAGAACGGCTTGAATGATCATCCTCTAGATGTAGAAGGTAATGTGGGTCCTTTCCAATCTTTTGGTCACGGATTGCGTATGATTTGGTAGTTTTAGAGGTTTATGATTTCTTTTAATCGAACCGATGGAATCTTGTGGAGGAAATTTCTACATCTGGACAAATTTAGTTGCATTGTGCGTTGATGTAATTTTGTTGCAGAATCTTGTTGGTTTCTTGATTTAGAAAAAGTAATCGCTTCAGTTTCTTTGAATTTTTAGGGTTCTTGTGGATTTCTAGTTAGTGTTTCTTGATGTTTTGCGGTGCAATTTCGCAGGTTAACTATGGGAATTGAAGAGAACGGCTTGAATGATCCTCCTCTAGATGCTGAAGGTAATTGATCCTACTTTGATTAAATTACTTTCATTTTTTCGCTTGGGTTTTCTCTATTTAATCCTTCATAAAGTTACAGTTTAAGCTACGTTTGTTATGGCCTGTTTACCCTTTTGTTTAAAATTTGAAGGTTGTGCTCAATATGTTGCGCCGCAAAAGGATAAGAAAAACATCTGCCGCATAAAATTCCCCAATTTGACGTTTGAAGTGTACGGTTCACCTGACTTTTTCATTTTTGACTGCTTACTTAAATTTTAATTTCAAGAGTTTGTGGAATGCTGTATGCTTGATTTTCTTTTGATTGGTTATTTATTTATTGTTTTACGATTACAAATAACTTTTATTCACTGTATGGCATGTATCAGTGTGTTAAATCTTGCTTCATTTGGTCGATGCCCCTTCCTTACACCTAATGTGTATGGAAAGTTTACTGAAGTATAATCAAGTAACATAATATCTATGAACTTGTGTGTACGCTACACCTCTCCTCTTTATTATCTCCATCTTACTTGGCTTAAAACTTTAAGGCCAGACTTGTTTCTGATTGCTGGTTACTAAGAAGGGACTATTGAATTGATTTCCAGGAAATTGATAGCTACCTTTTTATTCCTTACTTTCCTTTGTTATGTTGGAATCTATGGAGCAGGTGGGGTGAGTGTGTTTGGCCTTGTGTGTATTGTGTTATGGGGCAAGAGGGATGGAGCGTTGTTCTAATTAATGCAGTGCTTATGGATCTTGATTCCTTATCATCTTCTTGGTAATTCAACTTCGGTAGAACTGTTGGAATTGTAAACCCACTCACATTAGACCTTTAGAGGTAGTCCGCTTTCATTATGGTTGGAAAGTTCTATTAGAACAATATTTGAAGAAATGCCTAGGTCATGCAAAATGAATATTCTAAGGCTTGGGGTTATGATATGGAGAGTTGCATCAAACCATGGGTAAAATAATTTTCCATGACTTTTCTAGAGATGGACCAGTAATTTTGCATCAAACCATTTGGAGCAATAGCAGAGCTTATTGACAATTCTGGAGATGCTAATGCAACTAGGCACTCTGAAAAGTATCTTCATTTATGCTTTTTCCTGACATCTTATTATTATTTATTTGATTTAATTACACTTATGCTCTATGAGACAACTACATCCAGTCGATCTTGTGATCCATGATTGCTTATGAGATGCATGGATAAGAAATTCGCGTTCTCTCATCCTCATCATGTTAAGGTTTTCAACTTAGTTTTTTGTGGTCAAGCTGTCAAACTTATTCTTTTCAAGATAGTCTTTCTAAGTTTGTATTATCATCATTGTAAATTTGTGTTATCATCTTAAAAAAGCCATTTTAAATTTTTATATTTAATGTTTAAAAGGCGCCCCCCATGTATTATATATATAATATTTGGTATGCAAATGGTCCATCCGGTCTTGATGGGTTGATGAAGTGATAGTTATTATTTTTTCCAGAAGAGGCATTGTTTAAATCATGATTTGTTGACAAGGATTAAGAAAGTTTAATTTTTTGAATAATTACGGCAATATTTAATTTTTCCAGACTGGGAATCTCTGTTGAGTATTTATATTCAAAGAAAGGATGAGCGAATAATCCTGTTCTGTCAGGTTCTGAAGATAGAGTTGGCATGTCTCATGAGGAGATGGTGATGATGCTTTCTTTAGGTAATAAGCAGCCAAATGAAGAAAATCCAGATAGAATTGGAAGATTTGGCATAGATTTAAGTACATGATTTTCCACTTATTTTATTGGCGGATTCATTGAATATTCTCAAAGGAGTTGCTTTTGTATGTGTTCATGCATTTGAATTGAATTAAATAGAGAAGGTTGTGATTTAAGACCTGTTAACTTTGATAGATATTCAGCTATTAATCATGAAGCCCTATATGGCTAATAGTCATATTTGACCAAACATCCATATATCTTCTTTTCTCAGTATGAAACTAAAGTCGCACTTTTTACGTTCTCGTCTATTTGCGTTTCTTATGACGGGTGCTTTGTGATCCAGATTCTAGCCATGGCTTCAACAACCTACACCATTGTTTCTAAAAAGCCTGAATCTTGTGAGATCAATTGTCAATCTTTCTCATTGGCACTGTAATCCTCTTCCATGCTTTTAGCTTAAGCCTAGAACCTTCAACGTGGGCTGTGATACCATTTGTAAGCTTATTAATTTTGTTGGAAATTTGGCTAATAATCAGGGAAGCACATGACCCAAAAGAGGAAGCCCCTTTCAAAGTCTTGCGTTCCATCATATTTACATGCATATCTTCTCTTTTCCACTATGGGACTGACGTTCCACCCTTTGCCTTTCCTAGATGCATCTAAATATGGGCGCTTGCGAGCCGGATTTGAGTGACAAACTTCATCAAAGAACTTTGCATACGGACACATTTATAACTTGTCAATTTGAATTTCAGCGTGGGTTAATTATTTTTGTTCCACAGTCTTCTGTTGCTTAATTTTTATTGATATTTCAAGTAAGAAGTTTGGTCCATCAGCTGCTCTGGTTTTGTTAATATTTTCAGTAAGAAGCTACCCATTGCAGATTTCATTGCGTGACATGGTGATATCCTTTGATTTATTTCTGTTTGAGTACGTTGACAGCTGAATTTATGTCATGTCAACGGGCTTTGAGGCATATATGATGCATATTTATATCTTATAACGTTATGCATATTTATATCTTATAACGTTCAAACTGTACGCACACAAACATGCATTATATGATGACGTGTCCATGCATGATGAAAAATGAAAATTATAAAGGTGTGTGTGTGTGTGTGTGTGTGTGTGTGTGTGTGTGTTCTTTAGAACTTTTGAGTTTATAATGTAGTAGTTGCTGCATGCAAACTTTTGGCTACGCTTAAAGGGTCCCACTTGGGTGCACAAACTAGCTTGCTGTGGCAAAATTAAAATTACTAACGTCTCTAAATTTTTTTGTGCAGCAGTAACAGTTCAGTCATAGCGAACATTCATGTTTCGGTCTGTAAATCTGTGTTAGTTTGTAAAATTTACATGTCTAGAATCTAGATGATTAAAAATCTATGTAGCTATGTAGACTTACAAATTTAAAAAATGAAGGTCCACACTAATTGAAATGTTTCTTTATATACACATATGTGTAGCAACATATTGTTTCTTGCAATAAATAATACTTCAACTATATGCACTACACAAATAGATTTTGGATTGGGGAATTACTATATGTGCCATCTCAAAGTCTATGTTGTGAAATGTGTAAATTGAAGTAAATCACCGTGACTTTGAGCATTTAATTACGATGAACTATTTTAATATTCCTAACTCGCATAGTTACTCTGTTTTTAAAAAAAATTGTCAGAGAAAAGAAAATATTAAATAGAAAAAATTAGAAGAGCTTAGTTAACAAAAAATAGTTAATGTTAAAAGTAGATAAATCACACCAGTTATAAATATAGATCCATCATGTAAGGTACTAATTAAGGCTATATGCACATGATACATTGTATCAAGACACTCTTTGTATTTATCACATGCTCTACTTTTAACATAAACTATTTTTTGTTAGTTCCACTGGAAAAAGTGGCCGGATGCTTAGTATGTGAAATTTTCGTGCGATATTTTGTTAGTTTAATAATTAACGCTTTTAATTTGTTTCAAGTAGAAAACATTATTTAAGACGAGTTGGGGATTTAAAAAATCATCTATAATTGGGTACACACGATAAAATATCACATAAGAAGAAAACCAAAACGTATATAATTCGGCCGCCCAAGTTTGGCCTACATCCACATGGTAGTAATGAAGAAATGTTGTGTGAAGAACTACATACATGATTACTCACATCTCTCTAACCTCACCCTCACACACACATGGATCTCATCTCATACCATTTGCAAAGCCCTATTCTCATTTCGTTGAGTGTATATACTGCTACAAGAACCCTCACACCATCCAACATATCACTAAGTGATCCCATCTTAGGGGCCCAACCCCAACAAATGAAATTTCATGTCCAACTGATCGCCGTTGGGAACAAAGTCACCTGGATCACCACGTTGCCCTGCCTACCATGAAAAACCATCTACAGTAACTCAAGCCACTGTTAACACCGATTTAGATTGTTTTTTGTCATCTATGTAACTCTTACAAACAAAGAAAAGAAATTTTATCTATTTATTAAAGATGAATTACTAATTAATGCAATTGTTAAACTATTATTATTTCTTAACAAAAATTTCAAACTTCAGCGGTGATCTAGTTAACAATCGATAACAAAAATTTAACTATTATCTTTAAAGAAATTATAAAACTCTCAAGAGTAAAATATTATTTAATCAAACTATTATTATTATTTTGAGAACTATTTCAAGAACCACAACAACATTTGTGATTAATTTATTAATTATTTGTTCCTTAACTTTTAATAGCTAATTAAAAGTATTTTCTGCAGAAAAAGATCCAACAGAAAGCACGAAATATTTTAGCATATATATATATATATAACTTATAGGAAAATGCCTAATTTGTTAAAGAACTATTTATAATAAAATATTAAAATTTCTATTTTTTAATATTTTCATCATCTTCATCATACCCTAATTTCGATGTAGTGAGTGAACTGGGCAGATTTCTGCCCAGACAAATTGGGCAGAATTCTGCCCAGTTTATAGGCAGAGTATGCCCAGAAAACTGGGCAGAAAGTGTGCCCAGTTCTGGGCAGACTTCTGCCCAGTTTTCTGGGCAGAAATCTGCCCAGTTCACAGACTAACCAATTACCGAACTAAATTCTTTCTCCATTTTGTCTTCTTCTCTGCCTTGACATCTTGTCTTTTCCCTTAAACGAAAATCACACAGTTGGCGTAGAGCAAGCCATAACATGAGAACTTTTTGCTGGTCCATGTCTTATGACGTGCCTGGGGGTGGGAGGAACTTTGCAAAATTATATATAAAGAAAGGATTAAGGACTCTTTTCATTCCATTTTAGAAATTGGTATGAAGGTAGAGAATTATACTATTCTATAGATTGTTAAAAAAATTACAACCTTCTATCCTACATAAAGTATTAACAAGGCTTGGACTTTACATGCTTAGGAGAAAAATCGAGGGATATTATGTGTTTGCTGTCATAAACGTGTAACTTTTTTTGTTGAAATGGAAACCATGCATCTGGAGCAAAATGTGAGTAGATCCCGTGATTGAAAACTGAAATCGCACGTCCTGAAACTTGAAACTGAAACAACTAGTCTTGAAAAAATTGAAACTGACTACTTTTGATAGAAAAAATTTCTTGAGACATTTCAATCTTTGCAGGCAAAGGACATTGAAAAATTTGATTTTTGCATAGAAATATTTGAGTCAAATAGGAGAAAATACACGAGTGAAAGAGTATTTTTAAAATTTTAAACTTGGATGTCTTCCTCCTTTTCTCCCATAGTTTTTATTCCTTGCTCCATCTCGCGCCTGCCAACCTTCCATGTGTCACTGACTCACCACCTTGCCCTGCCTACTCTTACCATGAAAAACCATCTATAGTAACTCAAGCCACTACTAACACATATTTAGATTGTTTTTTGTCATCTATGTAACTCTTACCAACAAAGAAAAGAAATTTATCTATTTATTAAAGATAAATTACTAATTAATGCAATTGTTAAACGTAATAGTATTTCTTAACAAAAATTTCAAACTTCAGTGGTGATCTAGTTAACAATGGATAATAAAAATTTAACTATTATATTTAAAGAAATTATAAAAATCTCAAGAGTAAATATTTTTTAATCAAACTATTATTATTATTTTGAGAACTATTTCAAGAACCACAACAACATTAGTGATTAATTTATTAATAATTTGTTCCTTAACTTTTAATATCTAATTAAAAGTATTTTCCGCAAAAAAATCCAACAGAAAGCATGAAATATTTTTGCGCGCGCGCGCGCGCACACACATATATATATTAAAAAAACTTATAGGAAAATGCCGAATTTGTCAAAGAACTATTTATAATAAAATAATAAAATATTTTTTTAAATATTTTCATCATCTTCATCATACCCTAATTTCATAGACTCCAATTACCGAACTAATTCTCTCTCCATTCTGTCTTCTTCTCTGTCTTGACATCTTGTCTTTTCCCTTAAACGAAAATCACACAGTTGGAGTGGAGCAAGCCATAACATGTGAACTTTTTGCTGGTCCATGTCTTATGACGTGCTTGGGGGTGGGAGGAACTTTGCAAAATTATATATAAAGAAAAGATTAAGGACTCTTTTCATTCCCTTTTAGAAATTGGTATGCAGGTAGAGAATTATATTATTCCATAGTTTGTTAAAAAAAATTACAACCATCCATCCTACATAAAGTATTACCAAGCTGGACTTAACAGGCTTAGGAGAAAAATCGAGGGATATTATGTGTTTGCTGTCATAAATGTGTAGCTTTTTTTTGTTGAAATGGAAACCATACATCTAGAGCAAACTGTGAGTAGATCCCGTGATTGAAAACTGAAACCGCAGGTCCTGAAACTTGAAACTGAAACAACTAGTCTTGAAGAAATTGAAACTGACTACTTTTGATAGGAAAAATTTCTTGAAACATTTCGATCTTTGCCGGCAAAGACATTGAAAAATTTGATTTTTACATAGAAATATTTGAGTCAAATAGGAGAAAATACACACGTGAAAGAGTATTTTAAAAAATTTAAACTTAGATGTCTGCAGTGAGTCAGTGACACATGAAAGGTTTGTAGGTAAGCGCGAGTTGGAGCAAGGAATAAAAACTATTTTTTTTTTGGTGGGGGGGATGAAGATGTAAACTTCTACAAAACGGCCCTTTTGTTTATGGAACAGTTTATGGACTATTGTTTGTAAACCAAGTTACTTTTCCCTCCATGTTAGCCTAATATCAATTAATAACGATTGTGTTAAGAATAATAGTCATGCATTGAAAAAATTGAAAGAAGTTGTATCCATAAATTAGGAATTGGGCCTTTACCCATTTGCATAACTTTGGATTAGATATGATTTCAGTTACTAGTTTATGGTTTTACTAACATCATTATTAGTGGTCACCTTTCAATTCTATTCCTGTTCTAACATTGATATCAAAGCAAGGTTCCATCCTGTCGTGTCACATGATCCCTAAGCTAAATCTCATAATGGTCATCTGGCTTAAGCTAAACCCCATAATGTTTGTTTTATCTTATAATATTGCCTGTACCGTCTGTCTTGTAATCCTCTCTATTTATAGGTTTAAATGTATCCATCGGTAATGATTCTGGATTCAGATTAATATTAATCTGAATCATTGTTCTGTCATTATTTTTTAAAAAATCTAATAACTAAACTCAAGGCTAGTTGAGTTTGAAGGGGGGTGTTGTCCTGGTCATGTCCCTTTTCTAACTAAGCATGAGTTTGAGAAGGATGTTGAGAACAATAGTCACATATTGAAAAAATTAAAAGAAGTTGACGTTCAAAAATTAGGAATTGAGCATCAATCCACTGGCTTAAGCTTTTGATTTGAATATGATTTCCGTTGTTAGTTTATGGTTTCATCAACATCATTTATAGTGGGTCCTCTCTTAATTATGTACTTGTTCGAACATACTAAAAAGGTTAACTTGTAATTTCTATTTTTGTTAACTTGTGTATGGGACCTGTATGTAAAAAACTTAAGCCCATGGCAGTTACAAACAAGGAAGAAAGTTCACCCTCAATTAAAACTATGAAAATTCATGCTAATATACTGTAATTTAGCCTTTCTAATATTATCATACAAAAGCTGTTTGTATTGATTCCCCTGATTATAGGTCCCCAATTGATTCATGTTTCAGTGTGGGAGACCCGAACCAATATTTTGTATGTTACTGTACATGATCTGCTCCTTACATTTTTGATTACAGGATGGGAAATATTGCGGCAACAGTGTAAGAAAGGCATTCTGTATATAGATATATGCAATACCAGTATATGCAACCATAGGGTCTTTGAAGTTGGGATTTTTGCATTTTGGTTTAAGAATTGTGAGTTCGTACTGTTATGGTTTATCTTACAGTGGAAGATGGAGATTGAAAAAAATGAGAAGAATAGAATCACACAACCGCAAATACATGGATTTACGTGGTTCGGAGCTAGTTTTAGTTCATGTGCAGCAGATAATTTCTAGTATTTCCAAGGTTTTAAATATCGGATATCGTATCGTATCGGATTGGTATTATCAGTATCAGATATGAGATATCAGAGGACCAATTGGGGATATGTGTAAATATCAGGTTGGTCATATCATATACAATTATAATAGCATAAATATCCATGATTGTTCATATTACCGAAATATCATCAATAAAATCACATAAAGTTACGATAAATACATTAAATAACCGCTAACACTAACACACGAGTATGTAATACACTAATAATACAACCCTACAAATTAATAAAATATTAACGCTTAAAATACTACATGAAAATGAATTAAAAGATTTTCAGAAAGAGTGACTAACCCCACATTATGTAACAAGATCAGTCGGCACACGTCTCTGGCACGAGTGTTTCGGTATATATAGCTACTTCTGCATCAGAATCAGAACTATATGAAGAAGATGAATCTGAGAAGGCCCATGAATCAAAACCTAAAGCTTTCTCCTCAAGCATTTGCCTCTTTCCCTTCCCCATTCTCTTCCCTGAAGATGATGCGATGACTTTGCCTTTTTCGTAGTCTTCAATCTTTTGCTAGCCGCGGCGTTGGATCGGCTCACATCGCTTCATTAACTTGCCTCCATGTCAGCCTTTCTCCAGGAAAGACGTCATCATCCTTATCTGAATCTACAAACGCCTCTGTTACTTTTTGAGACATCCATTCGGCCACCTTGCACTTAGTAATAGAACGAGCAGCTAAGGTATCATTGTTTTTGCTCTCAAATCTTTCTTTCAACTGGGCATTGAATTTGACATAAACTAACGCCATCAATTTTTTTGGTACTTAGTCTATTCTGTCTCTTCGTGTAAATTTGTTAATGAAAATATAGTAACCAATTAACCATCAGGAGAAAAATGTATATGAATTTCCATTGATATAAAAGAAAATTTATTTATAGCTTTACCCTCTAAAAAACACTCCAATTCCTTTCACAACCACATGAGCTACTGTTCAATCCTAAAATTCTCATGGTTATTTTCTTCAACTCAGGCGTCTAGCCACCATGCAAATGCACCAATTAACTAAAAATAAAAAACCAAAATAAAATTCCTTTTAGTTTCAACCTCAAAATATCCAAAATTGTTATAATAGGAAAATGAAATTGATATTATTAGTTTCTTGGCTATACCTGGATCAAGTGCATGATTCTTTGCTTGCCTTTGTTCTACCTCCCTACAAAAAGATCCGCTTGAATTTTAATATAGAGGCAGCTGGAAGCAAATTTTGTCTTGCATGTTATTATCATGGGCATACATCCTGAACATGCACTCAGTGAATCTATCAACAAAGGCACCATCCCCATCAATAGCATCCGTCTCTGATAATAAAAATACGGGTTCTACAAATGACCCGTCAAGTGCAAATGAGTCTTCACCTTGTCGTTCCATCTCTTATTAATAAGCATGTAAACCGACCTGACTTTTTCCGCATCATGCTTCAAATTAATCTTGATCTCTTTCTTGCACATGTTCTTATCTCCATACAACCACCACATTGATGGAGTGTTGCTATCTGTCCTTTGAAGAACGTTGACGATAGGCTAAAAAAATTTCAATGCAATTGTCATGTTTTTTCAAAATGACCGACTATTGATGATGACGTATACCTGCAAAGGACAAATTTAATTAAAAATATCAATTAGTTATTTAACTATTAAATATGTGAACCAAATAACAAAATGAAATTAGACTTATCATGATGTTAGATTTATACACATTTTGCTTGCACAGTAGAACTTCAACGCATCCCATTCAATGGAGTTAGGAAAAGCCTTCAAACTGGACTTCTTCTCTTGCAAGATTTGCAATGACAAAAAAGCTGTTGCAAAGCGGGTAACACCGGACCGAACAAGATCGACCTAATCTTTGCCCTTATCATATCAGCACGATCGTGTGAGCATACATGTAGATTGTGACGGCCATAACATCTAAAATGGCATTGCGGATAGACTTCAGCTTTCTAATATCTTTAATATCTTGCAATAAGAGGTGTAGCATATGAAGTCCCGAAAATAGAGGGACGCCTCAAAGGTAACAACTTCGTTGTAGCCATATTGTTCAATGCGTTGTCAGACACAATTTGAACGGCAGATTGTTCTTCTAGTTCAATAGTTGCATTCACCAAATTATAAATATACTTGGCATCATGCACATCAGTAGATGTGTTCTCAGAATCATAGAATCATAGATCATTGTTTCAGCATAAACATGAATGGCAATGTTCATTGTGCTCATCTCCTTCCTTCCTGTCAGTCCAACAATATGTCAATAGACTACATCCATGCAGTCTACATGTATCTAGAAAAGCCTCCAACTTCCCCTTCTTAGAAGCAACTTTCTTAGGAAGATACTTCTCAGCCATTTCATTGGAAGTCGGACATTTCAAATTTGGGCCATATTTGCCCACAGTCTAAGCATCTGCCCAAAAGATGTGTAATCCACCAAGGAAATGGTAATCATGCCGCAAATTTACATAATGCAATTTACTCGCACGCGTCTTCTCTTGCCTTCTTCTTCCAATGCTCTTTTCCCTTCTCCCTCCCCAGCTGAGACGAAGTCCTCGTTTCTTGAACCCGCGGCTGTATATATTTGTCCATCGGTCCTTTGAACCTTACATGACTCTGACTAGGTTCATGAGAAGATGCCATCTCTACATCCTCATCTTCAACAACCACATCATCTCTAAGTACTTGGTTATTTGATTCCTTGTCTCCTTCGATGACAGTGTCATCTAATGCTGCAATGGCCTTCAACCTAACCTCCTCGATAACTTTTATGCAAAGGAGCTACAGTTCATCTCCTTCCTGCAAGTTGGTTCTTGAAACAGCTAATACTGTCTCTCATCGCATGCTTGCAAAACTTGCACTTCACTTTATTGGTCCCTAACTTCTCCCCATGATCTCATAAATTTGTTTCCGCGATGGATGACGTTTTGCTAGATGCTCCAGAAGACATTTCAAAATCTAATATCAATGACGACAAACTTTAGAAATTTTAAAATTAAAATTTATGATACAAAAACTTTAAAAAATTTCAAATTAAAATATATCATAAAAAAATAGAACATATGATCATGAGTGTGTGATTTACATGTACATATCATATATTCAGGACTTTTGAGAGTCTAAGACAACGTCTATATTTGAAGCCCAAAGGCGATATTATCATATCAATCTATATAGTTAAGAATCGGGCCTATGCGGTAGCCACTAGCTAGTAACTTGTAAGGGACGGTATTTATTCTCCAATATTTGGTTTACAATTGCATGTATGCAGCATGAAGACATAAACCATGAACCAATCCAAGTGATACACTGAAATATCTCCATTTGCATTGTATTTTAGATGTACTACGATTATCCACTTGCTTTGCATATGCCCAGTATAGGTCACCTTTTGGATTACTTTTGCTAGAAGCTCCGGACGATATTTTCACAGGACTACAAATCATATAGCTGAAATCATGACAAAAAAGACATTGAAAATGTTAATAAATAAAATGAATAAGAAAAATTATCAATTAAACATGTGTCTGTATCAATAACTTGTATGAAATACTATATTGATTATTATTAAATATAAATAAGATTTAAGAATTAATTTGTAATATTATTATTATTCTTCTTGAATCTTGTTTACTTTGATAGCAGTGCAATTTTGTTGGGAACTAACAAAACCTTACAAGATACCAATCAAGAAGAGCAACGAGCCAAAGATGCAACAAATAAATAGCAATTGATGATTGTCAAAAATAATTCCATATATGGTGTTGATGTTCTACATTGATAATGGATGGTTGCATTTTTAACATTCTATTATGAATTTTTCAAATATTTTATACTCATGTAACTCAACGATGTATATTTTACATTTCTATAATACTTTATTACTTTAGTAACTAGTTTTGTGTTCTCTTTGAATTTTTTACACCAGCAAAATTGTTAATTGTAGCAAGAATTGCACATGATCACGCAAAAGAACATGCCTATATTATCTCATGCATATATTTTCTTATGAACAAATCATGAGCCGTAAAGAAATCGAGAGCAGCTTACTAGTCACTACTTTGAGCAAAAAATAAAGTTTCATGCAAGTTCATTCATGTCTATGTGTATGTATGTATATTTAGAATGTAAATATGTATACCACCTTTTATATGTTGATGCAACGGGTCTTGTTTTGTGTGTCATTACTGTATAAAAGATCATAGTGGCTATTGTTAGCAATTTTTATGAATAATGTGAATATGGAATTTGGAGTCTATGTCAATTTCTTGTAGTATTAATTGTGTTTCTTTATTTAATTCATATGGCATATCACTAACAAACATTTACCTTCAGGCTGATGACATCAGAACTAAGGAAAATGATCTTATCCGGAAAAGAACTGGCATATATTATATCATGAACAAATTGAGAGCATCAAAAAATTGAGAGCAGCTTACCAGTTATCACAAGTTGCAGACTATGGTCGAATCGAATCGAGGATTCAAGAGCAGCAAAAAATATTGCAGAATTCACAAAGAGCTCGCGATCAAAGAGAGAAGCGACCCATAACTAGGATTTCAAGACAAGAGAAAGACAAAATGAACCCAACGCTGACGTCGACAGTGAAAGTCGGCTGAAAAATATCAAATCAACTTCAAAAAAATTCAAAACTGAAAAAAATTGCAAAGAATGAAAAAAAATTGAAGAGAAGAATACTCACTTTAAGGATTTTTCGTGAGCGGCGATGACTGAAAATCCGCGGAGCGGAAAAAACACTGAAAAAGAAAGGGATCACCTGACTTTTAGGGGTTTTTTTCGTGATTATCGGTTTGAGGGGAAAAAAAGAACTACTGTGATGACCGAGGCGATGAGCGTTCAACGAAGATTTTAGGGTTTTTTTTGTGATTTTCTCCCCTCAAATGCGATCACATTTCTTTTTATAAAGCGGGTTTAGGTTGGATTGGATCCACTACTCAGTGAGCCGACCTGCGTATCTGTATTTTAAAAATAACCAATAGCGGGCGATATTTCAAACCGAAATATCGGCCGCAATATCGGTGTGCGACCGATATATCACCGATACAACCCAAAAAATCAGAAACCGTAACAAAGCTGTGTATATTGTATAGACCTTGTATTTTTCCGCAATCTCAACCGATATATATTGGTCTGATATTTAGTACACTGCTTCCAATGTAGGCTGCGCCTTTTGTTCTCACATCATCTGCTAAGTTTCCACCCTTTTGCTACTCTTTTTCATACCCATAATAGCAGAGGATGATGCCATACTTGAATGTCTTTCAATGTGTGTTGCAAATGGCTTCTTTTAGGACGTTTACCACCTTTGCTAGACTTTGGTTTAATAGCAGGGGGTTAACTTTGGTGCTTACACCTCTGTGCATTATGTCCTGCTTGCTTGTACCCGTTGTATCTAATCACTTGTCATGTTCTTGTGAGACAACGAGGATATCAGGGCTCGTCCATTTCTTTCTTCATGGTCTTAAGGGGCCTGCCAATCTTTTTGAGTATTGGGGATATAATCTTTTGATAATATATATTGGGCCAATGAGAGGAGGTTGGAATAGGAAATATTATCTTTGTATACACCCTCACATGTGTGGCAACCTGATAGCACTCATGTGTGTACTCCATTAGGTTTGCTCTTTTGTATCCAATGTCACTCATACCATGCCTACAAGGAACTTAAGTACACTGCCATTCTCTGTAGTTACAAAATCTACTATCCAATAGTTATGGATGGCCTTCCTTCAACACTTCAAACACATCTGCACCTGAGGAATAGGGCTTGGACTTCCTTAAAGCTTTTGCCATTCTCTTCATCTTTTCAAATATTTTGGACAAATTAAAATTTTCCACTTTGCACTGACATCCCTTTTGTTTTGCAATCTAATCCTAATCATTCTCCTTATCATCTCCAACACGGGTTATGATTGTTTATCCCTTGGTTGCGAGATGTGTTTGTTCCAAGACTCACATATAACTTACACAATAAATCACATTTTCGTCAGTGTTGAAGAATGCTCTACACAACAACTGACCTTATTCAGCTCTATGATCCTTTTCAATAACCATTAGCCAGTCATAAGCATCCCCATTTCTTTGAGCAATCATATCCATGGCTACATTCCATCCCTACATAGTGTATGATATTACAGCTTTCCACAATATCTTCTTCAGTTCTAGACCTCCATCTTTTAGAAATTGGAGTAGGGGTGCCTGGCAAAACCTCACCTCAGATTCTGGCACCTCCTCCTTAAAGGTCTCTACCATGCCCTATAATGTTATGTAAATGTTAGCATACAATCAAAATAACATTCTAATATATGTTTAATGAATCATCACTGCAACAGTGACATAGATGGCAAACCTTTTGTTTACTTAATATGAAGGTCCAACCACGCAAGTCATACGGACCTAGTACATCCATCAAAGTTGTTACAAACCAAGTCTAGGTTTCTTTGTTCTTATAATAGACACCACTGCCCATGCAACTGGGAATGTTTGGTTGTTAGGATCCCTGGACACTACACTGAGTAGTACTCACCAACTAAGGACTTCAGATGACCCATCCAATCTTATGATTAGCCTACAACCTTTGAACATCCACTGAAATAGTGATGCAAATGAAATGAAAATTCCAACAAACTGTTTTGCCTCCTCTTCGGGGACTGGGTGTGCCTTTATGTACACCTGATTCCTTCATTTCTCTTGTACTTCAGCACAAACCCCTTATGTATAACATACTGCCTCAAAAGACCTCTAACCTCTTGTGGTGATGCAAACATTCCCTTCTCCAATTTTGACTCCTTTAGATCCTTCTAAGCATCAAACCGAGGTCGCTAAACTCTAGAGTTGATATCTTCCTCTTCTGACTGCACTATGATTGCACTAAGCTATGCAAGGATTGACTATCATCTCTGTCTGATTCAACGTTATCCAAATTTGGATTGCATTCATCTTCGCCCAGAATTTCAACATTCTTATGCTTCTCAGGTCTTTCTTTGCTAGTGTTTGCATTCACATTTTCATTTACTTCAGTTTTAGTTTGCATTCCATTGTAATTCCCATATGTACCGTCATCTACCCCCTCCATCTTTACCAGCTACATCATCCTCCGTTATAGCATCCATATGTACATCTTCTCCTTCAGCATTGCACCTATGTACATCACCTTCCGCATTGCTCCTATCCACTTATTCTCCAACATAATTGTTTCCAATTTCTCTAGATTCAGCTTTAGGTAATCTAGCTATATCTCTCTGCATCTCCTTTAGTTATACGCCGTTGCACTTCATCCTCATCAACCACTTCATTACTTGGACAGTAATCATTATCATTATCGTTTTCTGCCTCCCCATCACTGCACATCATGCTAGTATTTTCCTCATTTTTGTTCACAACATTCTCTCTGTATTCCTCATCATTTGGCTAGAAGTAGGCAGTCAGTAGCTCCTCCTTATAACCTGTCCCTGCCTTTAAATGTTTAATGTACACCAGTACATTCACGTTGAGGTATAAATATGCAAGCATTTGCATGACTGCTGAATCATTGTGAATTTGCACCAACCCAGTGTTCATGGTCCTTATTTGGCAGCTTCTCCTAAACTGATCGATTTTTTTTACTTCAGCACAAAATGTTTTAAGGATATCCAAAACTCTAGATCTGTTTATTCTATAGAACACTACTTTTTGTCACAGGCGGATGCTAAGGGCCTGTTCTTTTCAGACTGCGGTCAAATCGATGCAAAGGTCCGACCACGCAAGTCATACGGACCTAGTACATCCATCAAAGTTGTTACAAACCAAGTCTAGGTTTCTTTGTTCTTATAATAGACACCACTGCTCATGCAACTGGGAATGTTTGGTTGTTAGGATACCTTGACACTAACTGAGTAGTACTCACCCACTGTGGACTTCAGATGACCCATCCAATCTTATAATTAGCCTACAACCTTTGAACATCCCCTGAAATAGTGATGCAAATGAAATGAAAATTCCAACAAACTGTTCTGCCTCCTCTCCGGGGACTGGGTGTGCCTCTATGTACACCTGATTTCTTCATTTCTCTTGCACTTCAGCACAAACCCCTTATGTATAACATACTGCCTCAAAAGACCTCTAACCTCTTGTGGTGATGCAAACATTCCCTTCTCCAATTTTGGCTCCTTTAGATCCTTCTAAGCATCCAAACCCCTTATGTATAACATACTGCCTCAAAAGACCTCTAACCTCTTGTGGTGATGCAAACATTCCCTTCTCCAATTTTGGCTCCTTTAGATCCTTCTAAGCATCAAACCGAGGTCACTAAACTCTAGAGTTGATATCTTCATATTCTGACTGCACTATGATTGCACTAAGCTATGCAAGGATTGACTATAATCTCTGTCTGATTCAATGTTATCCAAATTTGGATTGCATTCATCTTCGCCCAGAATTTCAACATTCTTATGCTTCTCAGGTCTTTCTTTGCTAGTGTTTGCATTCACATTTTCATTTGCTTCAGTTTTAGTTTGCATTCCATTGTAATTCCCATATGTACCTTCATCTACCCCCTCCATCTTTACCAGCTACAACATCCTCCGCTACAGCATCCATATGTGCATCCTCTCCTTCTACATTGCACCTATCTACATCACCTTCAACATTGCTCCTATCCACTTCTTCTCCAACATAATTGGTTCCAATTTCTCTAGATTCAGCTTTAGGTAATCTAGCTATATCTCTCTGCATCTCTTATAGTTATATGCCGTTGCACTTCATCCTCATCAACCACTTCATTACTTGGACAATAATCATTATCATTATCGTTTTCTACCTCCCCATCCCTGCACATCATGCTAGTATTTTCCTCATTTTTGTTCCCAACATTCTCTCTGTATTCCACATCATTTGGCAAGAAGTAGGCAGTCAGTAGCTCCTCCTTATAACCTATCCCTGCCTTTAAATGTTTAATGTACACCAGTACATTCATGTTGAGGTATAAATATGCAAGCATTTGCATGACTCCTGAATCATTGTGAATTTGCACCAACCCAGTGTTCATGGTCCTTATTTGGCAGCTTCTCCTAAACTGATCGATTTTTTTTACTTCAACACAAAATATTTTAAGGATATCCAAAACTCTAGATCTGTTTATTCTATAGAACACTACTTTTTGTCACATGCGGATGTTAAGGGCCTGTTCTTTTCAGACTGTGGTCGAATCGATGCAAAGGTCCGACCACGCAAGTCATACGGACCTAGTACATCCATCAACGTTGTTACAAACCAAGTCTAGGTTTCTTTGTTCTTATAATAGACACCACTGCCCATGCAACTGGGAATGTTTGGTTGTTAGGATCCCTGGACACTACACTGCGTAGTACTCACCTACTGTGGACTTCAGATGACCCATCCAATCTTATGATTAGCCTACAACCTTTGAACATCCCCTGAAATAGTGATGCAAATGAAATGAAAATTCCAACAAACTGTTCTGCCTCCTCTCCGGGGACTGGGTGTGCCTTTATGTACACCTGATTCCTTCATTTCTCTTGGACTTTAGCACAAAACCCTTATGTATAACATACTGCCTCAAAAGACCTCTAACCTCTCGTGGTGATGCAAACATTCCCTTCTCCAATTTTGGCTCCTTTAGATCCTTCTAAGCATCAAACCGAGGTCACTAAACTCTAGAGTTGATATCTTCATCTTCTTACTACACTATGATTGCACTAAGCTATGCAAGGATTGACTATTATCTCCGTCTGATTCAATGTTATCCAAATTTGGATTGCATTCATCTTCGCCCAGAATTTCAACATTCTTATGCTTCTCAGGTCTTTCTTTGCTAGTGTTTGCATTCACATTTTCATTTACTTCAGTTTTAGTTTGCCTTCCATTGTAATTCCCATATGTACCGTCATCTACCCCCCTCCATCTTTACCAGCTACGGCATCCTCCGCTACAGCATCCATATGTGCATCTTCTCCTTCATCATTGCACCTATCTACATCACTTCAGCATTGCTCCTATCCACTTCTTCTCCAATATAATTGGTTCAAATTTCTCTAGATTCAGCTTTAGGTAAGCTAGCTATATCTCTCTGCATCTCCTTTAGTTATATGCCGTTGCACTTCATCCTCATCAACCACTTCATTACTTGGACAGTGATCATTATCATTATCGTTTTCTGCCTCCCCATCCCTGCACATCATGCTAGTATTTTCCTCATTTTTGTTCACAACATTCTCTCTGTATTCCTCATCATTTGGCAAGAAGTAGGCAGTCAGTAGCTCCTCCTTATAACCTGTCCCTGCCTTTAAATGTTTAATGTACACCAGTACATTCACGTTGAGGTATAAATATGCAAGCATTTGCATGAATGCTGAATCATTGTGAATTTGCACCAACCCAGTGTTCATGGTCCTTATTTGGCAGCTTCTCCTAAACTGATCGATTTTTTTTACTTCAGCACAAAATGTTTTAAGGATATCCAAAACTCTAGATCTGTTTATTCTATAGAACACTACTTTTTGTCACAAGCGTATGCTAAGGGCCTCTTCTTTTCAGACTGCGGTCAAATCGATGCAAAGGTCCAACCACGCAAGTCATACGGACCTAGTACATCCATCAAAGTTGTTACAAACCAAGTCTAGGTTTCTTTGGTCTTATAATAGACACCACTGCCCATGCAACTGGGAATGTTTGGTTTGTAGGATCCCTGGACACTACACTGAGTAGTACTCACCCACTGTGGACTTCAGATGACCCATCCAATCTTATAATTAGCCTACAACCTTTGAACATCCCCGGAAATAGTGATGCAAATGAATTGAAAATTCCAACAAACTGTTTTGCCTCCTCTCTGGGGACTGGGTGTGCCTCTATGTACACCTGATTCCTTCATTTTTTCTTGTACTTCAGCACAAACCCCTTATGTATAACATACTGCCTCAAAAGACCTCTAACCTCTTGGGGTGATGCAAACATTCCCTTCTCCAATTTTGGCTTCTTTAGATCCTTCTAAGCATCCAAACCCCTTATGTATAACATACTGCCTCAAAAGACCTCTAACCTCTTGTGGTGATGCAAACATTCCCTTCTCCAATTTTGGCTCCTTTAGATCCTTCTAAGCATCAAACCGAGGTCACTAAACTCTAGAGTTGATATCTTCATATTCTGACTGCACTATGATTGCACTAAGCTATGCAAGGATTGACTATGATCCCCGTCTGATTCAATGTTATCCAAATTTGGATTGCATTCATCTTTGCCCAGAATTTCATCATTCTTATGCTTCTCCGGTCTTTCTTTGCTAGTGTTTGCATTCACATTTTCATTTACTTCAGTTTTAGTTTGCATTCCATTGTAATTCCCATATGTACCTTCATCTACCCCCTCCATCTTTAACAGCTACAGCGTCCTCCGCTACAGCATCCATATGTACATCTTCTCCTTCAACATTGCACCTATCTACATCACCTTCAGCATTGCTCCTATCCACTTCTTCTCCAACATAATTGGTTCCAATTTCTCTAGATTCTGCTTTAGGTAATCTAGCTATATCTCTCTGCCTCTCCTATAGTTATTTGCCGTTGCACTTCATCCTCATCCACCACTTCATTACTTGGACAGTAATCATTATCATTATCGTTTTCTACCTCCCCATCCCTGCACATCATGCTAGTATTTTCCTCATTTTTGTTCCCAACATTCTCTTTGTAATCCACGTCGTTTGGCAAGAATTAGGCAGTCAGTAGCTCCTCCTTATAACCTGTCCCTGCCTTTAAATGTTTAATGTACACCAGTACATTCACGTTGAGGTATACATATGCAAGCATTTGAATGAATGCTGAATCATTGTGAATTTGCACCAACCCAGTGTTCATGGTCCTTATTTGGCAGCTTCTCCTAAACTGATCGATTTTTTTACTTCAGCACAAAATGTTTTAAGGATATCCAAAACTCTAGATCTGTTTATTCTATAGAACATTACTTTTTGTCACAGGCGGATGCTAAGGGCCTGTTCTTTTCAGACTGCGGTCGAATCGATGCAAATGTCCGACCATGCAAGTCATACGGACCTAGTACATCCATCAAAGTTGTTACAAACCAAGTCTAGGTTTCTTTGTTCTTATAATAGACACCACTGCCCATGCAACTGGGAATGTTTGGTTGTTAGGATCCCTGGACACTACACAGAGTAGTACTCACCCAATGTGGACTTCAGATGACCCATCCAATCTTATGATTAGGCTACAACCTTTGAACTTCCCCTGAAATAGTGATGCAAATGAAATGAAAATTCCAACAAACTGTTGTGCCTCCTCTCCGGGGACTGGGTGTGCCTCTATGTACACCTGATTCCTTCATTTCTCTTGTACTTCAGCACAAACCCCTTATGTATAACATACTGCCTCAAAAGACCTTTAACCTCTTATGGTGATGCAAACATTCCCTTCTCCAATTTTGGCTCCTTTAGTCCTTCTAAGCATCAAACCGAGGTCACTAAACTCTAGAGTTGATATCTTCATCTTCTGACTGCACTATGATTGCATTAAGCTATGCAAGGATTGACTCTCCGTCTGATTCAATGTTATCTAAATTTGGATTACATTCATCTTCGCCCAGAATTTCAACATTCTTATGCTTCTCAGGTCTTTCTTTGCTAGCGTTTGCATTCACAATTTCATTTACTTCAGATTTTGTTTGTATTCCATTGTAATTCCCATATGTACCTTCATCTACACCCCTCCATCTTTACCAGCTACAGCATCCTCCGCTAAAGCATCAATATGTGCATCTTCTCCTTCAACATCGCACCAATCTACATCACCTTTAGCATTGCTCCTATCCACTTCTTCTCCAACATAATTGGTTCCAATTTCTCTAGATTCAGCTTTAGGTAATCTAGCTATATGTCTCTGCATCTCCTTTAGTTATATTTCGTTGCACTTCATCCTCATCAACCACTTCATTACTTGGACAGTGATCATTATCATTATCGTTTTCTGCCTCCCCATCCCTGCACATCATGCTAGTATTTTCCTCATTTTTGTTCCGAACATTCTGTCTGTATTCCACATCATTTGGTAAGAAGTAGGCAGTCAGTAGCTCCTCCTTATAACCTGTCCCTGCCTTTAAATGTTTAATGTACACCAGTACATTCACGTTGAGGTATACATATGCAAGCATTTGCTTGAATGCTGAATCATTGTGAATTTGCACCAACCCAGTGTTCATGGTCCTTATTTTGCAGCTTCTCCTAAACTGATCGATTTTTTTTACTTCAGCACAAAATGTTTTAAGGATATCTAAAACTCTAGATCTGTTTATTCTATAAAACACTACTTTTTGTCACAGGGGTATGCTAAGGGCCTCTTCTTTTCAGACTGCGGTCGAATCGATGCAAAGGTCCAACCGCGCCAGTTATACGGGCCTAGTACATCCATTAAAGTTGTTACAAACCAAGTCTAGGTTTCTTTGTTCTTATAATAGACACCACTGCCCATGCAACTGGGAATGTTTGGTTGTTAGGATCCCTGGACACTACACTGAGTAGTACTCACCCACTGTGGACTTCAGATGACCCATCCAATCTTATGATTAGCCTACAACCTTTGAACATCCCCTGAAATTGTGATGCAAATGAAATGAAAATTCCAACAAACTATTCTGCCTCCTCTCCGGGGACTGGGTGTGCCTCTATGTACACCTGATTTCTTCATTTCTCTTGTACTTCAGCACAAACCCCTTATGTATAACATACTGCCTCAAAAGACCTCTAACCTCTTGTGGTGATGCAAACATTTCCTTCTCCAATTTTGGCTCCTTTAGATCCTTCTAAGCATCAAACCGAGGTTACTAAACCCTAGAGTTGATATCTTCATATTCTGACTGCACTATGTTTGCACTAAGCTATGCACGGATTGACTATCATCTCCGTCTGATTCAATGTTATCCAAATTTGGATTGCATTCATCTTCGCCCAGAATTTCAACATTCTTATGCTTCTCAGGTCTTTCTTTGCTAGTGTTTGCATTCACATTTTCATTTACTCCAGTTTTAGTTTGCATTCCATTGTAATTCCCATATGTACCTTCATCTACCCCCTCCATCTTTACCAGCTACAGCATCCTCCGCTATAGCATCCATATGTACATCTTCTCCTTCAACATTGCACCTATCTACATCACCTTCAGCATTGCTCCTATCCACTTTTCCAACATAATTGGTTCCAATTTCTCTAGATTCAGCTTTAGGTAATCTAGCTATATCTCTCTGCATCTTCTTTAGTTATATGCCGTTGCACTTCATCCTCATCAACCACTTCATTACTTGGACAGTAATCATTATCATTATCGTTTTCTGCCTCCCCATCCCTGCACATCATGCTAGTATTTTCCTCATTTTCGTTCCCAACATTCTCTCTTTATTCCTCATCATTTGGCAAGAAGTAGGCAGTCAGTAGCTCCTCCTTATAACCTGTCCCTGCCTTTAAATATTTAATGTACACCAGTACATTCACGTTGAGGTATAAATATGCAAGCATTTGCATGACTGCTGAATCATTGTGAATTTGCACCAACCCAGTGTTCATGGTCCTTATTTGGCAGGTTCTCCTAAACTAATCGATTTTTTTTACTTCAGCACAAAATATTTTAAGCATATCCGTAACTCTAGATCTGTTTATTCTTTAGAACATTACTTTTTGTCACAAACAGATGCTAAGGGCCTGTTCTTTTCAGACTGCGGTCGAATCGATGCAAAGGTCCAACCACGCAAGTCATACGGACCTAGTACATCCATCAAAGTTGTTACAAACCAAGTCTAGGTTTCTTTGTTCTTATAATAGTCACCACTGCCATGCAACTGGGAATGTTTGGGATCCCTGGACACTACACTGAGTAGTACTCACCCACTGTGGACTTCAGATGACCCATCCAATCTTACGATTAGCCTGCAACCTTTGAACATCCCCTGAAATAGTGATGCAAATGAAATGAAAATTCCAACAAACTGTTCTGTCTCCTCTCCGAGGACTGGGTGTGCCTCTATGAACACCTGATTCCTTCATTTCTCTTGTACTTCAGCACAAACCCCTTTTGTATAACATACTGCCTCAAAAGACCTCTAACCTCTTGTGGTGATGCAAACATTCCCTTCTCCAATTTTGGCTCCTTTAGATCCTTCTAAGCATCAACCGAGGTCACTAAACTCTAGAGTTGGTATCTTCATCTTCTGACTGCACTATGATTGCACTAAGCTATGCAAGGATTGACTATCATCTCGGTCTAATTCAATGTTATCCAAATTTGGATTGCATTCATCTTTGCCCAGAATTTCAACATTCTTATGCTTCTCAGGTCTTTCTTTGCTAGTGTTTGCATTCACATTTTCATTTACTTCAGTTTTAGTTTGCATTCCATTGTAATTCCCATATGTACCGTCATCTACCCCCCTCCATCTTTACCAGCTACCGCATCCATCTGTGCATCTTCTCCTTCAACATTGCACCTATCTACATCACCTTTAGCATTGCTCCTATCCACTTCTTCTCCAACATAATTGGTTCCAATTTCTCTAGATTCAGCTTTAGGTAATCTAGCTATATGTCTCTGCATCTCCTTTAGTTATATGCCGTTGCACTTCATCCTCATCAACCACTTCATTACTTGGACAATGATCATTATCTTTATTGTTTTCTGCCTCCCCATCCCTGCACATCATGCTAGTATTTTCCTCATTTTTGTTCCGAACATTCTCTCTGTATTCCACATCATTTGGTAAGAAGTAGGCAGTCAGTAGCTCCTCCTTATAACCTGTCCCTGCCTTTAAATGTTTAATGTACGCCAGTACATTCACGTTGAGGTATACATATGCAAGCATTTGCATGAATGCTGAATCATTGTGAATTTGCACCAAACCAGTGTTCATGGTCCTTATTTTGCAGCTTCTCCTAAACTGATCGATTTTTTTTTTACTTCAGCACAATATGTTTTAAGGATATCCAAAACTCTAGATCTGTTTATTTTATTGAACACTACTTTTTGTCACATGCGGATGCTAAGGGCCTGTTCTTTTCAGACTGCGATCGAATCGATGCAAAGGTCCAACCACGCAAGTCATACGAAGCTAGTACATCCATCAAAGTTGTTACAAACCAAGTCTAGGTTTCTTTGTTCTCATAATAGACACCACTGCCCATGCAACTGGGAATGTTTGGTTGTTAGGATCCCTGGACACTACACTGAGTAGTACTCACCCACTGTGGACTTCAGATGACCCATCCAATCTTATGATTAGCCTACAACCTTTGAACATCCCCTGAAATAGTGATGCAAATGAAATGAAAATTCCAACAAACTGTTCTGCCTCCTCTCCGGGGACTGGGTGTGCCTCTATGTACACCTGATTCCTTCATTTCTCTTGTACTTCAGCACAAACCCCTTATGTATAACATACTGCCTCAAAAGACCTCTAACCTCTTGTGGTGATGCAAACATTCCCTTCTCCAATTTTGGCTCCTTTAGACCTTCTAAGCATCAAACCGAGGTTACTAAACTCTAGAGTTGATATCTTCATATTTTGACTGCACTATGTGCACTAAGCTATGCAAGGATTGACTATCATCTCCGTCTGATTCAATGTTATCCAAATTTGGATTGCATTCATCTTCGCCCAGAATTTCAACATTCTTATGCTTCTTAGGTCTTTCTTTGCTAGTGTTTGCATTCACATTTTCATTTACTTCAGTTTTAGTTTGCATTCCATTGTAATTCCCATATGTACCTTCATCTACCCCCTCCATATTTACCAGCTACAGCATCCTCCGCTACAGCATCCATATGTCCATCTTCTCCTTCAACATTGCACCTATCTACATCACCTTCACCATTGCTCCTATCCGCTTCTTCTCCAACATAACTGGTTCCAATTTCTCTAGATTCAGCTTTAGGTAATCTAGTTATATCTCTCGGCATCTCCTTTAGTTATATGCCGTTGCACTTCATCCTCATCAACAACTTCATTACTTGGACATTAATCATTATCATTATCGTTTTCTGCCTCCCCATCCCTGCACATCATGCTAGTATTTTCCTCATTTTCGTTCCCAACATTCTCTATGTATTCCTCATCATTTGGCAAGAAGTAGGCTGTCAGTAGCTCCTCCTTATAACCAGTCCCTGCATTTAAATGTTTAATGTACACCAGTACATTCACGTTGAGGTATAAATATGCAAGCATTTGCATGACTGCTGAATCATTGTGAATTTGCACCAACCCAGTGTTCATGGTCCTTATTTGACAGGTTCTCCTAAACTAATCGATTTTTTTTACTTCGGCACAAAATATTTTAAGGATATCCGTAACTCTAGATCTGTTTATTCTATAGAACATTACTTTTTGTCACAAACGGATGCTAATGGCCTGTTCTTTTCAGACTGCGGTCGAATCGATGCAAAGGTCCAACCACGCAAGTCATACGGACCTAGTACATCCATCAAAGTTGTTACAAACCAAGTCTAGGTTTCTTTGTTCTTATAATAGTCACCGCTGCCCATGCAACTGGGAATGTTTGGTTGTTGGGATCCCTGGACACTACACTGAGTAGTACTCACCCACTGTGGACTTCAGATGACCCATCCAATCTTATGATTAGCCTACAACCTTTGAACATCCCCTGAAATAGTGATGCAAATGAAATGAAAATTCCAACAAACTGTTCTGTCTCCTATCCGGGGACTGGGTGTGCCTCTATGTACACCTGATTCCTTCATTTCTCTTGTACTTCAGGACAAACCCCTTTTGTATAACATACTGCCTCAAAAGACCTCTAACCTCTTGTGGTGATGCAAACATTCCCTTCTCCAATTTTGACTCCTTTAGATCCTTCTAAGCATCAAATCGAGGTCACTAAACTCTAGAGTTGATATCTTCATCTTCTGACTACACTATGATTGCACTAAGCTATGCAAGGATTGACTATCATCTCCGTTTGATTCAATGTTATCCAAATTTGGATTGCATTCATCTTCGCCCAGAATTTCAACATTCTTATGCTTCTCAGGTCTTTCTTTGCTAGTGTTTGCATTCACATTTTCATTTACTTCAGTTTTAGTTTGCATTCCATTGTAATTCCCATATGTACCTTCATCTACCCCCCTCCATCTTTACCAGCTACAACATCCTCCGCTACAGCATCCATATGTGCATCTTCTCCTTCAACATTGCACCTATCTACATCACCTTCAGCATTGCTCCTATCCACTTTTTCTCCAACATAATTGGTTCCAATTTCTCTAGATTCAGCTTTAGGTAAGCTAGCTATAACTCTCTGCATCTCCTTTAGTTATATGCCGTTGCACTTCATCCTCATCAACCACTTCATTACTTGGACAGTGATCATTATCATTATCGTTTTCTGCCTCCCCATCCCTGCACATCATGCTAGTATTTTCCTCATTTTTGTTCCCAACATTCTCTCTGTATTCTACATCATCTGGTAAGAAGTAGGCAGTCAGTAGCTCCTCCTTATAACCTGTCCCCGCCTTTAAATGTTTAATGTACACCAGTACATTCATGTTGAGGTATACATATGCAAGCATTTGCATGAATGCTGAATCATTGTGAATTTGCACCAACCCAGTGTTCATGGTCCTTATTTGGCAGCTTCTCCTAAACTGATCGATTTTTTTTACTTCAGTACAAAATGTTTTAAGGATATCCAGAACTTTATATCTGTTTATTCTATAGAACACTACTTTTTGTCACAGGCCGATGCTAAGGGCCTGTTCTTTTCAGACTGCGGTCGAATCGATGCAAAGGTCCAACCACGCAAGTCATACGGACCTAGTACATCCATAAAAGTTGTTACAAACCAAGTCTAGGTTTCTTTGTTCTTATAATAGACACCACTTCCCATGCAACTGGGAATGTTTGGTTGTTAGGATCACTGGACACTACACTGAGTAGTACGCACCCACTGTGGACTTTAGATGACCCATCCAATCTTATGATCAGCTTACAACCTTTGAACATCCCCTGAAATAGTGATGCAAATGAAATGAAAATTCCAACAAACTGTTCTGCCTCCTCTCCGGGGACTGGGTGTGCCTCTATGTACACCTGATTCCTTTATTTCTCTTGTACTTCAGCACAAACCCCTTATGTATAACATACTGCCTCAAAAGACCTCTAACCTCTCTTGGTGATGCAAACATTCCCTTCTCCAATTTTGGCTCCTTTAGATCCTTCTAAGCATCCAAACCCCTTATGTATAACATACTGCCTCAAAAGACCTCTAACCTCTTGTGGTGATGCAAACAATCCCTTCTCCAATTTTGGCTCCTTTATATCCTTCTAAGCATCAAACCGAGGTCACTAAACTCTAGAGTTGATATCTTCATATTCTGACTGCACTATGATTGCACTAAGCTATGCAAGGATTGACTATGATCTCCGTCTGATTCAATGTTATCCAAATTTGGATTGCATTCATCTTCGCCCAGAATTTCAACATTCTTATGCTTCTCAGGTCTTTCTTTGCTAGTGTTTGCATTCACATTTTCATTTACTTCAGTTTTACTTTGCATTCCATTGTAATTCCCATATGTACCTTCATCTACCCCCTCCATCTTTACCAGCTACAGCATCCTCCGCTACAGCATCCATATGTACATCTTCTCCTTCAACATTGCACCTATCTACATCGCCTTCATCACTGCTCCTATCCACTTCTCCAACATAATTTGTTCCAATTTCTCTAGATTCAGCTTTTAGGTAATCTAGCTATATCTCTCTGCATCTCCTATAGTTATATGCCGTTGCACTTCATCCTCATCAACCACTTCATTACTTGGACAATAATCATTATCATTATCGTTTTCTCCCTCCCCATCCCTGCACATCATGCTAGTATTTTCCTCATTTTTGTTCCCAACATTCTCTCTGTATTCCACATCATTTGGCAAGTAGGCAGTCGGTAGCTCCTCCTTATAAACTGTCCCTGCCTTTCAATGTTTAATGTACACCTGTACATTCATGTTGAGGTATAAATATGCAAGCATTTGCATGACTGCTGAATCATTGTGAATTTGCACCAACCCAGTGTTCATGGTCCTTATTTGGCAGCTTCTCCTAAACTGATCGATTTTTTTACTTCAGCACAAAATGTTTTAAGGATATCCAAAACACTAGATCTGTTTATTCTATAGAACACTACTTTTTGTCACAGGCGGATGCTAAGGGCCTGTTCTTTTCAGACTGCGGTCGAATCGATGCAAAGTTCCGACCACGCAAGTCATACGGACCTAGTACATCCATCAAAGTTGTTACAAACCAAGTCTAGGTTTCTTTGTTCTTATAATAGACACCACTGCCCATGCAACTAGGAATGTTTGGTTGTTAGGATCCCTGGACACTACACTGAGTAGTACTCACCCACTGTGGACTTCAGATGACCCATCCAATCTTATGATTAGCCTACAACCTTTGAACATCCCCTGAAATAGTGATGCAAATGAAATGAAAATTCCAACAAACTGTTCTGCCTCCTCTCCGGGGACTGGGCGTGCCTCTATGTACACCTGATTCCTTCATTTCTCTTGTATTTCAGCACAAACCCCTTATGTATAACATACTGCCTCAAAAGACCTCTAACATCTTGTGGTGATGCAAACATTCCTTTCTCCAATTTTGGCTCCTTTAGATCCTTCTAAGCATCAAACTGAGGTCACTAAACTCTAGAGTTGATATCTTCATCTTCTGATTGCACTATGATTGCACTAAGCTATGCAAGGATTGACTATCATCTCCGTCTGATTCAATGTTATCCAAATTTGGATTGCATTCATCTTTGCCCAGAATTTCAACATTCTTATGCTTCTCAGGTCTCTCTTTGCTAGTGTTTGCATTCACATTTTCATTTACTTCAGTTTTAGTTTGCATTC
Organism: Scilla litardierei; assembly: GCA_030789695.1. NCBI lineage: Eukaryota > Viridiplantae > Streptophyta > Magnoliopsida > Asparagales > Asparagaceae > Scilla > Scilla litardierei. The sequence goes on from CM061142.1 coordinate 117,013,586, forward strand.
CATTGTAATTCCCATATGTTCCGTCATCTACCCCCTCCATCTTTACCAGCTACAGCATCCTACGCTACAACATCCATATGTGCATCTTCTCCTTCAACATTGCACCTATCTCCATCACCTTTAGCATTGCTCCTATCCACTTCTTCTCCAACATAATTGGTTCCAATTTCTCTAGATTCAGCGTTAGGTAATCTAGCTATATCTCTCTGCATCTCCTTTAGTTATATGCCGTTGCACTTCATCCTCATCAACCACTTCATTACTTGGACAGTGATCATTATCATTATCGTTTTCTGCCTTCCCATCCCTGCACATCATGCTAGTATTTTCCTCATTTTGTTCCCAACATTCTCTCTGTATTCCACATCATCTGGTAAGAAGTAGGCAGTCAGTAGCTCCTCCTTATAACATGTCCCTGCCTTTAAATGTTTAGTGTACACCAGTACATTCACGTTGAGGTATACATATGCAAGCATTTGCATGAATGCTGAATCATTGTGTATTTGCACCAACCCAGTGTTCATGGTCCTTATTTGGCAGCTTCTCCTAAACTGATCGATTTTTTTTACTTCAGCACAAAATGTTTTAAGGATATCCAGAACTTTAGATCTGTTTATTCTATAGAACACTACTTTTTGTCACAGGCGTATGCTAAGGGCCTCTTCTTTTAAAACTGCGGTCGAATCGATGCAAAGGTCCAACCACGCAAGTCATACGGACCTAGTACATCCATCAAAGTTGTTACAAACCAAGTCTAGGTTTCTTTGTTCTTATAATAGACACCACTGCCCATGCAACTGGGAATGTTTGGTTGTTAGGATCCCTGGACACTACACTGAGTAGTACTCACCCACTGTGGACTTCAGATGACCCATCCAATCTTATGATTAGCCTACAACCTTTGAACATCCCCTGAAATTGTGATGCAAATGAAATGAAAATTCCAACAAACTGTTCTGCCTCCTCTCCGGGGACTGGGTGTGCCTCTATGTACACCTGATTCCTTCATTTCTCTTGTACTTCAGGACAAACCCCTTATGTATAACATACTGCCTCAAAAGACCTCTAACCTCTTGTGGTGATGCAAACATTCCCTTCTCCAATTTTGACTCCTTTAGATCCTTCTAAGCATCAAATCGAGGTCACTAAACTCTAGAGTTGATATCTTCATCTTCTGACTGCACTATGATTGCACTAAGCTATGCAAGGATTGACTCTCCGTCTGAATCAATGTTATCCAAATTTGGATTGCATTCATCTTCGCCCAGAATTTCAACATTCTTATGCTTCTCAGGTCTTTTTTGCTAGCGTTTGCATTCACATTTTCATTTACTTCAGATTTTGTTTTCATTCCATTGTAATTCCCATATGTACCTTCATCTACACCCCTCCATCTTTACCAGCTACAGCATCCTTCGCTACAACATCCATATGTACATCTTCTCCTTCAACGTTGCACCTATCTACATGACCTTCAGCATTGCTCCTATCCACTTCTTCTCCAACATAATTGGTTCCAATTTCTCTAGATTCAGCTTTAGGTAATTTAGCTATATGTCTCTGCATCTCCTTTAGTTATATGCCGTTGCACTTCATCCTCATCAACCACTTCATTACTTGGACAGTAATCATTATCATTATCGTTTTCTGTCTCCCCATCCCTGCCCATCATGCTAGTATTTTCCTCATTTTTTTTTCCCAACATTCTCTCTGTATTCCACATCATCTGGTAAGAAGTAGGCAGTCAGTAGCTCCTCCTTATAACTTGTCCCTACCTTCAAATGTTTAATGTACACCAGTACATTCACGTTGAGGTATACATATGCAAGCATTTGCATGAATGCTGAATTATTGTGAATTTGCACCAACCCAGTGTTCATGGTCCTTATTTGGCAGCTTCTCCTAAACTAATCGATTTTTTTTTACTTCGGCACAAAATATTTTAAGGATATCCGTAACTCTAGATCTGTTTATTCTGTAGAACATTACTTTTTGTCACAGACGGATGCTAAGGGCCTGTTCTTTTCAGACTGCGGTCGAATCGATGCAAAGGTCCAACCACGCAAGTCATACGGACCTAGTACATCCATCAAAGTTGTTACAAACCAAGTCTAGGTTTCTTTGTTCTTATAATAGTCACCACTGCCCATGCAACTGGGAATGTTTGGTTGTTGGGATCCCTGGACACTACACTGAGTAGTACTCACCCACTGTGGACTTCAGATGACCCATCCAATCTTACGATTAGCCTTCAACCTTTGAACATCCCCTGAAATAGTGATGCAAATGAAATGAAAATTCCAACAAACTGTTCTGTCTCCTCTCCGAGGACTGGGTGTGCCTCTATGTACACCTGATTCCTTCATTTCTCTTGTACTTCAGCACAAACCCCTTTTGTATAACATACTGCCTCAAAAGACCTCTAACCTCTTGTGGTGATGCAAACATTACCTTCTCTAATTTTGACTCCTTTAGATCCTTCTAAGCATCTAATCGAGGTCACTAAACTCTAGAGTTGATATCTTCATCTTCTGACTGCACTATGATTGCACTAAGCTATGCAAGGATTGACTATCATCTCCATCTGATTCAATGTTATCCAAATTTGGATTGCATTCATCTTCGCCCTGAATTTCAACATTCTTATGCTTCTTAGGTCTTTCTTTGCTAGTGTTTGCATTCACATTTTCATTTACTTCAGTTTTAGTTTGCATTCCATTGTAATTCCCATATGTACCTTCATCTACCCCCCTCCATCTTTACCAGCTACAGCATCCTCCGCTACAGCATCCATATGTCCATCTTCTCCTTCAACATTGCACCTATCTACATCACCTTCAGCATTGCTCCTATCCACTTCTTCTCCAACATAATTCGTTCCAATTTCTCTAGATTCAGCTTTAGGTAATCTAGCTATTTCTCTCGGCATCTCCTTTAGTTATATGCCGTTGCACTTCATCCTCATCAACAACTTCATTACTTGGACAGTAATCATTATCATTATCGTTTTCTGCCTCCCCATCCCTGCACATCATGCTAGTATTTTCCTCATTTTCGTTCCCAACATTCTCTCTGTATTCCTCATCATTTGGCAAGAAGTAGGCAGTCAGTAGCTCCTCCTTATAACCAGTCCCTGCATTTAAATGTTTAATGTACACCAGTACATTCACGTTGAGGTATAAATATGCAAGCATTTGCATGACTGCTGAATCATTGTGAATTTGCACCAACCTAGTGTTCATGGTCCTTATTTGGCAGGTTCTCCTAAACTAATCGATTTTTTTACTTCGGCACAAAATATTTTAAGGATATCCGTAACTCTAGATCTGTTTATTCTATAGAACATTACTTTTTGTCACAAACGGATGCTAATGGCCTGTTCTTTTCAGACTGCGGTCGAATCGATGCAAAGGTCCAACCACGCACGTCATACGGACCTAGTACATCCATCAAAGTTGTTACAAACCAAGTCTAGGTTTCTTTGTTCTTATAATAGTCACCGCTGCCCATGCAACTGGGAATGTTTGGTTGTTGGGATCCCTGGACACTACACTGAGTAGTACTCACCCACTGTGGACTTCAGATGACCCATCCAATCTTATGATTAGCCTACAACCTTTGAACATCCCCTGAAATAGTGATGCAAATGAAATGAAAATTCCAACAAACTGTTCTGTCTCCTATCCGGGGACTGGGTGTGCCTCTATGTACACCTGATTCCTTCATTTCTCTTGTACTTCAGGACAAACCCCTTTTGTATAACATACTGCCTCAAAAGACCTCTAACCTCTTGTGGTGATGCAAACATTCCCTTCTCCAATTTTGACTCCTTTAGATCCTTCTAAGCATCCAAACCCCTTATGTATAACATACTGCCTCAAAAGACCTCTAACCTCTTGTGGTGATGCAAACATTCCCTTCTCCAATTTTGGCTCCTTTAGATCCTTCTAAGCATCAAACCGAGGTCACTAAACTCTAGAGTTGATATCTTCATATTCTGACTGCACTATGATTGCACTAAGCTATGCAAGGATTGACTATGATCTCCGTCTGATTCAATGTTATCCAAATTTGGATTGCATTCATCTTCGCCCAGAATTTCAACATTCTTATGCTTCTCAGGTCTTTCTTTGCTAGTGTTTGCATTCACATTTTCATTTACTTCAGATTTTGTTTGCATTCCATTGTAATTCCCATATGTACCTTCATCTACCCCTCCATCTTTACCAGCTACAACATCCTCCGCTACAGCATCCATATGTACATCTTCTCCTTCAACATTGCACCTATCTACATCACCTTCAGCAGTGCTCCTATCCACTTCTCCAACATAAGTGGTTCCAATTTCTCTAGATTCAGCTTTAGGTAATCTAGCTATATCTCTCTGCATCTCCTATAGTTATTTGCCGTTGCACTTCATCCTCATCAACCACCTCATTACTTGGACAGTAATCATTATCATTATCGTTTTCTACCTCCCCATCCCTGCACATCATGCTAGTATTTTCCTCATTTTTGTTCCCAACATTCTCTCTGTATTCCACATCATTTGGCAAGAATTAGGCAGTCAGTAGCTCCTCCTTATTACCTGTCCCTGCCTTTAAATGTTTAATGTACACCAGTACATTCATGTTGAGGTATAAATATGCAAGCATTTGCATGACTGCTGAATCATTGTGAATTTGCACCAACCCAGTATTCATGGTCCTTATTTGGCAGCTTCTCCTAAACTGATCGATTTTTTTACTTTAGTACAAAATGTCTTAAGGATATCCAAAACTCTTGATCTGTTTATTCTATAGAACACTACTTTTTGTCACAGGCGGATGCTAAGGGCATGTTTTTTTCAGACTGCGGTCGAATCGATGCAAAGGTCCGACCACACAAGTCATACGGACCTAGTACATCCATCAAAGTTGTTACAAACCAAGTCTAGGTTTCTTTGTTCTTATAATAGACACCACTGCCCATGCAACTGGGAATGTTTGGTTGTTAGGATCCCTGGACACTACACTGAGTAGTACTCACACACTGTGGACTTCAGATGACCCATCCAATCTTATGATTAGCCTACAACCTTTGAACATCCACTGAAATAGTGATGCAAATGAAATGAAAATTCCAACAAACTGTTCTGCCTCCTCTCCGGGGACTGGGTGTGCCTCTATGTACACCTGATTCCTTCATTTCTCTTGTACTTCAGCACAAACCCCTTATGTATAACATACTGCCTCAAAAGACCTCTAACCCCTTGTGGTGATGCAAACATTCCCTTCTCCAATTTTGGCTCCTTTAGATCCGTCTAAGCATCAAACCGAGGTCACTAAACTCTAGAGTTGATATCTTCATCTTCTGACTGCACTATGATTGCACTAAGCTATGCAAGGATTGACTATGATCTCCGTCTGATTCAATGTTATCCAAATTTGGATTGCATTCATCTTTGCCCATAATTTCAACATTCTTATGCTTCTCAGGTCTTTCTTTGCTAGTGTTTGCATTCACATTTTCATTTACTTCAGTTTTAGTTTGCATTCCATTGTAATTCCCATATGTACCGTGATCTACCCGCCTCCATCTTTACCAGCTACAACATCCTCCGCTACAACATCCGTATGTGCATCTTCTCCTTCAACATTGCACCTATCTACATCACCTTCAGCATTGCTCCTATCCACTTCTTCTCCAACATAATTGGTTCCAATTTCTCTAGATTCAGCTTTAGGTAATCTAGCTATATCTCTCTGCATCTCCTTTAGTTATATGCCGTTGCACTTCGTCCTCATCAACCACTTCATTACTTGGACATTGATCATTATCATTATCGTTTTCTGCCTCCCCATCCCTGCACATCATGCTAGTATTTTCCTCATTTTCGTTCCCAACATTCTCTCTGTATTCCACATCATTTGGCAAGAAGTAGGCACTCAGTAGCTCCTCCTTATAACGTGTCCCTGCCTTTAAATGTTTAATGTACACCAGTACATTCACGTTGAGGTATAAATATGCAAGCATTTGCATGAATGCTGAATCATTGTGAATTTGCACCAACCCAATGTTCATGGTCCTTATTTGGCAGCTTCTCCTAAGCTGATCGATTTTTTTTACTTCAGCACAAAATGTTTTAAGGATATCCGAAACTCTAGATCTGTTTATTCTATAGAACACTACTTTTTGTCACAGGCGGATGCTAAGGGCTTGTTCTTTTCAGAGTGCGGTCGAATCGATGCAAAGGTCCAACCACGCAAGTCATACGGACCTAGTACATCCATCAAAGTTGTTACAAACCAAGTCTAGGTTTCTTTGTTCTTATAATAGACCACTGCCCATGCAACTGGGAATGTTTGGTTGTTAGGATCCCTGGACACTACACTGAGTAGTACCCACTGTGGACTTCAGATAACCCATCCAATCTTATGATTAGCCTACAACCTTTGAACATCCCCTGAAATAGTGATGCAAATGAAATGAAAATTCAAACAAATTGTTCTGCCTCCTCTCCGGTGACTGGGTGTGCCTCTATGGACACCTGATTCCTTCATTTCTCTTATACTTCAGCACAAACCCCTTATGTATAATATACTGCCTCAAAAGACCTCTAACCTCTTGTGATGATGCAAACATTCCCTTCTCCAATTTTGGCTCCTTTAGATCCTTCTTAGCATCAAACCGATGTCACTAAACTCTAGAGTTGGTATCTTCATCTTCTGACTGCACTATGATTGCACTAAGCTGTGCAAGGATTGACTATCATCTCCGTCTGATTCAATGTTATCCAAATTTGGATTGCATTCATCTTCGCCCAGAATGTCAACATTCTTATGCTTCTCAGGTCTTTCTTTGCTAGTGTTTGCATTCACATTTTCAGTTACTTCAGTTTTAGTTTGCATTCCATTGTAATTCCCATATGTACCGTCATCTACCCCCTCCATCTTTACCAGCTACAGCATCCTCCGCTACAGCATCCATATGTGCATATTCTCCTTCAACATTGCACCTATCTACATCACCTTCAGCATTGCTCCTATCCACTTCTTCTCGAATATAATTGGTTCCAAATTCTCTAGATTCATCTTTAGGTAAGCTAGCTATATCTCTCTGCATCTCCTTTAGTTATATGCCGTTGCACTTCATCCTCATCAACCACTTCATTACTTGGACAGTGATCATTATCATTATCGTTTTCTGCCTCCCCATCCCTGCACATCATGCTAGTATTTTCCTCATTTTTGTTCACAACATTCTCTCTGTATTCCTCATCATTTGGCAAGAAGTAGGCAGTCAGTAGTTCCTCCTTATAACCTGTCCCTGCCTTTAAATGTTTAATGTACACCAGTACATTCACGTTGAGGTATAAATATGCAAGCATTTTCATGAATGCTGAATCATTGTGAATTTGCACCAACCCAGTGTTCATGGTCCTTATTTGGCAGCTTCTCCTAAACTGATCGATTTTTTTTCTTCAGCACAAAATGTTTTTAGGATATCCAAAACTCTAGATCTGTTTATTCTATAGAACACTACTTTTTGTCACAGGCGGATGCTAAGGGCCTGTTCTTTTCAGACTGCGGTCGAATCGATGCAAAGGTCCGAACACGCAAGTCATACGGACCTAGTACATCCATCAAAGTTGTTACAAACCAAGTCTAGGTTTCTTTGTTCTTATAATAGTCACCACTGCCCATGCGACTGGGAATGTTTGGTTGTTAGGATCCCTGGACACTACACTGAGTAGTACTCACCCACTGTGGACTTCAGATGACCCATCCAATCTTATGATTAGCCTACAACCTTTGAACATCCCCTGAAATAGTGATGCAAATGAAATGAAAATTCCAACAAACTGTTCTGCCTCCTCTCCGGGGACTGGGTGTTCCTCTATGTACACCTGATTCCTTCATTTCTCTTGTACTTCAGCCCAAACCCCTTATGTATAACATACTGCCTCAAAAGACCTCTAACCTCTTGTGGTGATGCAAACATTCCCTTCTCCAATTTTGGCTCCTTTAGATCCTTCTAAGCATCAACCGAGGTCACTAAACTCTAGAGTTGATATCTTCATCTTCTGACTGCACTATGATTGCACTAAGCTATGCAAGGATTGACTATGATCTCCGTCTGATTCAATGTTATCCAAATTTGGATTGCATTCATCTTTGCCCAGAATTTCAACATTCTTATGCTTCTTAGGTCTTTCTTTGCTAGTGTTTGTATTCACATTTTCATTTACTTCAGTTTTAGTTTGCATTCCATTGTAATTCCCATATGTACCGTCATCTACCCCCCTCCATCTTTACCAGCTACATCATCCTCCGCTACAGCATCCATATGTGCATCTTCTCCTTCAACATTGCACCTATCTACATCACCTTCAGCATTGCTCCTATCCACTTCTTCTCCAACATAATTGGTTCCAATTTCTCTAGATTCAGCTTTAGGTAAGCTAGCTATATCTCTCTGCATCTCCTTTAGTTATATGCCGTTGCACTTCATCCTCATCAACCACTTCGTTACTTGGACAGTGATCATTATCATTATCGTTTTTTGCCTCCCCATCCCTGCACATCATGCTAGTATTTTCCTCATTTTTGTTCACAACATTCTCTCTGTTTTCCTCATCATTTGGCAAGAAGTAGGCAGTCAGTAGCTCCTCCTTATAACCTGTCCATGCCTTTAAATGTTTAATGTACACCAGTACATTCACGTTGAGGTATAAATATGCAAGCATTTGCATGACTGCTGAATCATTTTGAATTTGCACCAACGCAGTGTTCATGGTCTTATTTGGCAGCTTCTCCTAAACTGATCGATTTTTTTTACTTCAGCAGAAAATGTTTTAAGGATATCCAAAACTCTAGATTTGTTTATTCTATAGAACACTACTTTTTGTCACGGGCGGATGCTAAGGGCCTGTTCTTTTCATACTGCGGTCGAATCGAATTGAGGATTCAAGAGCAGCAAAAAATCTTGCTGAATTCTCAAAGAGCTCGCGATCAAAAAGAGAAGCGATCCATAACTAGGATTATAAAGACAAAATGAACCCAAGGCTGACGTCGACAGTGGAAGTGAAAGTCGGCTGAAAAATATCAAATCAACTTCAAAAAATTCAAAACTGAATTTTTTTGCAAAGAATGAAAAAAAATTGAAGAGAAGAATACTCACTTTTAGGGTTTAATTTGTGGAGAAACTAAAAAGCTTACATCAGAAACTATTCTTCATCAAATTCTTTATTGAAAAAACTATTAGTTTGTAACTTGACTCTTTAAAACCCAATAAGACTTGAACTTCTAGAATAACTAAAATACTCAAATAACAAAAAAGATTCAAATAACAAAACTCTTAAAAATAACAAAAGAGACTCAAACTGATTAAAATTCTCTAAGGACTCAAACTCTGTCACATATAAAATATTTTAAAATAATAGAGTCTATCTCAAATTTGATCTCCATTTTCTCACCAGCTTAAGAACTTTACCACTTGGTGAATGACGATATGCATATTATAACTGAGCAGAATGCAGTAGTCCTTTGTTGCTAGAGAATATGCGTCCATGAACTTTGAAGTATAGTACAATGTAGCTTTGTAGAGGAATATATTCTATAAAATTCTCTCAAATAGTAAAAGAGATGAGAGCATATAGAATCTTCTTGTTTGGAGGATGTGGAGAATCTGGAATGACGAACTCAATGAGCTCATTCTCCTCAAGCTTTTGCGAAATACTCGACTTGGTCACATCAGGATTATCTTTTAGTAAAGGTCGTCGAGAACTTGTATAGTTGTATGATGCATGCAAAGCTTCTTTATTGGTTCTAGTACAAACCTCACATGGCAAACTCTAATCATTTTGTCATCAATAACTGCAAATTTCTGTAAATTTCTATTTGATTATATAACAGACGTGAATATCATTGTTAATTGCAAGAGTTTCATCAGTCTCGAGATGCAAAGCACTTTAAATCAGAGGCAATATGCTTGTGAAATGCACTAGGAACCAAGTCACAACCTAACTCTAAGGAAATGAAATTCCCTTGAGGAGGTATTAGTGTTGGTGGTGGTTCTTCTACCTTAGCATTTTCTTTTATCCCTTTGGCAGTATTAGTTTCAGATATGGTCATATTATCACCTGAGCGCTTAAGTTGTTGCTTGGCTTTAAAAGTATGTTTTCTGTCTATGATGACTTTCATGATGATCTTCTTGTATTTCACTCCTAACAAATGGGTCGCTGAACTCAGTCATGCTTCCTTGACATAGGTCGTTCAGTTTTTCTAGTAGGCATTTTCTATAAGTGGATGGTAAATATTTTTCTTCAAATTTAATGACAAATTTTTGTTTTTTAGTCAATTTATTTTCTATGGCTTCTAATCGCTCTTCTGTACGATTTATGTCGTTTTTGGTGCCAGGTACATCTTTTGAAATTTACTTTTTAAGCCTTTGAGTTGCATTATCATCCATGTATGATCCTGAAGTTTTGCCACTACGCAATAATATGTAATGCCAACCAATTACACAGATGCAGATGCAAGAGCCTAAACACCAACTAAATGCTTACGTTAATTGTGCAAATAAAATAAAAATCATAAGATTCAAACATATATGATAGAATGCAATCCTAAATATGTTAATGCGGCACACAGATCCAGACTAAAAAAATATGTAATTTCAATAATATCGACTAATCTGAACAAAATCAAAAACAAGAATTTTTTGGAATTTTTGGAATTTATGATTTGATCAGATTAGAGGTTATCTGGAGCACAAACAGCTTTGTAATATCACATAAGACCTCTAGAACTTGAGATTTAATCCAGACGATCAAGTCGAAAATTTGGCCCAAAAAGTTCGAGGAATCATCAAAATATGTTGAAACTGTAGGATCTGAAACTATAGAGAGAAAACACTAGGTGTAGGTGAATAGTGCTTTATAACAATAATATGGAAATTACGCCAATTTAAAGTTTCCTTATGCAACTTTAGTGCGGAATAAATAAAGAGCAACAAACACAAGAATGCAAACGCCGATAAGGGATTTACCCTGGTTCGGATTCACAGAGTCTTCCCGACTCTGTGTCTCTCCGACTCCTTTGAATCTTACTCCAGTAACCCATTAGCAAACCCGCTAGTGATTAGTGATCCACTAATACCCACTTGTCAAAACTGACAAGTGAAAAACCAATACACCCTTTCTTTCACTTCTCCAACCCGGTAATGGACTACTCTCACAATCGAGAGGAACTTCTCAAATATTAAAGAGAAGGATAAAACGAAATATGAAACAATTTCCACAACCTATGCCTTGAATAATACTATTAAGAATGACGCAATAAGGTGTGTGTGATGTGCTCTAAATGATGAGAGTATGACACTAACTTGTCTCAAGATGTGTAGCAATGAATGCTAGAAGTTGTTCTTGAAAGCTTTGGAGACAAGTCGAACTTTAGAGCTTGAGCTTGTATGGCGTTGAATGCTCTTGAATGCTCTAGTGAAGAAGTTAATGACTTGAGATCACTTGAGAGTGTATTGAATGAAGTCTTAGATGCTTAGCTAACCTCTCAAGTCAAGACATTAAAGCCCTATTTATAAGCCATCGAAATCTGCTCAAAAACAGATTAAAAACCCAAGCATTAAATGCTGGAAACGGCTATTAAGGGGCAAAAATCCTAGTCACTAGACGTCTGAAGATCAACCTGACGTTTGATGTACTGTTCTGACTGGGTCATAAATGCGGTCTAACAGACACTTTAGCAGACGTCTGGAGAAGGCTTCCTAGACGTCTGGTCCACTGTATAGACGACTGGCTCAAAGGCATCAGGTGTCTGACCATACAGACAAACGTGCAAGTTGGTTACTTGAATATAGTTGGTCCGAATACCTTGGTGTCTGATGTTCATCATCCAGACATCTGGTCAACTGTTCAGACGTCTGGTAATACAACTTCAGACGCCTAATCATGACTCCTAATCATGACTGACTGCAGAAATGAGCTATTGGAAATATTTGCACTAATTTACCAGACATCTGATTTTCGTCAGTCAGCAGAGGCTGAATTACTGGACTTTCGGCTTGAATTATTCAAACGTCTGGAGTTCACCATCCAGGCGTCTGACGAATTGTTCAAACGTCTGGAATTAGAACTTCAGGCGTTTGTTCATGATATGGTTTTAGAGAACAGAATGCATATGAGCACCCGTCGTCTGGAGACCAAGCACCAGACGCCCGTTGAAGGCTGAAAAACTCTTCTATGAGTTTATGCAAGTTCTAACCCTATGACACTTAATGATATATGATCTAAATTGTTTTGTGAGTGTTATGAGTGATATTCTAATCAGTCTATTCAAGGCTTGAGATGCTAATTCAACTAAGAAGTAAAGAAATAAAGGTTTACGTATTTATCCCCGTCACTTCCTAATGAATGCCTTGAAGACTTCTATTGAACCTGTGACGTCCAACACTTTGATTTTCCTTCGATCATCTTTTGACTTTCATGCTTCATAAATTGGTGTTCATGCATCAATGCTTCGAACCATCGTCTTCATTTGATATGACTTTGTCCATATTGACGATACTCTTCTTTACTACAAAACATGATGATTAGTCATAATTGATTATGTTTGTTTATCATCAAAACCACATTGGGGGATCCAATATTCAACAGAAAATACAGCTGAAATACGACTAAAAATCTCTAAAATTCCTATCATTCAACTGGCTCAGTCAGCGGCTTGGTCAATGATTCATCAACTTAGTCAATGGCTCAGGGTCGACTTGATCGAGCCGGTGCTGTAGCAATGGTGGCTCGACGGCGTCAGCGAGCTTTTCTTCTCTTTTCCTCCGTCAAAAAATCCTTTTTAGTTAGATTAAAAAAAGAGAGTTCAAAAAAATCACAAAAAGAGAACAAATTTTTTAAAACAAAAAAGATCGAAAAAATTCGCAAAAAATAGAGGAGATATTTTCTAAAAAAACTAAAAAGGGATTTTAGCAAAACACTAAACCAACAAACCTTGCCGTCGCCGTCGCCGTCGCCCACGAAAACCGCCCGCTCTGTCATCTTCACATTCTGCAGGCAACATCATCAGTCCCACTGTCGACCGCATCCTCCAGAGTCACCGCTGCCCTAAAATCACTCCAAACAACCTCGTCGATCCAGGCCATCACCACCAAGAAGCTCCACGGCCCTCGACGACCCCGCTCGCACCCAGATTCAGCATCATCGATGACCAAATCATCGAAACATCACCACCATCATGTATGTGTAGTTTGCTGGTGCCATCTCCAGCGACGTCTGGGCCCGTAGACCCCCTTCTTGTTCACCATCCTCAGACGACGCTGCTGTGACAAACCCGTCAATTAAAAAGTCGTCAAAATCACCATGAAGACGATGAACCTTGCGGCTTTCGTGGGCGGCGGCGGCGATGATGTTTGTTGGGGGTTTAGTGTTTTGCTAAAAATCCTTTTTTTACTTTTAAAACAAAATATCTGTTTTTCCAGATTTTTTCTGTCCTTTTTATTTTAAAATATTTGTTCCCTCTTTTTTAATTTTAAACTCTTTTTTGAATCTAATTAAAAATGATTTTTTACGGAGGAAAAGAGACGAAAAGCAAGAAAACTGATAGGATTTGGATAGATTTTTGGGCTGAAATTGGGATTTTTATTGAATTCAAAGTGAAACACAAGATAATCGACCCCTTTCGAGAGGGAGTCGGCTCTCCACAATAGATCTACGACTACAAACTACTCAACTCACTAGATCTAGGAACTAACACTCTAAAACTAGGGTTTATCACTTACAAATTGCATAAGAAAACATGACGGCTGCCCTAAACATATATATATGAGCAGATCTCGTCAAATAAGGAAAAATACTGAAAACCTTCCAAAAATAGAAAATACTAATTCAGACCAAAACTTTCCAAAACTGTTTGACGCCTAATTTTGCTCCGCTGATTTCGCCTTGCGTCTTCTCCGCTGATACGTAATGATCTCATCATTACTCCCCCCAAAAGAACCATCTTTTCCCAATGTGGAAGTCAGGAAACCTCTGCTTAATGACATCATATGGCTCCCATGTCGTCTCATGGTCTGGAAGGCTAGTCCACTTAACCAGAACCTTGTGCTCGCTGCATGTCCCTGGCGAACCCCTAGTATCTCTGATGTCTCCAAAAGCACCTTCATGTCTGCTGTCAGTGTCGGCGGTAGTGAGGAAGGTGCGTGGTTGCCGATGGCGCGCCTCAACTGTGAAACATGAAACACTGGATGAATCACTGAATCTGGGGGTAACCCCAGTCGATAAGCCACCTGCCCAATACACACCTCCACCTTGTAAGGGCCAAAGTAACGAGGAGATAACTTCTCATTCCTCCTGTGAGCCAGTGATTTCTGTCTGTATGGGCGAAGTTTCAAGTAGACCATATCGTCCTCTATAAACTGAATGTCTCGTCTGTGTCCGTCAGCTTGGGCCTTCATCAACTGATGTGCCCGCAATAAATGACGCTTCAACTTCTGAAGCATTTGATCCCTCTCTTCTAGCAACGGCTCCACCTGAGAGACTAGTGTGGAACACCGACCGTAATGCAACAAGTGCAGTGGGTCCCTCCCGTACAACACCCTAAAAGGAGTGGTCTGAGCCGCCGTATGGAACGAAGTATTGTACCAATACTCTGCCCACGCCCACCACCTTGCCCACTACTTCGACGCATCCAATACGAAACACTGGAGATATGTCTCAATACTCCGGTTGACGACCTCCGTCTGCCATCCGTTTGTGTGTGGTATGCCGTGCTCCTCTTCAGCTTTGTCCCCTGCATCTTGAACAGCTCTATCCAAAAGTGGCCGAGGAAGACCTTGTCCCGGTCTGTAACGATCGCCTCCGGTACTCCATGTAATCGAATGACCTCATTGATAAACGATGCTGCCATTGTCACAGCTGTGTATGGGTGCATCAACGCCACAAAATGTGCGTACTTGCTCAGCCTGTCAACCATCACCATGATAACTGTGTATCCTTCCGACTTCGAAGCCCGCCAATGAAATCCATGGTGACCTCCCAAACTCGATCTGGTAACGCCAGTGGTTGTAACAATCCTCCAGGAGCTGTAGCCATATACTTGTGACGCTGTAAAATGTCACACTTTGCTACCCATGCTACCACGTCTTTCTTTTTCCCTTCCCAATAGACCTCCCTGCTCAAGCATTGGTAAGTCTTGAGGACACCCGAATGGCCTCCTATTGCACTCCCGTGGAACTCCTGTAGCAATGTTGGTATGTGAGTCGAGCTCCTCGGTGCCACCAAACGTCCCTTATGCAGTAAGCGCTGTCTGTCCATTATGTATCCTGGATGTGCTGCGGGATCCTGAAGTAAAGCCGCTCTAATTTTGCCCAGCTCCCCATCATCTGCTATCTCCCTCATCAGTGGCTCCAAATTCAGCAATACTGGCAGTGAAAGAGCCGTCATCTGAGAGTCTACCTCCCTCCTCGACAAGGCGTCAGCTGCCTTGTTTTCCAATCATGGCCTGTATTGGATCTCGAACTTATACCCCATAAGCTTCGTCAGCCATTTCCGATATTCCTCCGTAACCATTTGCTGCTCCAGCAAGTACTTGAGGCTCCTCTGTTCAGTACGCACCAGAAATGGTCGGCCCAATATGTATGGCCTCCACTTCTGAACGGCGAGAACTATGACCATTAGCTCGGGTTCGTACACGGACTTAAGCTGTGTTCTAGCTGATAGTACTCGACTGAAGTATGCGACCGGCCTCTGGTCCTGCATCAAGACCACTCCCAGTCTATATCCAGACGCATCGGACTCCACCATAAATGGCCTGCTAAAGTCTGGAAGTGCCAACACCGGCACGCTCGTCATGGCCCTCTTCAGGGCCTCAAATGCGGCAGTGGCTTCCTCCCCCAATGAAAATTGTCCTTTAGCTGCTCCGTCAAGGGCCAGGTAATAGTGCTGTAGTGCTTGACGAACTTCCTATAATAGCCCGTCAAGCCTAAGAATCCCCACAATCTCCGTAAGGTGGTAGGACGTGGCCACTCCACCATGCCGCTATCTTCGAACTCTCTGTCTCGACACCATCAGCGGAGACTACATGACCCAGGTACTCCACACTTCGCTAGCCAAATGGACACTTCTTCCTGTTGGCGAAAAGCTGATGATGTTGTAACTCCTGTAGCACCATCGTCAAGTACTCCACATGTGCCTCCCTGTTCTGGCTGTAAACCAGTATGTCGTCAAAAAAACGAGCACGGATCACCGGAGGTAAGGCCTGAACACCTTGTTCATCAAGGCCTGGAATGTAGCTGGTGCGTTGGTCAACCCGAAGGGCATGACCAGAAACTCGTAATGGCCTTCATGGGTCCTGAAGGCCGACTTCTCCACATCTTCTCCCCTCATTCGGATCTGACGATAGCCCGACTTCAAATCGATCTTTGAGAATATTGTGGACCCATGCAGCTCATCCAGTAACCTATCAATCATTAGAATAGGAAACTTGTCAGGTACAGTTTCCTTATTCAGTGCCCGATAGTCTATACAAAATCTACACCTTCCATCCTTCACGAGTAGCACCGGGCTGGAGAACGGGCTAGTTTTGGGCTGGATCACTCCCGCCTGTATCATCTCATCCACCATCTTTTCGAACTCCTTCTGAATCTGGGGGGTAGCGGTAAGGCCGTACACTGATCGGCGCAACTCCTTCCTTGAGCACTATGGAGTGCTCGTTGTCTCGTGGGGGTGGAAGTCCATGAGGTTCCTGAAAAACCCTTCCAAACTGATCCAACACCTGTCGGATCTCTGCAGGTATGTCCCCTTCCTGGACTGCTATCTCCACCGCTAAACCCTGTAGCTCCACCAAGGAGCCTCCACCCTCCGCCTGTAAGGTCCTAGCCATCACCTTCAGGGAAACTTGTGAACGACACAGACCTGGATCCCCTTGAAGCGTCACCAACTTGCTCCCCTCCTTGTACTCGATTCGGAGCAACTTCCAATTCGTCATGTTTCCCCCATGCTCTGCAGCCATATCATCCCTAAAATGACATCCGTGCTGCCCAGATCTAGTGGCAAGAAGCACTCCACAATTCTGACCTCTTGGAGGGTCAGTACCACGCCTCGGCATACTCCTCTCCCACGCTCTACCTGGCCGATGCCCATCATCACCCCTAAACTACCTGTATCCACCAACTCCAACCCTTGCTGCTTCACAACTTAATTGGAAATGAAGTTGTGGGTGGCCCCCACTGTCAATCAACACCGTCACCTCCTGCTCCGATATCTCTCCGATCAACTTCATAGTGTGGTTCGGTGTGAACCCCACTACAGAGTTGAGTGATACCTCCGCGACATCCAAATGTGTCTGCTCCTGCTCTTCCTCTACCGCCTCCAAGAACTGCGCAACGTCCTCCTTGACATCAGCCTCTCCGTCCTCATGTACCAGGAGCACCTGTAAGGTTCACACCCGACATCTATGCACATGGCCGTACTTCTCATCACATCGGAAGCACAACAGCTTCGCCTTCTTATTTGCCCACTCCGTCTCTGTTATTCTCCGAAACGGCACACTAGGCTGGGCGACACTGCTCTTCTCCTTGCTCGCCTGAAGCCCACCAGTCTGTCCTCCTACTGATGCTGTCTTCTACCCTCCTGCCTGGCCTGCGATGCGAAAAGTGTCTCCGCTCCAACATCCCTTTGCTCGCCGCTCATCTGCGCTCTTATCCTCCGCCATCTGTGCCAGCTCCATAACATCCATCAACCCCCTTGGCCGCTGCATGAGTAACTCAGCCCGAATGTTGGGCTTAAGCCCTTTCATGAAGTTTCCCATCAAGGCCGCCTCCGGGATACACCGCACCTGTCCTCCGAGCGCCTCAAATCGCTCCACATAGTCCTTCACTGTCCCCCTTGCTGCAGAGCCATGAGCTGGTCGTACAAGTCACCTCCATGGGTATCTCGAAATCGATTGAGCAAGCACTCCTTGAACTCCTCCTAAGATCTGATCTGTCGCCACTGCTGTTTCCATTGATACCATGCAATGGCCTTCCCCTCCAAACAGAGCCATGCCGCCTGCAGTTTCTCAGGCTCTGTCAACCCATTCACTTGGAAATACCTCTCCGCCCTGTAGATACAAGCATACGGGTCTTCTCCATCGAAAACATGCATCTTCAACTTCCTGTCCATGTTCTCCAACCCCAAGTTTCCTTGTTCTCCCTCCCTCTTGGCAGACCAAAATGGAACTGGTGCTGCGCGTTTCGTTAGGCCCTCCCTTCATCCCACAATTCTCCTACTATGCCGCCAATCTCCCAACCTCCATCATCTCCAACTGGGCCTCGGTGCTCACAATGGTTACCCCAAGGGTCGCCATGCACTCCTCCTTGTTGTCGGCCCCCCACTGGAGGCCACTCCCCTCTTGAGCGGTTCGCCAGCATCCATGGTCCTTGAAGATGATCACCGGTGTGCTCAGTTGCGACATGAGCATGTGTCAGGCCTTGAGGAACACCCGAACCAGCCCTCGAAGGTTGTTGAACTCCAGATCCGCGCCATGGAGGCAGTCGCAGCCCCCTATCATGCCCTGGGGGCTGCTGCGCTCCCCAGGAGCCCCCTGGGGGGCCATGCGCAGCACCCTGGGGGTCGCACAGACCCCAGGAAGCAGCATGGGGTTCCAACGGCCCCAGGAGTCATCTAGGGGTCCGCGCGGCCCCCAGGATGGTCCTGGGGTGCCGCGCGGCCCTAGGATGGTACCTGGGGGTCTGCACGGCCCCCAGGTTGGGTCCTAGGGCTGCGTCGTAATCGCAGAGGGGCCGCCGAGCCCTCCAATGATTGCTAGGGTTTCGGCGGTCTTCTCTCGGTGCTTCGTTCCATTCGGATCTACTCCTTCGCGATCTCCGCCGTCTTCCCCGATTGTCTCCTCCCCCATGATCACGATCTTGTTCTTCCTCTTGTCCAAAGATGATTCCTTTGGCCCTAGATCTGAAGAATGGGCAACAAAGTTAACATTTTTGGACTCATCTTCCTCGCTACTCCTCGCTACGAAGGTTGTCTTGCTTATCCTCGCCTTCATCATTGCCGTGAGATCAGAGACCTTCCCCTCGACGAGTCGGTCTTCTTATCCATGGCTTCATTTTTCTCCTTGATGGCATCGATCTTCCCCACCTTTTTCTTTAGATCTTCCACCTTGGAACTTGTTCTCGTAGCCGCCATGTCGGATCTAAGCTTTGCTACCAATTTGATAGGATTTGGATAGATTTTTGGGCTGAAACTGAGATTTTTATTGAATTCAAAGTGAAACACATGATAATCGACCCCCTTTCGAGAGGGAGCCGGCTCTCCACAATAGATCTACAACTACAAATTGCTCAACTCACTAGATCTAGTAACTAACACTCTAAAACTAGGGTTTATCACTCACAAATTGCATAAGAAAATATGACGGCGACCCTAAACATATATAGGAGCAGATCTCGTCAAACAAGGAAAACTACTAAAAACCTTCCAAAAATAGAAAATACTACATCAGCCCAAAACTTTCCAAAACTGGCTGACGCCTAATTTTGCTCCGCTGATTTCGCCTTGCATCTTCTCCGATGATACACAATGATCTCATAAAAACAAACCAGGTTGAGCTCTGATACCAATTTGACGTAGGACGGAAGCGGGAAGGGAGGTGGAGGGAATTTGGGGAAGAAGTAGATTAGGGATTTGATAAATTTTCGGATCTCGCACATCGAAAATCTTTCGATCACCGACTCGCATACCTCGCACGTGAAGATTCTTCGGACCACTTGTCCAGAAACAATTCTTCATTAATTATTCATTGAGAAAAACTAATAAGTTTGTGGCCTTTATATAGGCTTACAACCTGACTCAATAAAACTCAATAGGACTAGAACTTCTAGAATAACAAAACGACTCAAATAACCAAACTCTTAAAATAACAAAAAAGACTCAAACTGATTAGAATTCTTCAAGGACTCAAACTCTATCACATATAATGTATTTTAAAAATAAAAGAGTCCATCTTGAATTTGATCTTCAAAAAGACACCATGGTGCTTCTTTAAATGTATCACATAATCTTGACTAGATTATCTATTAACTTTAGAAGAAAGAATTTTTAAAATCTGTAAAGCAGGTGTCCAAGCTGAGAATGAATGGTAAGAGAGGTAACACTGGAACACGCATCTGTCTGTCGGTCTCTGTACTCAAAATGATATAGTCCCCTATACACACGCACACGTTGTGCTAATACTTTCCTACATTCATACCTCCGGAAAAACACTGTGATCAGGTTAAAGGATTACTGAGTAATTCAAAGAATGAATCAACCGGTTTACAAAAAGTAGATTAAATGGAAATTTGAACAAATATAATACTGAGGACAATGATAATGAAGGTGTGACATTAATTATGCATACTCCTTGAACTATGTATGTAGAGCTATCAATCAATGTCACAGCTTGGCGATATAGACAAAAAAGATGACAAACTACTTGACTCTTCGATTATGTGATGAGATCTGCATGAATATTTGATCCAAATCCTAGGACTGGATACATAGAGACAAGCAATGTGATTACTTAGGGTTAGAGTTGATGTGGAAAAGAAAGACGATAAATTGATGCATCATAAACTTATTGAATGGTTGATACGTGCCACTCATTTCAACACTTTATTGCTGTAGAAGAGTACTCTTATAAAGAGACAATCTTCTAGGAAAAACCATGCATCAGTTCTCAAAATGCTAGGGGAAGCAGAGGGTGACAAGCTCGTGCATATTTAAGTCTATTAAAATTTCACTTGTTTCATCCTAAATACGAACGTGTCTGGAGAACAACTAAGGTTCATCTATTTCTAATAACAAGCAACAACACGATGGCCTAAATAGTTCTATGAACAATAGTTATAACAATAGACTAAAAGGCAATGGCTATACATGATGAAAATATAATCGAGCAAAGAATGTAAAAAGTTATGCAACCGGTATAACATATAGTGAGTAAGCAGGTACGGAGGAGTCCAAGATTGCTGGATGATAGTAGTCGAATCACCTGTTGAACAAAACAAAAGATGAAATAATGCAAAAATAGGTTTTTGTGGTCCTTAGATAAAACAGTAACGAAACAAAAGATGAAAATAATGCAAAAAATGAAATATGGCATAAACAAATACCTATATATAACATGTTATGACACATGTATTAAAGCATGGGCATAACTGTGCTATGTTATAGTCATGTAATCAAATGTCTATATCAAGTGATGGTGAGTGCAATGTTCCTATCTGGTGTCCAGCTCATATCCGAGTGTACGATGTGTAACTTAGATATTTAATACGGGACATGAGATATAACACTGCTCCCAATGTGAGGAGCGGAAACATGGATACCGTAGTAACCACACTTCCATGCTGGAAGTGAAAACACAGATATAATAATAACCCCTTCCATTTTAAGAGGGGAAAAACTTGCATATAGTAATGGTCCATCGTCGCTCTCGTACCTTATGACACTAAGTTACACATTCCCATGTGTTTATCCTAGATGCAATTTAAGGTGTGATAACATGTGCAGTAATTAAGAGCGATAACAGATACAGTAGGAGCATGTAGTCAGGAACCGTAATCAAGACTAGTGTCAAGTACACTATCAATGGACATGCATGTGCATTGAACGTCATATATTATTAATGCGAATTGTGACCGTGCACAATGTGAACATGTATAGTGAACATGTATAATGAACTGTATCAAACACATCTGTAACGTCCACTTTTTCGTCGTACGTATTTCGTAGTATCCCTTGATGTATTGGATTGTGTGTTTCTTGCACTTTGATTTTTTGATTTATTATCTGTAGTTCGGACTCGCGATCGGACCCTGTATTCACGATCCTCTCGAAGGCGCGATCGCTCCAATAGTTTCTTTGTAATTTTTGGTTGCCGAGGGACCAATCTGTTAGAATCTAACCTATTCAAATCAGATCATATCACACTGCTTCCCTCATCTCACATGTAACCCGTTCCCCACATTCCCGTATCTCTCCCTAATCAGATCATATCAAACAGCCCTTTGATCTACGACCTCGCCCCCTCGACAGCCTCCCGCCGAACCCCGAACCACCCCCGACCACCAGCCTCTTCACTTCGGAGAGCCCTCAGCCGTTCGACACTTCTCCTGCCTCTCCCCTGTTTCCCTCAGAAGCCATCCTCAGGCCGCACCGCCAGCTCGTCTCCAAACACACCCTGCACGACCTCCACCTTGCCTCTTCCCCATCAAAACCGCCGAGCCCCGGCAGCCCAGGCCTCCCCCTCCGCACTCTACGACCAGCTCTCCTGTCCACTATGCTCCTCTGCTCTCCTGCAGCCTCACCGTTCCCAAGCCTCCGCCTCCATCAGCAATTTCCTCATTTTCGCCACTCGCTTTCCGTCGGCGCCGCAACATGGGATTAGCTGCATGTCCGTATATTAAAGCATATCAAAGGTTAGTACGTCAGTTTGGATGTATAGTCTAGTTAGTACTTTATTATATGTTAATATACCGATTATTTAATAAGTTGTTGGTAAGAGTGGTTAGTACCAATGTTGGTACGAATGCGGTATGCCTTTTAAAATAGTATATCATTGTTTTATACTAGTAATAGATAACAGTAAGTTATATGTAGGTCTTAGCATGTGATTATTAGTTATATTGGGTATATATATGTGTAAACGATAGATATATTATTATTTTAAGAGCTTATAGCCTTGTCCTAATAAATGTCGTAACCTTATGTAGCAGTTATAATACATTTTTCTAGAGCCGACGCCGTTACCTTACACGCTATCGGAATTCAACCCCTGACGTCGCTACCCAACGTCAGAGTAGCTCTTGCGTCGTGTTGAGGTAAGACCCATTCCGTAGGAATCACCACTCGCCTGTTGATTAACTAAACATGGTAGCTTCTGATCGTTTTTGTGACTCACTAATCAAGACTAATAATTTGGAATGTAGGCTGGACTGCATTGTGAGCACATAGGTAGTTTGGACTCTGATTGATCGTGACTTCAGCGTGATTGTTCAAGCAAGTGATACTTGCCAGTAAATGTTTTAGGCCACGTTTTAGGCCGATTTGTGTGTAGCGTAAAAGAGACTAAGCGGTGAAATTATAGCCGCCTAGACGACCCTATTTGATCTAGTTTGACAACGAAACTAGATCCGACACCCGATTTGATCTAGCTTGACAACGATGCTAGATCCGACACCTTTACCTTGCTTTCATTCATGCTGTCATGTCATGATTAATTTCAAATAACGGTACGCACTTTAACTGCTCATCCCATATCATGTCATGCATCATATTGTTCTATCGTGATTGCGTAGCACACGCTACAAATATTGTAACTATTGAGGCTAGGCACCTGCTTTTGCGGGCACAACCCTATGCCAAACCAAATACACTTCATGGCTCGTGATCCAGAAGCGAGCTCACATTCTTGGGAAACCCTGGCACGATACACGTGGATGGGTAGGGTTAAGCGATCATTTGAGGGTAGAAGTGCGCCCGTACAGTCACTTCAGCCAATAGGCGTAAACCCTGTGCACAAAGTGACAAGTTAGTGGTCATGAATCGTGAAACAGTGTTTTTCGTAGTTTCTGCTACGACGTGCATGCATGTTCATCATGTCATTTTAAATTGTTGCATTCTTAAAATATCATGTCATGTCATTATATTAGAACTGCTAGACCCTTTACTTTTTATCCTTGCACAAAAGTCCTCCGCTTTCTTTTCGGAGACTTTTGCTGACATGTGCCCTCTTCTCTTTGGGTGTCACATGTCAGGTTCTGAGCCAGAGGTAGCTACAGAGGGCGAGCAGTTTACAGACGCTGAGTTCGAGGTACATGCAGAGACCGAGTTCGAGGACACTGGTGACCAGTCCTAGACTCACCGGGAGTCTTTTTAGTTGACACTTTTTAGTAGTTGCAGTTAGCTCTCGGTGCGTAGCACCTGACTCTCTTTACTTTTGTTTCGACCATGCTTTAGGCCTATTGTTCAGACTTATACTTTTGTGACTTTTCTGTGATGTTAGAATAATTTCTGGATGTTGGTTGATGTTCTTTTGTCTGTTTATTATCATTGTTGTTGTTTCGTCGCTATGCAAGGACCTGCCATTTGAATTTTTACAGACGCTTATCAGACTGCCGCTTCACAGCTCCACGTCTGAGCGGACCTCCTCACGTCTCGTTTTCCGTACTTGGGAAGCGGGGCGTGACAACATCATCATATATAACTCTCATCATAACTATGAAGGCATCTATGAATATGAGTAATTCATACTAGGAAGTAAATTTAACCACTTACTATAACCATGACATCATCAATGGATGTAACCGTTTGATTTGTGGGATCATCTTGTGTGTAAAGCCCAAAGGATAATATCAAGTTATCAGCCTCTGGGCTTACAAATTAGACTTGTTCTCTAAGGGACAACACTAATTTCCAAGTCAATCCGAAGTGCATATAATATCCAATGGAGTAAAACTAACCGGGCAATATATTATTTCACCAATAACAACTTCAATTTCAGCGAACCGGTCCAACCGATCCATGTAATTATAGTCTCTATGTCAACCCAAGAATCAAATAATATCCAAGTGAATGAGACCCTTAAATTGAAATTTCATATTACACACGTCAAAATTCTAATATGACCCCAAACTTGACTACATGAGAAAACTAGGATCAACTTCAATTTCAATTCAATATATATTGATATATATATTCAATTTGGTTTCGCGTTAAATTTTCATGTCATCATTATTTATTCTCAAAACAGAATCATCTTCGAATATGAGATTTCCAGCCTCAAATTTATCCATCAAAATCTGATACCAACCAAACTCAAAGATGGGCTAAGGTCACTAGCGATGGGTAGAAACCCCTTACCCAATATTTATGGTCAGGCCAACGGCCAAGTTAGGAGCATGTTAAAGGCAGTCACAATGAAACTGCCGTAACCACAACTAAGGACCACATGATGGAACATGCCACATAGATATATATGAAGGCCCACACAAGGGTCAACATCAACGAAAACCCACAAAGAGAACAACAAAAGCCCAGAAAAGATCGGGCCTCAACAAATAGTTCTAAGCCCATGCCATCAGGTGGGAAGGGACCGAGCCCATATACACAACCCACAATGAGTAGTGACAAAGAAAAAGCAGAGTAGCAAGCTAGCAACCTAGCAACTATAGAGCCACTGCAGTTGAGGGCAGAGCAAGAAGTAGCAGAGCAGTCATGACATCGCAACAAAAGCCATCATCAGTAACACAATCACAACTAGGTAGCAGAGAAAGTCGCAACAAGGGCAGAGGCCTAGAAAGAAACCACGGCAAGGGTTGAGCAACAACACAACAACAAACAAATCATGATCCCCCAAAATTTCTCAGCATTGTCACGTTATAAAAAGAAAGTGGGGAAAACCACATTAACCCACGACCAAATGGGTAGAAACCCCAAACCTAAATTCCAACCAATCCAAAAATTGAACAAGAAAATGCTCAGTTTTATAAGGTCGAAAAATAAAATCAAGGGACCTACTTGTCGCTAGTGTCGAGGGGAGAGCCGTTGATCTCCCCAGGAGGTGTCACCGTTGCCACATGGCTGCGGCTACCTCCATGGGAACGTGAATAGGGATTGAGGGGTGGTCGGGGTGCGTGGATTGAAGGGGAACTCCGGTGAACGAGGATGAAGAAATATATCAGAGAATGCCTCGATTATGGTTAGGGTTTGGAGGTTAAATAAAAATAGAGAGGATGATGTGAGCGAGTGGGACATGAGAGGAGGTACGTCTCGACATGGGCTTCGTCATCACCCACATTGCTGTGCTCTGGCAATGGTGCTCATGCAGTCCTCAGGATTGGGGGAGCGACGAAGTGACGGAAGAGAGGGAGAAAAGAAAATAAAGCAAAAAAAAGTAAAGAGATGAATGAAAAGAAGAGAGTGTATGGCAGAAGAGATAAGAGAAGATATTTGTACGATAATGGGTCGGGTTTGAGGTTTAATTTAAATTTGGATGATACTGACAGTCGCTATCTTGTTAGTTTGTCAAGTGCAATATTTGATAGAGTGCACCGATGCACCATTGATCAGACAACTTGTTCCAACGCTGACCGTCATTCGAGTGTCCTGACCTATGATAGCAGTTGCACTCCGCCAATCGTTGAGTGTCTGATGAAGTCTTGGTCCTCTTGAATTGTGTAGAGTGTCGGTAAAGAGCATACTTCTTCGGTTTGATGGTGAGTTGGATTTCCCCATCGCAACGTCTTTTTATGGCGTCGTATCTCCTGGATGCTATTAGGACATCATAGTAAGTGGTCAAATCCACCATAATCAGCCTTCAACTGATATTGATATCTAAACCCTGTTGGAAGCAGCTGGCTCGAGCCAGCAGGTTAGCTACTAGTTCTGGAGCTAATTTGCAATCACAATTTAACAATTAACATTGAATATTATGTAAGTAGGTCAGAACAGTATCAGGTAGGTCAGAATGCATTACTAGCTGAGCATAGAGGACTCATTGTTGTATTCCATTGTCATAGATCCCTGAATCAAGTTGATGAACTTCTGAGCTCATCGCTGTCTCAGGCTTGAAAGTACTTAGTGTTGAAGCGTCCTTGAAGATATACTAAGTAATGGGTCGTTCCAGTTGCCATTCCTCTGACTGCCAACAGACTGACAATATCGGTGAGTTGGAGCTTGGCCAGCTCTACCCACCAGTTGTCTTGGATGCAAGCGACTCGGAGGTTATCCTCTGTGCTCTAGAACCATTCAAGCTGAAGAGGCTCCTCCTTGCTAGAGAAGTATTTCGGGTGGATTGCCCGGAACTAACTCATGGGTCAGCCCAAGGGTCACGCTAAGCGTATGTTGAATACAGATGGTTTGCTAATGATGAAGCTCCAACAATCCCTTTAATATATCTCTAGCCTCATGATTGATCATAGATCTAGTATTCCCATTATTAGGAGTGAGAGATGTTCTTGAGAGATGTTCTGTTACCATGCTCCTGCATGGTCTATGTGCATCCAAGCATGCTGCAACACTTTAAATGAAACGATTGGAGTGGTAAATTGAAGGTTACTTAATGTTCAAGGATGGAGTCAAGTAGTTTAAGGAAGATCCTTTTCGAAAGGATATATAAGGTTACACGGGAATCAAATGAATGAGTCTTTAAGAATGAATCAAGAAAATGTTTTTGCTCATTAGAAGTTTTATGCAGACTTGTATAGACCGTTAAGTAAACCTGTCACACACTGCTTCATAAAATGATAAGAAAAATAGATGGTGACAAGCCAACACATAGTTAGGCCTATTAAGAATTCTATCCTTTAGCCTAACTACGAACACTACTAGATAACTACTAAGGTTTGCTGCTTTGAACAACAAAGAACTACAATTGTTACTTAATTAGTTATTTAGTTTACTAAGGAATAACATATCAAGTTGATGCAGTCTTCTGCTGAAAATTCTTGGGTTAAGTGAAGCAACGGTTGATAGGGATAATGGTTGATAGAGATCCGGTTTGAATTTAAAATAAAGTCTTCGGATTTGAGTCTTTTTAAGATTTTATTTTAGATTTTATATGAGATAGAGTTTGAGTCCATTTAAGTCTTTTATTATTTTGGTATTCTATGGGAGTTTAATTAATTAATTAATTTATTTATTTTTGGTCTTCTAATTGTTTTAAAATTTTGATCTTACGGTAAATGTAATTTTTAAAAGTCAAGTTGTAAGACTATATAATGGTCACAAACGTATTTTATTTTTCTTTAAAGTGAAAAGAAATTGAAATGTGGAGTTACCTGTGTTTCTAAAAAATTAAATCTTTTGTTTTGGAGTGTGAGAGTGTGCTTTATGCGTGGGTGAGAGGTCTGAAAAATCCCCGTGTATGAGGCGTGTGAGTTGGTCATCGTTAGATCCTTGGGATGAGAGGTCTAAAAAGTTACCAAATTCTCAACTTTCTTGGATTGTGACTCTATAGTATTTGTATCCTGATCCAAGTTTCTGAATGTCATACCGCATCTAAACATGCTAACCACGAAGGGTATCAAACACTATCCGTTTTGTTCGGATTTGGTTTGGGTTTTGAATGCTTATCAGGTACCTTTAAATATTTTATTTATAAAAAGTTTGTTAGAAAGAGAAAATATTTAGGATGAATTAAGAAGAGCTTAATTAACCTTTTCCTTTTTGTATCATATTTATAATAAAAAACTACACATGTTTTACAAATCTAGATTCACCATGAAAATCATTAAGTAAGGTACTAATTAAATCATGAAATGTGATATGTTATATATAGAAAATCTTCATGTTTAACCATTCTGATTCTAGCACTCTCCTATAAGCAGGAGTATTACTGTCATTTATACCCAGCTTGTCGTACAAAAATGAAAGCATCGTAGGAGACATAGAACATATAGGCAGTGAAGATCCCGCAGGCAGTAGAGAAATTATAGACGGTGGCAAACAAAAACCTATGTAGCAGAGAACTGATAGGTAGTAGGAGATATAATCTGTAGGCAGACACTAGTATGTAGTACCAGATACAGAACCTATAAGCAACAGTAAGAACATGTAGGCTGCAACGATTATAAAAGTTAGAAGCATATAGAACAGATTTGATTTAGGTCTGATCGGTTTGGATCACATCAGATCATGATGAAAAGAAGACGATGACGATGAATGTTTGCTTGATGATGGCCAAACGCTGAACACATGCAATTTGAGAATCGCTCAGTATCGGCTTGTGTATGATATGAAGATTACAATTCTCTAGATTGAACGCTCTGATATGTTAGGAAAGAGAACATTCAAGAGAAAAAAACCGATCAAGTGCTTAATTAGGCTTCTTCATATTGTGTCTTATTTATAATTGAAAAATTACACTGATTATAATTCTATATTCAGCATGCATGTCACTAATTAACCCATTAATTAAGGCATGCCATATTGTATGTAGATGCTCTTCATGTTTAACACATGTTCTAATACTAATAAAGTTAAGGCAAAGAAATACAAATAATAAGTATCATAAATAGATGGAAAACATAGAAAGATAGCTATATCCTCATTATTACTTCTATATTGATCTCATTACTGCTTGACACCAACAATTAGAAATCATAAAATAAATAGATGGAGAACATAGAGAGATAACTATATCCCCATTATGACTTCTATATTGATCTCATAACTGTTTGACACTAACAGTTAGAAATCATGAATTGATGTTTACTAAATTTCGATAGGGTTATGGGATTAGTAAGTTTAGATACAAGCATATCCAAATTTAATAAGCTTTCGAATACGGTTCTTAAATCCAAACCCTACCCCCAATTCCTTTATTGGATTTGAAGTTTATATCCAAATTTGGAACTTGGGGTTGAATCGGATTAGAGGTTTAGAAGTCCCCATTGCCACCACTAGATACGAGGCTAGAAAGTTGGATAGGTTAGAGGATCAATGTTTTGGGAGGAGGAAAAAGAGTGATGCGAAAAGGGTGGTATTTTATTTGGAAAGAGCAATATTTATTGGTAAGCGGGAATCACCGTATATGTCATGCATCACATGATAGTTGGAGCTTCTTATAGATATATCTTTGGAAACAATGCAAGCAAGATTAGGTGCATCATTCTAGATTCATTAGCATTACTTGAAAGTCTTTTGGTATGAAAGGCAAATAGGAGAGTTTCTCACCAATGAGATTTTTATAAAATTAAACTATTGTTATACATAAAGACATGATCGTACAGTAGCTAAAGACACCCATATAAAATTTTCTAAATATATGTAAATATTTTGGTTATGATTGGTCTCGAGGAAGTGTTCTGCTGCCTACCAGTGTACTAAAGCCTTCAGTGCTCCTAGCAATCTACGTCCCATTTCCACATGTTCTCATCACCCCATTGTAGTATGGAGTGCCGTATTATTGCTTTATTTCAGGGTACAATTCTACCTTTTTTACCTTTAAATACACAAGGCGGCATACATACTGCTGGAAAATGACCACTCCTTTTCATTCTGAGGTGTCTATTTCCATATCCATTTACAAACATTTGTTGAATGATGGGACACCATGAAAGCAACGGCTTAATACTTTGCATCTTATTCGTTGTATCTCATTCATCTTCCCACATCATGTGTTGCTCTCTGTTGTCCCTCTAGCTCTTTGCATGTGAGTAGAAGTTTCCATGCTCGTTGGAGTCATCTATTGCGAGTGCACACTGACAAGATCATGGTGCGTTGTATCCTGAAAGGTAGGCCGTCGATCCTGTCATGCCCTGAGCATTAACTCCGAGGGGCGAAAATCTACCTTTGCGTACAATGACTAACACGTCTCGACCGCAATAAATCTCTTCTTCTTCATTTAAAACATTAACTCCGAGGGGCGAAAATCTACCTTTGAGGACAATGACTAACACGTCTCGACCACAATAAATCAATTCTTCTTGATTTAAAAGTTTTTGTTATATTTTCAAACCATCTTGAAGATTGCATGTACAAACGGGGTCAACCAATACATCTAGATCTAAAAATATAAAGAGAAAGAGCTAGCTTAACCGACAAATAAAATTGTGGTTGAGTTCTTTCAGCAATGAGAGACGTGCAAAACAAATGGGGTATGTGTGAAAGCTTCTTTGCATTCGTTTGAAAGAAAAATTCTTGCATTTATGTTGTTGGGAACATAAATCAGTCTTGATTTGGATCTTTAAACATGGACTCCATTTATTTGGTGTTGCTCACACAACAAAGTCTTCACCTTAGTACAGCTACAGCTACTACAAAACTAAGCAAGCACCAAAAGATTCACGGACTACAAGGACCAAGATGTTACATCATCTCTCAAACCCAAATTCAATCATTTTACACAGCAAGGTTTGTGCACTGCCTTGACAACTTCTATTGGATAATTTCTTTTTGAATACATGCTCAATGACAGAAAATGTGGTAATGTACAAACCTTTTACGAAATAAGTAGGGTACATTAAATTAAACAACGATGTATTTTTTAATTCTAGTATAACATATCATGTTTGATCATTTTATAGAATAATATTTATGGCTTATTTTGACCACTTTTGCAGTCATTAGAGTTATATTTATCTTAAATTGGTATAGATTTAATCATGTAAAAATTCATATAGCTCCAAATGATGGTACAACGAGATCCAAATTGAAAAACAAAAACAAAAACATCAAGCAAGGGATTTTATTTTAGAAAATGACGGTATACAAGTTTCAAATTAGAATAGAAAAATAATAATCTACTTTACCTAAGAAAGCAAAAGAGAATGGCAAAAGGCCTTCAATAAAAAATTACATCGAGGTAGTCTGCACGTCGTGACACACCATGCACCCTTATTCAACGCACAAACTCTCGACATAAAAATAAAGAAATCCACACTGTATAAAAAAAATTCAAAGAAACCCCACAATAAATTAACTCTCTCACTCTCTCACGCGTTCTTCCACATCTTGTGCAATACAACAAATGACGATAAAAGCAATGGCTTAATACTTGTTGACAGATCAAAGTGACCAGCCACTTCCAATGTTACATCTTACTGGTGATTCTGATTATTATCCACTTCCAATGTTACATCTTACTGGTGATTCTGATTATTATCTATTGAGCTCTTATTTGGCAAATATGTCTAGGCATGGTCTCATGTTGTGGAGTAAATGATGCGAGTAAATGATGCGAGAGGTTATGTACAGAACCTCGCCCTCTATTTTATGTTCATGGATGTTTTGCCCACTTGTAATGCTAATCTAATGTGTTATTTCCCTGAGTAGGCATTTTGTAGTCGGTTATAATTTCTTTTTACTCATTATTATATATAACAAGTTTTATCCTTTGTAGAAACTATAAGCTGCAGGCAAGAGTGGAGAGGTACAGAAGCAGATGACCACAACTCCCACACCAAGTCGATGAGGCTTAGAAAAGGTCCCCTGAAAAGTACAAGGGGACCACTGAAGAGTTCTAAACAATCTAGCATATCAGGTGAATCTTTTAAAAAAATTATTTATTTATAATCATTTATTATTATTTTTTCCATATGATCTGACTGTACTGTGCTGCTGCTTGTTCTTTAAACAGGCACGCGTGTATCAGCAGGAATCGGTGTATGAGATCTAGTTGAAAGTGGGTATGGGTTTATGGCTGTTTCTATAAAAACAGAAATTTGATGAGGGGAGTTTGGAGTCTTTCATCTATGGATTCTGGAGTGTGATCTATTAATAATGTTCTATTCGACAAAATTGTTTTTCTGATAATTACCCCCAAAATATTGACTATTTTCTAGCCAAAATATATGCTAGTTTACTCCCCGATCTTTGGGGTCGTAAAACTGATTATTACAATATCAAAATGGCATCTGGAAGATGATCATGGACTAGTCTGTTGTTTGCATGTTGACTTCAGCTAGTAAAAGATTTGTGTGAACCAAGAACGACAAATTTGATCAATTTTCAGTAATATTTGAAGTCATTATTCCTAGATCCAGATTGTGGGTGTCCATATTTGGTTCCACCACCTTAGGTTTTGCAATTTAGTGGTCATGAAGTGGGTGGGGGAAAACTTTAGTTTGAAGAGGAGAGGTAGAATCTTGTTGATGATGGCATATCAAGTTAGATTTGTTAGGGAGAAGGGAGTTTGGTGGGAGAATGGATAGCTGTTGGCGTTAGATTTTGCATCGATAGCAACCTCCTCCCACCAATTTAGGCTTTTTAGGATGAGATGAACATTGAAAGTGGAAGGGGAAGAAAAAGAGGAGTTTAATGTTAATGTTAGTTTTTGGAGATTGAAATGTCCTTAAAATAGTGTTAAGGCAGGAAAAAGAGACTAGAAAAAGATTGGAATATCATTTATAACCCTGAAATCATTGTAAGAATAGCAAAATGTATGTGAAGAAAAGGTCAACTAAAATAGCAATATTTTTGTTCAGCGTGTAAGCTACATTGCTAACGAGGATTCTGATGATAGAGTGAAAGTGGTCGGTGATACTTCTAGTGATAAATGTGCCGAAAGAGTGGAGTGTAATGCTTTGTATACTGATAAAGCATTAGTAAGGGAAATTTCATATTTACATGAAAATAGCCTTGAAGTACTCTCTGGTGCTCCAACCTTGAAGCACAATGGAGATGACCATGGTCTAGTTATAATTTTAATGAAAATAATATTTTATATTCCCTTACTACAAAGTCCGTGTTTGTAGTTTGTATGTGTGTGTGAGGGTAGTTTGTCTGTGTAGTCTGTGTGTGTGTTTGTAGTTTGCGTGTCTGTGTATGTGTAGTTTGTGTGTTTCTGTGGCTGTGTCTGGTTGTGTCTGATGTGTGTGTGTTGTGTTTGTGTAGTCTGTATGTGTAGACTGTGTTTGTATTCTGTGTGCGTAGGGAGGTAGTCTGTGTGTGCGGGGAGGTAGTCTGTATGTGTAGGTAGTGTGTGTCCGTGTCTGTGTATCAGCAGGAATTGGTGTCTGAGATCTAGTTGAAAGCGGGTATGGGTTTATGGCTGTTTCTATAAAAACAGAAATTTGATGAGGGGAGTTTGGGGTCTTTCATCTATGGATTCTGGAGTGTGATCTATTAATAATGTTCTATTCGACAAAATTGTTTTTCCGATAATTACCCCCAAAATATTGACTATTTTCTAGCCCAAATATATGCTAGTTTACTCCCTGATCTTTGGGGTCATAAAATTTTACCCCTTTCTGTCGGGGAAAAAAATGGAATGTTCTCTCTTATTGTATTAATTGTGCTAATTTTTCAAATATGATTTAATTGCCCTTGCTTGAAATATTAAACTCTCTGAATCTAATTCTTTTTGCTTTATCTCTTTCATTTTCGTTTCTTTTACTTCTGCTTTTGAGGCTAGGTAATCAGAGTTGCGTAATCTGATTTGCATGCCCTTTTCTTTGTGTTGCTACATTGTTATCGAATCAATTTACCTGATAATCTATTGATTTTCTAACACTATACATGTCAAAAATAGTTCAAAAACACACAATGCTAGCTTTCTAACTTTTGAGTTTATTATGTTATCAGGTCTGCAAAATGATATGATACTGAAAAGTAATTGTCTATCTGATTGTTACAATGATTTAATCAGATGCGTGTTTATTTCCGAACCTGCTGGATTTAGTAATCAGATTCTGGGGAATCCACATGCACGTATCAATAGAACTGATGCCTGGTTGAGGATAGTCTGTCGTGGATCTTGGTAGCAATTTTCTTCGTTTTGCCCGCTAATGTTGGGTTTTTGAACTGTAAACAGGCTTGCAAGTACAACGCTTCTCTTCAGGACCGGCGCCAGCGCCGGGCCTGAAGATATTGGGGCTCATGGCGAGTTTAAAATTGAGTGTTATTCGCACCACAGAAATTTATGAATACACCACACTACTTGATACACCACATCTATATTTTTAACATCAGATGTTCGGATTTAGAGATCTGAACGGCTCTAATATAATACATGTGTAAATCCGAACACAATACATATTTTATTATACTGTTCGGCTTTGCAATTCCGAACAGAAGAATAAAATTATTAGAGTCGTTCGGATCTCCAAATCCGAACATCTGATGTTAAAAATATAGGCGTGATGAATCAAGTAGTGTGATGTATTCATAAATTTATGTGGTGCGAATAACAACACTCTTTAAAATTATGGCCCTTTAAATATAATTTTTTTAAAATTAAAATACTAAATTTTCTTGGGGCTTAGAACCAAGCCAAGTGCAATGCTAGGAGGCTCATCCCTACACCTGAAATTTTTATTGATATGCTAAAGGATGGTCCAAAATAGGGGAGAACATAAAACCAATACCCCTTAAAATAAAACAAATACAATGATTAGCATACGAGAACATGTCATTATTGATGGGAAATTGAATCTCACCTCTAAGTGGTTTTGATGATGAGCACACCAAATGATGTTAGTGTACTAACTACACTACAACTCAAGTGTGCATGTCGTGCGAATGGTGA
The DNA here is from genome assembly GCA_030789695.1 of Scilla litardierei. Lineage (NCBI taxonomy): Eukaryota > Viridiplantae > Streptophyta > Magnoliopsida > Asparagales > Asparagaceae > Scilla > Scilla litardierei. Next base: position 117,048,598 of record CM061142.1, read on the forward strand.
CTTTACGCATACTCCGAAGAAGCTCAACCACACTCGAAAGACGAAGACAAATTTGCTAGTTCTATATCAAGCATAAGATGAAGCTCGTGCTTAAGCTTAACGAAGAAGGAACTCAAATTCGGGAGAAGCAAGCATCTGTCGGATCAGCTTTCCGAAGGTCTTGTCTTAGTCGAAGTGTGTGAGTTTTTGTTTCTTAGGATTATGCCAAAGCCAAAGTAGATATCACACACACAAATGATTTCGAAGAAAAATGTTTAAAATGATTTTAAAATTCTTCTTAACTCTTGAGAGCAATAAGCTAGTCAATCAATTATTATTAGTCAACCTCCAATACACTTAGGAGTTGTTTACATCGTTACTAGCTGAGTTTCAGAGAAAATTGCTCTGGGAGTCGACTACCAGAGGAGGGAGCCGACTACCAGCTAGAAGCAGAATTTCAACTGAAATTCTCTGGGAGTCGACTACCACCTTGAGAGAGTCGACTACCAGTTGTTGTTTTCCAACGACTCTGCTTCCTGATTTCGCTCAATTTCCATATCTGTTTGAGCTGAAAGTCAAATCGTTTGAAATTCAAAATTTTAAACCTATAAACCCCTTGAGATCATTTCTAAACATCATCAAATTCAAACATCTCTATTCTCTATTGTGCTAAATTCTAAAAGATCTCTCGTTCTATTTGCTCTCATCACTATAACCAACTCTATTTTTTAATCTCTGGTCTTTAATCTCATTCTGAAGTTATTATTTTTGAGATCTAATTTTTGTTTGGCTAATTTTTAAAGTAGTAGTTTTTTAAATCTTTGTTCTTAAATTTCTATTCTTAAATGCTTTTTGAAAAACAAACGATCTAAGATCACAAAGAATCATCTTATATTTTTGTGTAGATCGATTTGAATTCTTTTTGCCACATAACACATTTGTTGTATTTACTTTGGCTATAGAATTCTGGGTGTAATCCAAACTCCACTAATTTTTGTGGTGAGTTGGAAACTTGTTTTGATTTGTGGATTTCCTTTGTTGTAAGGGACAGAAAAATCCTAGACAAGTCTAGGTGGTCGGAAATCCTGGTCAAGTTTAGGTGTTTGGAAATCCTAACGAGTGGAGTTAGGTAATTGTTTTGCTAAGGCAATAACGGAAAAATCTCGTATTGGATTGGTCGGGGACTGGACGTACCCAAGTTGTGGAGAACCAGGATAACACATTTGTTGTATTTACTTTGGCTATAGAATTCTGGGTGTAATCCAAACTCCACTAATTTTTGTGGTGAGTTGGAAACTTGTTTTGATTTGTGGATTCCCTTTGTTGTAAGGGACAGAAAAATCCTAGACAAGTCTAGGTGGTCGGAAATCCTGGTCAAGTTTAGGTGTTTGGAAATCCTAACGAGTGGAGTTAGGTAATTGTTTTCTAAGGCAATAACGGAAAAATCTCGTACTGGATTGGTCGGGGACTGGACGTACCCAAGTTGTGGAGAACCAGGATAAAAATTCCTTGTCTTTGCGTTTGCATTTTTCTGTGATTGTTTATCTTTGCTCTAGTACTTTATTCTATCTGCTAACAGTTGTATCTCTGTAATTCATTGTTCATATTATTGCAAAGTTAATTGATTTATTTCCGCTGTGTAAAAGGTCTATTCTTGTGTAAAAGATCTATTGCTCGTAATCTTATCTTACTTGTAACTCATATTTATATTCTTTGTAAGATTAACTTGTTGATCAAGAACCAAGCGTATATCACTCTACTTGGTTTCTTAGGCAACATTAGAAGGTTTCAGTTGTGCTAATCAACAAACGAAAAAGTTTACTATTTGCACAATACTATTCAACCCCCTTTCTAGTGTTATTTGCCATCCACAGGATCCAACACTTGGTATCCGACCAAGGTCAAAAGCGATGGCGTCAACAATGTTCTATATCATTAATACACCTCCAATATTTGACGGCAACTTCTATCCTCAATGGCGAAGAAGAATGGAGATCTTCTTGGAGCCACAAGATCTAAAGTATGCAAGATCCCTTAGAGAACCATGCGAGATTCCAACCATTCCTCAAAATCAATGGAATCCGGATCAAGAGGAAGCCTACTTCAAAAACGTAAAGATAATGCATTTACTTTACATTAGCTTAACTGATGAAATGTTAGATCTTGTAGAAGAGGCTGAAACCGCACACCAAATCCTCAATATATTGGATGAAAGATTCGAATCAAAGTCAAATGAGATTCAAACACCCATGGAGACAACCCAATCCAACGATGAAAGGCTTAGAGAAGAAATGTGCATGATGCTCGTCAAAATGACAAAAATGAGGTTAGTGATTCTAGTTCCGATGAGGAAGATAATTTTGATATTGCTAGTGCATGTGAAAATCTCTATAGAGAGTATGAACGATTGACTAAGAAACACAAAACCTTGGACAAAAAGCGTAAGGCTTTGCACGAGGCACATGATAATCTCAAGAATAAATTTGATTCTCTTGCTAAAGAATATGAGTCCATAAAATAGTGTTGTAATGATAATAAAGATTGGAAAGTCAATTACAATAGATTAGTTTGTGATCATGATGCTCTGAAAGTTGAACATGTTTTATATGTCTCTACCTTGAATGATAAGTTTAATATTCTTGCAAAAGATATAGTTTCAAGCAAGCTCAAACATGAGGAACTTGTTCTACGACTTGAAAAGGTTAATAACAAACCAAATGTAGAAGCTACCGTATCTTGTATGCATGCACCTACTTATGATAAATCTGTTCAAAATATTGTGCATAAAAACGTGAAACAAAATACATCTATTTACGACAAAAATGCTAAGCTCAATGACCATTATGATACCTTTTATCTCAATGTTTCTCATCACAATTATGTTACACACAATGCACATCATATACATGGTTCAAATAGATTTGCTAGAAATAATACTATTTGGGTACCAAAATATTTGAGCAATCATGAAAAGAATGTTTATGTTTCCACCGTGTTAAATAGTACGCATAGGAAATCAAATTCAAATCGAATTTGGGTTCTTAATAAATGATCCTCACATATATGCATCTATTAGGGTATCCACATGCCTCATGTATTTCTCTTTTGATACTTAACACTTAGGATTGTACAAAATAATAGAAATTTTCAATTAACAACTCGGACCCAATCATAAGTGGGTACCAAATTCGTTCAATCATTTTCTTTCAGGACATGTGGATAATGGATAACGGATGTTCCGCACACATGACGTGGAACGCAAAATTGATTAGCTCTCTAAAAATGTATGATGGAAGAACTGTGACTTTTGGAGACAATAAGAAAGGTAAAATTATTGACATATGTAACATCGGCAATCCTTTGAAGCTATTCATCAAAGACGTAAGCTTGGTAAGTGGGCTAAAGCACAACTTGTTAAGCATAAGCCAATTATGCGATAAAGGTATGAAAGTTATTTTTACTCTTGACTCTTGCTTAGTCTATGATAAGGATATGAAAAACATTCTTGTTAACGATAAGCGGGTAGAAAACATTTATGTGCTTAGATTAAATGAGTATGATTCAAATGTATGTTTGATTGTTTCAACAAATGACCCGTTGCTATGGCACAGACGTTTCGGTCATGTAAACATAAAAAACATGAATAAGGTATCTAGGAAAGAGTTGGTGCAAGGACGCCCTAAATTAAATTTTAAATTGGATATAATATGTGATTCATGTCAACTTGGCAAAATGCATAAAAGTACATTTAAGAGTATTAGAGCTCTTAGCTCGAATAGGCCACTTGAACTACTCCATATGGACTTGTTTGGCCCGACTAGAACTCCATCTCTTTATGACTCTAAATACGTATTTGTCATAGTTGATTTTACACGATATACGTGGGTATTATTCTTAGTCCATAAGAATGATGCCTTCCATGAGTTCAAAATATTTTCAAGAAAATTGAATGTTTATACTCTTTGAAAGTTATTTCTTTAAGAAGTGATCACGGCGGTGAATTTGAAAATGAACATTTTAAAAGATTTTGTGAAAAACGAGGCATTTCCATACTTTTGCTTTTCCTAGGGCTACTCCTCAAAATGGGGGTAGTTGAGAGGAAAAATAGAACACTCCAAGAGTGTGCACGAACAATGTTGTGTGAAAGCAACATTCCAAAAAGTTTTTGGGCGGAAGCTGTAGTAACTGCGTGTTATATTCAAAACAAAGTTTTAATAAGAAAACCTTTTGAAAAGACCCCTTATGAGTTGTTGCTCCAACGAATTCCAAAAGTATCTTATTTCAGAGTTTTTGGTTGTAAATACTATATTTTGAACACAACAGATAACTTGGATAAATTTGACTCCAAAGCGGATGAAGGCATATTTATCGCTTATTCTTTGTGTAGTAAAGCATACAGAATCTACAACAAGAATACCGAAACCATTGTTGAAACTTTGCATGTAACACTTGATGAATCTCTTCCTTATAACGCTCATATTGATGATGATAATGTACCCACTGCACCTATTCTGGATGATGCACCTACTTCTGTCAATAACACTTCAAATTCATTACCGAAATCTTTTCCTGAAGTTACGCATCACACACACACAAGTCATTGGTGACATTGATGCAGGTATTAGAACTAGATCTCAAATAGAAAACATGTCACATACTGCATTTATTTCTAACATTGAGCCGAAAAAGGTTGATGAGGCTTTTGCAAATGAAGCATGGATTGAAGCCATGCAAGAAGAACTTCTCCAATTTGAGAGAAATCAAGTATGGGAGCTAGTTCCCAGACCAGACGAGCGTCTAGTTATCGGCACAAAATAGGTGTATCGAAACAAACTAGACGAAGATGGAAATGTGGTAAGAAATAAAGCAAGATTAGTTGCACAGGGATATTCACAAGGAGGTATCGATTTCGATGAAACTTTTGCTCCTGTTGCTAGACTAGAATCTATTAGAATGTTACTTGCATTTGCATCATATAAAGACTTTAAATTATACCAAATAGTTGTAAAGAGCGCATTCCTAAATGGTTATATAAAGGAGGAAGTTTATGTTGAACAACCTCCCGGATTTGAACATGATAAGAAAATAGGATATGTGTATAAGTTAAACAAAGCATTATATGGCCTGAAACAGCTCCAAGAGCTTAGTATGAGAGATTAAGAAAATTCTTAATCAATTCAGGTTACAATGTCGAAAAAATAGATACTACTTTATTTGTTAAGAAAATTCATGATGATATCATCCTTATTCAAATTTATGTAGATGACATTAGTTTCGGATCTACTAACGAAGATCTTTGTCAAGAGTTTGCTAAGTTAATGCAGGAAGAATTTGAAATGAGCCATATGGGCGAGCTCACATACTTCCTCGGACTGCAAATCAAACAAGGAAAATAAGGAACCTTCATTCATCAAACGAAGTATGCCAAAGACTTAATCAAAAGGTTCGGGATGGAGACCGCATCAGGAAAGAATATACATATGGCAACATCCACTTCTTTAGACAAAGATGAAACAGGTAAAAAAGTTGATCAGAAAACATATCGAGGTATGATCAGTTCTTTGCTATACTTAACTGCAAGCCGACGCGATATAATGTTTAGTGCATGTGCTTGTGCTAGATATCAATGTGATCCTAGGGAATCACACCTTAAAACAGTAAAATACATATTTAGATATCTTAAAACCACTTCTGACTTTGGATTGTTTTATCCCAAAGGTAGCACATTTGATTTAACTTCCTATAATGACTCAGACTATGCTGGTTGTAAAGCCACTAGAAAAAGTACAAGGGGAACATGTCATTTTCTTGGACATTATCTTGTTTCGTGGTTTAGCAAAACGCAAAGTTCAGTCTCACTATCAACTACTGAGGCAGAATATATAGCTGCCAGACTCGATTGTGCTCAAGTGCTTTGGATGAGACAAGTCCTAGTAAATTATGGTATTAATGCATCTACATGTGTGATTTATTGTGATAATAAAAGCACTATTAATCTAACTGAAAACTCTGTTCTTCATCATATAACAAAACATATAGATATTATACTTAGATTCATAGATGATCACTGTGTCAAAAAGGATGTTGAACTTAAATATGTACCCTCTGGACATCAAGTTGTAGATATTCTCACAAAGCCCTTGCAAAAGGATGTATTTTCAAAACTTCGTCGAGATTTGGGTATCATGGGGAAAAAAATTAAGTGCAGATTAATCTCCTCTTTTACTCGTTTGTCATCTTTTTGATTGATGACAAGGGGGAGAAAATGGTAAAATGCAAAAAAACGAGAATGAATATTGTTTTGCTAACCGGCTTTGATGCAGGGGGAATACCACATCTAAGCAGGGGGAGTGAGTTATTTTATTAAGTCAATATTCACTTAATTTACTTCATTTTTTTCATTTGGATGTCATCATCAAAAAGGGGGAGAGTGATGGAAAATTGAATCCCACCCCTAAGTGGTTTTAATGATAAGCACACCAAATGATATTAGTGTACTAACTACACTACAACTCAAGTGTGCAGGTTGTGCGAACGGTGACTTTGCGCATACTCCGAAGAAACTCAACCACACTCGAAAGACGAAGACGAATTTGCTAGTTCTACATCAAGCACAAGATGAAGCTCGTGCTCAAGCTTAAGGCAGAAGGAACTCAAATTCAGGAGAAGCAAGCATCTATCAGATCAGCTTTCCGAAGGTCTTGTCTTAGTCGAAGTTGGGAGTTTTTGTTTCTTAGGATTATGTCAGAGCCAAAGTAGATATCGCACACACAAATGATTTCGAAGAAAAATGTTTTAAATGATTTTAAAATTCTTCTTAACTCCTGAGAGCAATAAGCTAGTCAATCAATTATTAGTAGTCAACCTCCAATACACTCAGGAGTTGATTACATCGTTACTAGCTGAGTTTCAGAGAAAATTGCTCTAGGAGTCGACTACCAGAGAAGGTAGTCGACTATCAGTCAGAAGCAGAATTTCTACTGAAATTCTCTGGGAGTCGACTACCACCTTGAGGGAGTCGGGGACTACCAGCTGTCATTTTCCAACGACTCTGCTTCCTGATTTCACTCAATTTCCATATCTGTTTGAGCTGAAAGTCAAATCGTTTGAAATTCAAATTCTTCTCTTGAAACATATAAATAGACCCCTTGAGACCATTTCTAAACATCATCAAATTCAAACATCTCTATTCTCTATTGTGCTAAAATTCTAAAAGATCTCTCGTTCTATTTGCTCTCATCGCTATAGCCAACTCTGTTTTTTAATCTTTGATCTCTAATCTCATTCTGAAGTTATTATTTTGGAGATCTAATTTTTGTTTGGCTAATTTTTAAAGTAGTTGTTTTTTAATCCTTGTTCTTAAATTTCTATTCTTAAATGCTTTTTGAAAAACAAACGATCTAAGACCACAAAGAATCATCTTATATTTTTGTGTGATCTAAAGATCGATTTGAATTCTTTTTAGCCACGTAACACATTTGTTGTATTTACTTTGCTATAGAATTCTGGGTGTAATCCAAACTCCACTAATTTTTGTGGTGAGTTTGAAACTTGTTTTGATTTGTGGATTCCCTTTGCAGTAAGGGACGAGAAAATCCTAGACAAGTCTTGGTGGTCGGAAATCCTGATCAAGGCTAGGTGTTTGGAAATCCTAATGAGTGGAGTTAGATAATTGTATTGCTAAGGCAATAGTGGAAAAATCTCGTACCGGATTGGTCGGGGACTGGACGTACCCAAGTTGTGGGGAACCAGGATAAAAATTCCTTGTCTTTGCGTTTGCATTTTTCTGTGATCGTTTATCTTTGCTCTAGCACTTTATTCTATCTGCTAACAGTTGTTTCTCTGTAATTCATTCATATTATTGCAAAGTTAATTGATTTATTTCCTCTGTGTAAAAAGATCTATTCTTGTGTAAAAGATATCTATTGCTCGTAATCTTATCTTACTTGTAACTCATATTTATATTCTTTGAAAGATTACCTTGTTGATTAAGAACTAAGCGTAAATCACTCTACTTGGTTTCTTAGGCAACATTATAAGGTTTTCAATTGTGCTAATCAACAAACCAAAAAGTTTACTATTTGTACAACACTATTCAACTCCCCTTCTAGTGTTGTTTGACATCCACAGGATCCAACAATTCTGACCACTCCACTCAAAACAGAGAAGATGAATAAGCAATCATCTCTGCCACTCTTCCTCTCCCGGTCTTCTCTCTTTCTATGCTTTTTGCTCCTCTCGCAATCGTCTAATAAAAGAAATTTTAGTACATAAACAAAAGGGCTTACAGAATGAAATAAAATAAGGCGAGTGGTTGAATCTAAATTTCACCTTGGGATTAGCGAGAAGGAGAAGGAGATCGCCGCTTCCCTGACTTCCCTTCGCTTCCTATTTTCTTTCTTTCGCACGCTTATAGAAATTTAGCTTCAAGTGCTGGGGCGACTAGAGCTTGAGGGTGTTGTTGTAAACATGGAATTAATATGAGTAACCCTATTTAGGATCTTGATAAACAAATGGCCCCCTGGCCTTGGGCCCTGGGCACTGCCCTTGGTGCACTGGGTCAGGGCCGGACATGCTTGTCGCACCGGTAGGCAACTACTGCTGGCCAGGCTTTCTTGTCAATGTATCGAAAGCTGCCTAGAACGAGCAACTCTTGCTGGACCAATAGGCGGTCGGGGTTGGTCACTATCTCCCATGGCAGGCTAACGTACTAGTGGAGCACACAGAGATGGTGTCCTGGTGCCAGTGTCATCACTGGCCGACCATTTAGCTAAATAATAGATGAAAAACATAGAAAGATAACCATATCCTCATTATGACGTCTATATTGATGTCATAAATGCTTGACACTAATAGTTAGAAATCATAACATAAATAGATGGAAAACAATCATAAAATAATGGAAACCGTAGAAAGATAACTATATCCTCATTATGACTTCTATATTGATCTTATAACAGTTTGACACCAACAGTTAGAAATCATAAATTGATGCGTAATAAATTTCGATAGGTTTGGATACAAGCATATCCAAATCCAATAAGCTTTCGAATACGGTTCTTAAATCAAAACCCTACCCCCAATTCCTTTAATGGATTTGAAGTTAATATCCAAATTTGGATATGTGAGAGGACCAATGTTTAGGGAGGAGGAAAAGGAGTGATGTGAAAGGGGTGGTATTTTATTTGGAAAATACAATATATATTGGTAAGCGGGAATCACTGTATATTTCATGAATCACATGATTAGTGTTCTAAAACAAGTTATATGAGGCTCTGCATATAAGTAGGTGGTTGATGGCCGCATGAAAAATCAGTAATGCGGCCAAATTGTGTGGTCGGTTTCATAATCGACCACATAATTATTATGCTTTCGTATATGCGAATATGCGGATGCATAATCGACAACTAAAAATCCCAAACCGTTAAGAATTCCGACCCGTTAAACATAAAAATCAATTTTTGTCTTTATTTTTAAGAGTTTTCACTCAATATAAAACGGCGGCATATCTCTCCTTCTCGAAGGCGATGCAACAGATGATGGCAGAGGGAAGCAGTGGTGGAGGGAGGCGATGACGACGAAGCGGCAACGGGATGCATGTACGCCGGCATGTTTTTTTTTCTTTTTCCATTTTTTCTAGCGGGAAGCAACGACTTTCCTGCATGCCTTTCTCGGTTCTGGACTTGCATGTGTTGTTGCTGATGCTAATGGAGCTAATAAAAATCCATGTGTAGTTGCTGATGCTAGTGGAGCTAATGAAAATCCATTTAGGAGGAGCAAAAGATCATATTGATGACATATGCATGGATAGAAAAGAGTTCTTCTAGTGCAGCAATGGATGAGGTTCAAGAATACTCAGATGGAGAAGATTTGGAGGGTGGTGATGATGTTTTAATGAGATTGATGAAGTTCCTTCTGATAGGGGGTTAGATGATGATGTTCGTCATGAGGATAACGAGAAAGATAATGAGTAGATATAGAATGGATCTTTTGTAATTTCAAAGTACTAATGTTTGCATATCTTTTGATTTGGATGTAAAACTAAATATTTACGTTTTGTGTAGATTGTTTTAGAATTTAGTTATTTTATGTATTGATCGCCTTTATGGTGCTGATATTTTAGTATGAATTAATCCATGTTTTAAAAAATTGATATGATTTTTTTCTTGTTCTCATTGTTTAGGATTTTCTTAATTTAATATGCACAAACACACATACACACATATATGTATATATATTTACTACTTATTTATTTATTAAAATATTTATTTCGTGTAAACCGTATAATCCGCATAATTCTTATATGCGCTATGCGCTTCTGGTTCGTGCGCATAATGAACCCGCCTTTTAGAACTTTGCACCTGATAGTTGGAGCTTATATATATATATATATATATATATATATATATATAGGAAAATTTTCAAATGAGAACATTTCGCACCGTGCGAAAATGTTTTTATCTTTTTTTTGAAATTTTTTTTTTCAAAAATTCTTTTTTCCACCCTCATTATATGTTGTTATACCCCCCTCAAAAAATAATGGTTGAGAAATAATGTCATTTGGCCTTCGATCAAGCCATTTCATCAAATTCGCACGTTTTGAGACCGTTAAATTTGTAACGGGTGGATGGGTGCTCTAATGCCCAACGGGTTCACCCATTATTTTCCCTGGGGTATATAATTGTATGGATTAAACATCAAAAAAAGAATTTTTGAAAAAAAAAATTTCAAAAAAATAAAAAAAAGTTTTCGCACGGGCTTTCGCACGGGATTTTTCGCAACCGAAGATCACTATATATATATATATATATATATATATATATATATATATATATATATATATATATATATATATATATATATATATATATATATATATATATATATATATATTGACAACCCAGAAAAATCCCCAACCCCCTCCCCCAGCCTTCGGCATAGGAGGGTAAGGCGAGAGCCCGGCCGAGACTATGTAAACTGGGGGGAAACCGCCGTGCCCCCAACGGCCCCCGGGTAAGTCCGAGAGGAGAGATGTAGCCCCAGGATAAATAATCCCCCAACAAATACCAACCCATGTAGGCAAGAGGCCTTGAACCCATGACTCTTGGCTTTGGAGTGGAATGACTTACCACCAGGACACCCTCTCGTGGGCATATATATATATATGGAAACAATGCAAGATGGATTAGGTGCTTCATTCTTGATTCATTAGGGTTACTTGAAAGTCTTTTGGTATGAAAGGCAAATGGGAGAGTTTCTTACCCATGAAATTTTTATAAAATTAAACTACTGTTATACATAAAGATATGCTCGTACAGCGTCTAAAGACATCCATATAAAATTTTCTAAATATAGGATTACTTGAAAGTATTTTGGTATGAAAGGCAAATAAGAGAGTTTCTTACCAATGAGATTTTTATAAAATTAAACTATTGTGATACATAAAGACATGCTCATATAACAGATAAAGACAACCATATAAAATTTTCTAAAAATTATTTTTCTTCTTTTGTTTTCATGTCAAATAACTAAGAAGTATTCCGTATTTATAGAGGTGAAAAATCTGTGAGAGACAATGTCCAAAAGCCCTTTGCAATTGTTAGAAAACGGCTAGTCAATCAAAGTCAAAGCTTGAACTGGCTGCTTGATTAGTCATTTAGTGTTCAACCATCAGTCGGCTATTGCTTTGCCATTAGATGACTAGTGGTATGGCATTGATCGACTAACCTGATATGCCAGACTCTCAGCCTGCTTTCAGCCATCATTAGTTAACAGGTTAATTCTTGGAATTCACATCAATTAGTATGCTCTCTTTTTGTTATGAATACCTAAAATAAATATAAATGCTTGGTACTCTTTTCAATGTTGGGTCCTAATGGTTAGTCAGTAAAACTCCAAATTAAATATGCTGAATCATGATATTAACCCAAACAAATTCAAAGACAAACTGATACAGAATTAATAGATTTTAAACTACATTATCCGATTATAGCTTGTTTATTAGTCAACGAATGGATGTATAAACCAAGGTTTGAGGTCTCGGTTTCGGTCTCGGTTTCGGTCTTCCGAAAATTTAGGTTTTGGTATCGGTTTCGTCCGTTTCGGTGGTTTCGGTTTAGGTTTAGGTTTCGTCCATAACTACTAATATTTGTAATTTACATGTAACTACAACTCTCTTTATGCAAAGTAGGTGCTTCAGCTTGACATTGAGAGATCCGTGTACATGCATGGAGAAGTGGTGTGGCATGAAAAAATTACTTAAATATGTCTGCATGCAGTATTATAAATGGTGTGGTTACTGCATTAGAACTTGGGCAATTGTAAATAAATGTATGTACTCTCTTCGGTTTTAGTGATGTAATTAGGGGATATCGTGCGAAGGCTCTCCAAAGAAGTTGGTATGCGAACAGACCTTTTTTGTTCATTTCACAGAGAGGTTTTTGTTCAGTTCACATACCACAAAAAAATCTATAAGTTGCCACGCAAACAGAGCTTAAAAAATTCTATAAGTTGCCACGCAAGCAGAGCTCAAAAAATTCTGCAGACATGGCTTTTTATCCCGTTCATAGACCATCTCTCTCTCAAAGTCAGAAAAAGGTCTGTTCGCATAGCAAACTAGCAAGTGGGTGCATTTAATTGGGCAAGTGGGTGCACTTAATTGGGCAGTCACGTGGGTGCTGCAACCAGTCTCATTTAAAAGCACCCACTTCAGGCAAATTTGTAATTTTATGCAAACTTGGGACAAATTGTAAGTGACTGCAGCAAATAAGTGGGTGCAGCAGCAACTGATCGCTTCGTTTTCTCCCCAACATCATCAAAAGAGAAGGGCGGACTGTGCAAAAATTTCTCCCCCAAATCACCGATGATCAGCTTGCTAAAAAAAATTTTCTCTTCGTTCCCCTCAATCATCCATCGTGCCCACCTCGACGCAGATCTCGATTACATCTTAGTTGTGGAAAGATAAGTTCTTTTTCCTTTTCTAAATTTCCATGGTTTTTATTTTAACTTTTATGTATCTCTCAATCGATTTTTTTTCACGATTTATCCTATTTTTTTCTAAATTTCCAGTTCTTCATCCTTCTTCGTTCCGGTCGGAACAGTGGAGTTTCGGCCGGTTTCGGTCGAAACCGGCCGAAACTCCACCGTTCCGGCCGATACCGAGATATGATGTCGGTTTCGTACCGTTCTAGTCCGAAACCGAGACGAAACGGCCGAAACCCTTAGGTTTCGGCCGATACCTTTAACCATGGTATAAACTATATTGGTTGACTAATGTCAGCTGTATCTGTTATGTATCTGACAGTTTTTAGAAAGAATAAAGTTTTTAAAAAGAATTATTCTGAATTTGTGAATGCAAATATCTCATGATCAATTTATTAAATTATCATTCAATATTAGACAAATTTCTTGTAATTGATTTCCAATATTATACACTTATTTTTTTCTTGCCTTTAAATTTGGTATCCTATAAGATAATCATTTTCTTTAGATACCCAAAATTATATTGGATTCAAGAAATCAATCATTTGGAACTCAAATCCATTTTGAAACGGATTTTTTGAAAAGCACATATAAATAGTTATTGGAAGTGTATATTTTTCATAAACTTATATATATATGTATTTTTACTTTGTAAATTCAAAATTTTGGGAATCCACATGGAAATCATAGTATCTTTGTTATGAATTTTATCACATTCAATGGTTTTTCATTTTTACTGCATGCATAATTTATATACATAAAAAACATAATTTTTTCTTAATTTGACTTGCATGCAAATATTTCTAATATGTATCCTTTTATTGTTATAGGCTAATCCATGTTTAGATTTAGAAACATGTTGGTTCAAATTATCTTTTCATTTATTAACATTAATTATATTTAGTGCAATCTCATCATATTTCAATTTAACCGGTAAACCATTTTTGTCAGGTTTGTCAATTTTAGTATTTAAACAATTACATTCATTTTTAAGTAAGTTATTTTCTTCGTGTAGTTTATGGTTCTCATTAACTAATTTACTGTTTTGCTTAACTAATTTCTTATTAATTTGAACAAGATCATTAAGTTTAGAACATTTATCTAAGGAAATTTCTTCTTGTTGTTCTAGTGCTTCATGATCCTTAATTAATTTTTTGTCGGGCAAACAATTCATTGAAAGCACTAATTAAATCATCATCATCAGAGTCGGAGATTACCTTTTCATTATTGTTTTGTGTCACAAAGTACATGCGAGCATTTTCTTGAATTTTCTATTTGTCTGATGATGACTACATAATTCTCAAGCATACGCCAAAGTTGATTCGCAGATGCAGCTTTTGACACATTATTGAAAATATTATCATTCAAAGCATAAATAAGATGTTCATTACCGTCGAGTTTATGGTTGCGGGTTCTCTCTTCATTTGTCCATTGAGAGAGGGGCGTTGTAGGTTTGTTATAGGGCATCTCTACGAAGTTCCATAAATTGTAGTCGATGGATCTGTGAGGTATATTGTCATTCTCTTTTTCCAGTTGTTGTAGTTGGAGCCATCAAATATTGGTGGTCTTGTCGTGGAGTGTCCTTCATGGAATTGTGATGTGTAGCTTGTTGACGCCATCAGTTAACCCATTCTAATACCAATTGTTAAGGTCCCTTGCATGATGGATGGAATACTTAAACAGTTAAACACTAAATAGTTACCGTTAGTGATAATTTTTCAACAAACAATTCTCAATAAAACAAAACGAACTTTCACAACATAAAATATTTAAGTAAACACAATATGCACAACCAAAGCAGATAAGCAAACCAATTGCTGACACCAAGCAATTATGCTAGTTTGGTCTCCCTCCTTTATGTCCAGTCCCTAAGAAAACCCGTTTGAGACTTCCACTAACCTATTGCTAAATCACAAGACAAAATACAACCTCGCAACTTGGCAAACCCCTTTGCCAATTGCAAAACACTTATCTCAACTTGAGATGGGAACAACCCACGCTCCAACTGAGAGTAATTATACCTTACAACCAAGGAGAACACCTCACAAACGAGATAAAGCTTTGTAATAAGAAATACTCCTATAGCCTTTGAAGATGAAGTTTTTATGTGTGCCAAGATGGCTATTGGAGAGAGTTTCTATTTTAAGGATTTGATCAATGGAGAATAGAAATCTTGGCTCAAAGAAGATAGAAGTTGAAGGCTAGAACACAAAGGACAATATGTGATTTTCTATTATTTTTATTCTCTTGTTTTCATGACAAATAACTAAGAAATATTTCATATTTATAGAGGTGAAAATCTGTGAGAGAGAATGTCTAAAAGCCCTTTACAAAGGCTAGAAAACGACTAGTTAATCAAAGTCAAACTTGACAACAGCTACTAATAGTTGATTAATGTTCAACCATTAGTCGACTTTGCCATTAGTTGAATAATGGTATGACATTGGTTGACTAATCTGATATGTCAAACTCTTAGCCTGTTTTCGGCCATCTATTAGTCAACTATGAGAATATCATTGGTCGACTGATTAGGATAAAAATGCACATCCTAAGTATGAAACCTAAAGATTTTGTCTAGGATTAATACCATATTAATTGTAAGTTATTTCTAGGGTTTCACGTGTGTGACATCTTCAATGTTTTAACATGAAATCTAAGACACAAAATACATATTATATCAAATACGTAGCATAAATTTGTATGCTTGATTGATGAAGTCTTTAGTCCGTCTTCTTGTCATAGATGTCTTCAAGTCATCGTGCCTCGGCTTGTCACGCCATCACGTAAACTTATCAAGTTTGCTTTGCCACCATGCTTGGTCTTTGGTCTTTTGCTAACAATATCCGAACAACTGCACAAACGTATTAATCCAAGCATTATGTTTGATCATCATCAAAACATATAATGGATTATTCCAATATCCAACAACATGTCCTGAAATCGATATTTAAGATCGCATTAACTTGTAAACCAGCGTGCTAATAGTGGGCAAGGCCCGAACAAACTTAAAGAATAACCCTCTAACATTTAAGTAACTTTAACTATTTCCCTAGTCTTTTCTCCAAAGAATGTGAATAAGTTATGTAACGTTGTTAGTTCTATGATGAAGACATACCCGAACCTGTGACGCCCAACCCGGGGTCGTAGCATGTTTGGCAAAGTAATGGTATGTCCTGTAGTTAACCAATGAAGACAATCAAGACACAAGCAGAGATGCATCAAAATGTTTAACAAAAATTTCGTTTATATATGTACGAGTTTACAAAATGGTATACATCATAATACCCATATACTAACAAAAATATATTTACAAGAGATAACGTGGGCACATCTACTACCTCTAGATCAGAAGTCAACGGTCTCCACCATAAAATCTCAATCCTCGTTTGCAGGGCATCCTCTGATTCAACACCTGGTGGTGCAACAAAACGAAGAAACACCAGGTAAATCATAGTAATTCTAGAATTTTGGTATTTAAACATGTGAGCATTGGTAAACACTAACTAGAAAGCAGGAACTGGGAACAGATAATAGATTAATTAATACAGCCATGCATTGGAATTTCAGACAAACATACAATTCAGTTGATAATTTAAAGTGATACTAATATGGTCCTATTATACTAATCCTAGGATGTGAAACATATTGGAGAGTACAGTAAGTAACCTAGGAGTGCACCTCAGTACCACAAGAGCGCTCACCCGAGCCAGGCCCAAACGTAGGAACAGTAGGGGCCATGAGTCCAAAAAGTAACAGTGTGAAACTCATTAATTAAGTCTGGCGATACATTAGGGGTCCATCGGATTCATGATGTGACCTGTCCGGAACACCTGATGCGGTCAAGTCAATAGGAGCATGGCTCAAGTCGCTCCCACACTCTCATTAATATGATTTATCTCAAAACCCCGTGAGTCTAAAGTGTCGAGTGTATGCCAAGTGTACACCTCTCCGTGTCTCAGTGATACAATACATGTGTAGTTCTAAATTAGTATTATCTTAAAACTTGATTTCTAAAGTGAAGCTTGAATTAAATTTAAGGCCACATTGAAACTAATTCATATAATGGTGTGCTATGTTATACCTGTGCCAGTCATATTTTCAACATTATATTCTATCAAGTGTATTTCAATAGGACAGTAACAATACACATATTCCACTGACTTTTCAATTTATTTTGGTTTCAGTAGCACACTCAGCATATCAATTATTTCCAATGTCATGGGCAACTGTGCAAGATTACTATAACTATTAAAACCTGGACATGTTGCATGTAGTAATGGATTCAATGGGATATTTAGGATGATATAACATTACACTAATTTAAAACTTATTACATGGAGCATGCATGAGATTTACTAACATATATCTTGGAACACTAGCATGGCAAACAACATGTTAAGTATGCTAAGAAGTCTAAATTAAATACATAAGTAATACGCTTAAGCTAACATGTGAGTCAAGTAGCGAACGGTGAGGTACTTGGAAATACATGGGATGGACAATATAGGGAGATAGTTTTCATCATCGATCGTTTTTCGTGACTTTAATATATGTTTATAGTTTTGTATGATCCTTTACGCAGTAGCCTATGATCCCACAAGTGGTAAACTCTGATCCTTCAGGCAGTAGCCTTGTGTATGATCCAACATGCAATAATTTTCATTATTTTTCAAAGGCTTTTAAAGGCCAAACCCTCATTTTCAATCATCGGGTAATTCTAAACCAACTCCGTCATGTAGGGCAAGGCCCCGGTATTCCCATACCAATCTATGACCTTCACCAAGCCATGTCACCAGCCAAAACATCATCAACATAATATTTACAGCCACCATTTAAAGAATCATCCTCGGAAATTCCCAATACAGACATTATAATGCATGGTACCCTAAATCAGTCGCGGCCTAGGGTTTAAAACATAGGATAGTCATGGCGGAGGCAAGGGAAGGCCATGTCCAGGCCTAGAAGAGGCCTACAGGTCACTGTAGGTATCGGGGAAGCCGGATAGTCCCGAAAAGGGGGGTAAATCCCCAAAACGACTTGCAGCCAAGGCTAGGGAACCTTAACAGGTCACTGCCAAGAGGAAAACGCCTTGGATAGTCACGTTAAAGGTGAAAGAGGCTGCAGTGAGGGTTGCCACCACGCCCGACGAAAACCCGCTCAGATCCATCATCACAAGCATTTATAGCAAAATCACAAATTTAAAACCAAAATTAAAGAATTAAAGTGATTTATACCAAAATCAACGACTATCGAAAGATTCGAAGATAAAACCCAACTCCAATTTGAGATCCAAACTCAGAAGAAAAACCCAAGATTCCTTTGAAAATTATTTTTCGTGTGAAAATCCAAAACCCTTTCCTTACCCGAGCTCAAATAGAGGAAGAGGAGACCAGTTGAAGGTTGAGAGGGGCAGGGGAAGGTCGTGGGTCAGCCACAAGTCAATAGGTCTTGGACCGAGGCAAAGCGAAGCCGTGTCGAAATCCTAAGAGTTTAGGGCGCGAAAACGTAAGGAGAGGACCCGTGCTCTGTGATGTGGAGCGAGGAGAGGGGGCCTCGGCTGCTTGTTTTGCCTTCGGTCTGAAGGAGCGAAGAAGAGAGCACGAGAGGCGGTTAGATTTTGTCAACGTCACCTCAAATGACCGCGAGAGAGATCGAGAGAAAAGAAAGACAGAAAGAGAGAGGGCTGAGTGGGATTGTCGCGTGTGACACGTGAGGGGTGAGGAGATTAGGCCGACTGAATGGGCTGAGGGATATGAAAGAAGAAAAGGGAAAAAACAAAAGAAAAAGAATGGGCCGGGTCCCTTTTATAAAACAATGGGCTTCACATTCTACCATGCTAACAAAAATTCCATCCTTGAAATTACAAAATCAAAACTATGATACAACAAACTAGTGGGGATAACACGCACGCATTTCATCCTCTCTTTCCAAGGTGGACGCCCCAGGCGAGTCTTTATGCTACATTAATTTCACCAGGCTGACGACTCTGTTCCAAAGGGCCTTCTGCTGACGGTCAATGATCTGCACTAGTTGCTACTTATATGTCAGATCATGTCGCACTGTGATCTTAGAGTGGTCAACATGTGTCGGGTTCCCTACATTCTTGCGCAGCTGAGATTTATGTAACACATCATGCACTCCTGAGGATGGAGGCAGTGCAAGTCTTTATGCCACTTCTTCCATGTGCTTCAAGATGTTAAAAGGTCCAAAATAGCGAGGACTGAGCTTCCCTCTCCGTCCAAATCGAATCATGCCTCTGGTAGGAGAAATATTCGGTAAAATATGGTCACCATGTTGGAATTCTAAGTGTTCGCGCTTCGCATTTGCCCAGTGCTTGTACCGATCCTGTGCCACTTGAAGTTTTTCTCTATAGTAATATCAACAGCCTCTATAATTATTTCTGGTCACATCAACTGCTTGTTGCCCACATCATCACAACTCAAGGGTGAGTGGCACTTTCTTCTATATAATGCTGCAAAAGGTGCCATATCGATACTGGCCTGTTAACTATTGTATGCAAACTCCACGAGGTGAAGGCGATCTTCCAACGACCTCTTGAAACCTAACATACATGCAGGTAGCATATCCTCTAAAATATGAATAGTTTGCTTGGATTGGCCATTTGTCTGAGAATGTTAGGCTGAACTAACTCAAATGGGTTTCCAGTTGATCCTGTAAACTCTTCCAGAAATGTGATGTGGCATGCCCAATTGTAAAAGAATTAATGAAGGAATTGTAGGGATGAGGATGTGGCATGCCCAATTGGAAGCCCAATCGGGCTTTAGGCATGCCCATTCTCATCCATACTTATAATCTGTGTATACCTTCACATGCTCACCTAACAAGAAATACCTCCAAATCTTCAATGTAAAGATTACTGCTACTAATTCCAAGTCATGTGTGTGATAGTTTTTTGCATGGTTCTTCAACTACCTTGATGCATAAGCTACGAATCTACCGTGTTGATGTAATACACATCCAAGTAGGGGTGGCAAAATGCACTCGACCCGACCCGACCGGCACCTGGTCTCCTTAGCTGGGTATGGGTAGAGGCCTATCCGGGTCGGGTCGAATTCGGGTCGACCTGGCTAACCCGGATAAAATCCGGGTCGGGTGCGGGTTTGACCCGTCAACCCGTTTGACCCGAATCCTACACGTTTAACATAATATTTCTATATATATTTATATAATAAAATCACAACAGGGGTTCACCTTGGTGCTTTGGTTAGCGGGGTTGAGTTGTTGAGCACGGTGAGGATGCGTCTTAGGTTCAAATCCGGGCTCCCGCTATCAATGTTTTTGATTTATAAGTTCAGGCCTTTAGTAATAGCAAGTAGAAACCCTATTTAATAATTAAAATGCTGGGAGAACCACGAGGAACTCATCGGCTAGTTGGTTAGTACATTTGATTTACCTCTAGTTGGTCATGGTTTCAAGCCTGGATAAAGGCAATTTTCCTCAAAAAGCCCTTTTAATTGAAAAATCTATAGAATCCGGGTCGGGTAGGGTGACCCGGGTAATACCCGGGTTGGGTATGGGTATCGCAACCCTAACCCAGATTTAATTTGGGTCGGGTACAGGTTTACCCCGATTTGGGTCGGGTCAAGTTGACCCGACCCGACCCATTTGCCACCCCTACATCCAAGTCCTCACCTGATGCATCCCAGAACACCATGATTGGTGTGGAAGTCAATCTCTTCTTCAGCTCCTGGAAAGCTTCGTCACATGCCTTGGACCAGATGAACACCACATCTTTCCTCATTAATCACATCATAGGCTTTGTGATCTTCGAGAAATCCTGAATGAACCTCTGATAATAACCAGCCAATCCCAAGGAGCTATGAATCTTTATCACTGACTACGGCACATGCCAGTTCTGAACATCTGCTACATTCTCAGGATCTACAGCGATTCCTTCTCCAGATACCATGTGGCCTAAATAAGCCACCTTTTTCAGCCAGAATTCGTATTTGCTGAGTTTGGCGAACATTTGGTGTCGTCTCAGAGTTTCCAGTATCTTCCTCAAATGTCCATCATTCTCCTGAGCTTCCTTCGAATATATCCGAATATCATCGAGGTATATCACTACGAATTTATCCAGATAATCATATAGCACTTGGTTCATGAGGCTCAAGAATACTGATGGGGCATTAGTCACGCCAAATGGCATCACCAAGAACTTATAATGCACATACTTAGTCCTGAATGCAGTCTTGTGGATGTTCTCCTTCTTAACTCTCACCTGATGGTAACCCGTCCTCAAATCCAACTTCGAGTAAACGCTTGATCCTCCGAGTTGGTCAAAAATGTCATCGATACGAGGAAGAGGATACTTGTTCATCATTGTCACCTTCTTCAGTTCCATGTACTCGATGCACATGCGCCTAGATCCATCCTTCTTTGGCAAGAAAATACACTGGGTCATATCCATCCTTTCTCTAGCCGTTCATCCAATTGGGCTCGCACTTCTTCTAGATCTGGTGGTGCCATAAGATATGGTCTTGGGCATCGGCTAGGTGCCTGGTATTAGATCAATGAAAAATTCAACGGCGCGTTTCGGAGGCAATCCTGTAAGATCGTTCGGAACACATCCATGATTTCCCGCACTACCTCTGGTATATCCAACCACAATGGCACTTACTGCTGCATCTGCTGGTCGGGCTCTAAATTGCACTGGCCCCTCGAATCTTATTCATCTAATAAACTCGAACTTTGGATGACCAGGCATCTTGAATACTACCTTCTTTTGACGACAGTTAATGGTCGTATGAAATGTCCCCAACCAATCCATTCCAAAGACAACATCAAAACTTGGCATCTCGTTCACCAGGAATTCCGCAAATAGCTCCTGTCCACAAATCATTACACTGCACTAAGGGTACTCACAGGTCATCTTCAATATGCCACCACCAGTACTAACATTCTAATGGGTAGACAAGGGTTCGACAGGAATGGTGTGTGTGCTAACAAATCGAGTGGCTAAAAAGCAGTGAGAGGCTCCCGAGTCGAATAATGGAACGTCAAGTCTACTCGCGACTAGTACAATACCTATTGTCAAGGGTATTATGGCTAAGTAAACATGTAATGACATATGAAAGTAATTATTGAAAGCGTTACAATCTTACCAGTAATCACTTGGCCAGTAGCATCGACCTCGGCTGTCGTCATAGTAAATGCATGGCGCTTTGGAGGTGGTGGGTGTGATCTGGACTACTGAAAAACATTCTTCTAGGGAGGAAGCGGTTCTCGACATGCTGCATTCCATACTAGAGTATGAATAGGAGGAGGTGGTGGAGGAGGAGCTGGTACTTCTGGTCGTGGTCCCCTCTGCGGACACTCTCTAGTGCTATGCTCCTTGGTCTCGCAAACCAAGCAAAGACCTAAATGCCATCGACACTCCTTATGCTGCCCACTCTTGCCACAGTAATGACATTCTGGACGTGTCTACTGCTGTGGTGTCGGCCTCTAGAACTGGACCTGCTACACTGGCCGGTGCAAATGCCTAGCTGGGGGGCTGAGGTCGATGACTCATCCCCTCGGAGGTAGCTGTAAGTGGTATTGATCGTCTTGAAAGGACAGACATGAGACGCTTCCGCTCAGCTTCCCTATGTACTCACTAGTCATAATCCGTGCCCGCGGGCACGGTTCATTTAAGATTTTCCCTCATGAAATCTTTGTTTCCCAAAAAATTATTTCCTCAGCCAAAATTGCGCGGAACAAATTAGCGTAAAAATATTTAGTGACACGGACGCCTTTGGCGCGGAACAACAAATTCGACACAGGAGCCTTCGGCGCAGAACAACAAATTAGCGGAAAAAAATTTAGTGACGCGGGTGCCTTCGACGCGGACGCCTTCGATGCGGGAAATTATTCTCATCTTGTTGCCCCAAACGTCGAAGAGACGGTGGACCCCGCATTGAGGGAGAGATCATTTGATCTGCAGCAGCATTCGATCTGCAACATTAAGTGCAAGTTAAAGTTTTTTCCCAAATGCATTAATTGCGTGCACTCTGCTATTCCACAGAAACTTTCATTCCCCATGAACTTTCATTTTCCCAGAAATGTTTTCCCCCCCAAAACTTTCCATAAAATCTCATCTCAACCATTTATTCCCCAAGATTAAATCTCAACCGTTCTTCTATCAACCCTTTTGTCATAGTCAGCTTGTCCTATTCAGCCCTAAGATTCAAAAACTGTTGTCAAATGTAATATAGATACTCGCGGGCCGTCGCAAGCATTGCTGCATGGGTCTACAGGTTTACTCCAACTATCTTCTCCCGGAGCTTTATATTCAGATCATGCTGGAAACGTCGAGCTCGAGCTACGGGAGTGGACCCCATCTCCTTCGCAAATCTGCTGAGCATAGAGAACTCAACATCATACTCCTCTACTGTCATGTTGCCTTGCCTCAAGTTGGTAAACCATGGTTCCAACTCCATCTGAGCCTCATGAGAGACGTATTAGGCATGGAATTGCTCCTTGAATGTATCCCAGGTGGTATGCTTCGCCAATCTATCCTCTGTTGCGTCCCACCAGATCTTAGCTCTCTCTACTAACTGTAACTTGCAATCATCACCTAGGACTCTGTGGGGATCACTACAACGGTAAGGGTGTCTACTGTGATACACAACCACTCATCTGCCTTCAAGGGGTCCTCCCGTCGTCCAGTAAATGTAGTCGGACGCATGGCCCGAAACTGCCGTATCCCTCCGGTAGTCTTAGGATCTATATGAAGAGTCTGAACAAACTCTCGTAGAGCCTGATCCGAGATCTGATTGACTGTCAGGTTACCCGGACCGGATCCAGAAGCATTCCATGCCATCTTCGCAGTGCGTTTTCGGTGATGTAAACTTGCATGCGCCTGCATTCACAGGGCAAGGTCAATTTCAATTAAGCATTTTTATCACGATGCATCTTACTCTTTCTAGACTATTTACAAGGTTGGTTGCGAGAACCTGCATGTGCCATCAAGTAAACATGTCACGCATTGCAACCCGGGAGTCGCATCATGTTTCGCTAAGGAATGGCATGTCTTGCAGTTAACTAGTGAAAACAATCTAGACACAAGCAGAGATGTATCAAAATGCTTAACAAAAATTTCATTTATATATGTACGAGTTTACAAAATGGTATACATCATATTACACACATACTAACAAAAATATCTTTACAAGAGACGGCGTGGGTACATCTAGATTAGAAGTCAGCGGTCTCCACCGCAAAATTTGAATCCTCGTATGCTGGGGCCTCCTTTGACTCAACACCTGGTGGTGCAACAAAACGAAGACTCGCCAGGTAAATCGCAGTAATTCTAAAATTTTGGAATTTAAACATGTGAGTATGGGTAAACACTAACCAGAAAGCAATATCTGGGAACAAATAATAGGTTAATACTTCTTATCAGGTATGCATTGGAATTTAAGAAAACATGCAACTCAGTTGATAATTTAAAGTGATACTAACATGGTCCTATCAATTTATAATAATCCTAGGCTGTGAATTATATTGGAAAGTACAGTAAGCAACCAAGGAGTCTACCTGATCGGCCCGGAATTAAACTCCGAAAATGATGTCGTTTTACTGCAAGCGCACGGTATAGCGACGAGCGGGTATCGAACACAGCGAGGCGGTGCTTTACTACCTATCTACTCCTAGGTTGGATTAGACTTGCGGGTTTATTGGTTGAGATGGATTATGGAATGTCGTGATGGTGATGGATGCGAAGGTCGTGTCACTCGATATCGCAAATTGACTCCACACAAAGAAAGAAAGAAAATATAAAAGACTAGGGATTAGGAGTCACCACTAGGATCATCGGATGTCAATGCTAGATTAGAATTCTTACTTTGAATTGGCTTTATTAGGGAGAGATTGTCGCATCTAAGATGTAGAACTTATGGCTCTCACGCCACTCGTCTAACGTATCCCGTGTTAGCCCCACCTCGTGGATAGACTCTCATGCGATACGTGTATTACGATCAAAAACTATACTCAATCTCTGCTCATACCACCTCCTGGGAATTAGAGCTTCGATCTGTGACTTGATAGCTCTTATAAGTAATATAGGAATGTCGGTAGATCCCGTCAGAAGTTCGCGCCACCTCGTGGGAATACGAACCCTAATTGGATCCCAACATACCTAATTAAGTTCATATGATATCCATCAGAATTCGCGCCGCCTTGTGGGAATACGAACCATATATGGAATCTCCTACAAACTTGGCTGGATCAACCAAATCACATCCATTTTACACCAAGACAACTTAAAAATTCTAACTTTACATCTAAATCACATGGCTAATCCATTAGCCCTAGATAAAACTACTCATGGATCATGGAAATAGATATGGAATCGATAGAGAAGTTCATTGCATGCATCAAAGAGAGATAAGCAATAAGCAATCACAAAGAAATAACGATGGAATTAACGAGAACAAAAATACTTATCTTGATACAAGGGAGGGGCCTATGGCATAGCCTAACTCCAAAAAAGTCTCCACCAAGCTTCAAAGAATAAAGATCTAACTCCCATCTAATGACGGCTACAATCACTAAATATAGTCACCTTAAACCCTAGCAAATAACCCTAGAAAAATCCAGCAAACCCCCTCTGAAATTCGGCCTAAATCTGCCTCTGGCCGCAACTTATTGGTGGACCCCAGCTGGCTCAGCCCGAGTAGAAACATCAATCGATCAAGTGCAGATTTCAGCACTGCAACGTCAACTTACAGAAATTCCCCAGGTTTCATCTGACCTCCATTGATGCGTTCTTGGCGGCGTTGGAACCGTCATGAAGTCTACTATCCATAAACAATATGAGAAAAATACTTTGCCAACTGGAATGATAGCAGATCTCAAAAGAGTGAGAGACTGTCTGAAAATCTGGGAATCTCACCTCGCTCGACCGAGTGCGGTTGCACTCGGTCGAGCGGCCTTCGCGCTCGGTCAAGCTACAGTCGGATGCTGCTTTACCTCCAAGATGGTTCTCTGGAAATTGGTTTAGCTGGACCGAGTAGCTGCAGTACTTCGTCGAGTCACCAATCTGCTCGGTCGAGCTACAGTAAGTTGCTGAGGTCTTCAAAAAATTCGTTCTGTTTGGATTCAGCTCGACCGAGTGGCTGCAGCGCTCGGTCGAGCCGCCTTTGCACTCTCCGACTTCGGCTAGGAATGGGGATAAGTGGTAGCCGGCCGAGTTGTATTGGCCGAGTTGTACCGATCCAGTAACGATCCTACTCGGTCGAGTGGAGTTTGCACTTTGCCTTTGGAGCTCTTGGTGTCAATATGGATTGCAGTTCGGTCGAGTACTGAGGCACTCGACTGAGTAGTCTGGAAAATCAGTATATATCTCCATAGAGCTCCCTTCTCCTTCCTCTCCTCAATTCTTCTCTTCCACCAAGTCAAGCACCTAGGAGACGACACAATGGATGCTCTTGGGATCTCGGATGTGTCCATAACTCCAATTTGCTCCAAATCGCCTCAAAACTTCTGAAAATGAGAATAAAGCTTCGAATGTGATATAATACGATAAAGATCAAATGAGCGACAAATATGAGTTTTGAGCGACTAAAATGGCATGAAATGATGCAATAAAAATATGGAAAATATGGACACATCACCACCTCAGTACCATGGTGGCACTCACCCGGGCCAGATCCAAAGCAAGAACAGTAGGGGCCATGAGTCCAAAAAGTAACAGTGTGGAACTCATTAATTAAATCCGTCGATACATTAAGGGTCCATCGGATTCATGATGTGACCCGTCCGAAACACCTGATGCGGTCAAGTCAATATGAGCGTGGCTCTAGTCTCTCCCGCTCTCTCACTAACATGATTTATCTCAAAACCCAGTGAGTCTGAAGTGCCAAGTGTATGTCAAGTGTATGTCTCTCTGTGTCTCAATGATACAGTATAGTTTTAAATTAATATTATTTTAAAACTTGATTTCTAAAGTAAATCTTGAATTAAATTTAAGGGCACATTGAAACTAATTCATAAGATGGTGTGATATGTTATACTAGTACAAGTCATATTTGCGTGAAATATGACTGCGTGAAATATGCTACAATAATAATGCAGATAAAAGAATATCCACCAACAACATCCAACAATTATTACAACATCACAGAATAGTCACAAAAGTACAAGTCTGAACAATAGGCCTAAAGCATGGCCAAGCAAAACAAAGAGAGATAGGTGCTACGCACCGAAACCTAACAGCAACTAAGGAAAAGTAACAACTAAGGTGAGACTCCAAACGAGTCTAGGACTGGTCACCAGTGTCCTCGAACTCGGTCTCAGCAGGGACCTCAAACTCAGCGTCAACGAACTGCTCTTCCTCTTCTACCTGCTCTGTCTCAAAGTCTGACATGTGACACCCAAAGAGAAAAGGGCACATGTCAGCAAAAGTCTCCCAAGGGAAGCGGAGAACTTTTGTGCAAGGATACAAATATAGAAAACGACTAGCAGTTCTAAACAATATGAAATGACATTTAAAGAGTGCAACAGTTTAAATGACATGATGCATGCACGTCGTAGCAGAAACTACGAAAACACTATTTTCCGATTTTTACGAATCATTAACTTTTCACATTGTGCACAGAGTTTACGCCTTACAGCTGAAGTGGCTGTACGGGCACACTTCTACGCTAAGTGGTCGCTTAACCCTACCCCTCCACGTGTATCGAGCGTTGGTTTCCCAACAACACTGTGCTCGCTTCTGGATCACGAGCCAGGAAGTGTTTTTCATTCGGCGTAGGGGTGCACCTAGCCTCAATAGCAATAACATTTGTAGCGTGTGCTACTCAATCACGAAGAACACATGATGCATGACATGACATGAGATGAGCAGTTAAAGTGCGTACCGTTAATTGAAAATTAAACATGGCATGTCAGCATGAATGAAAGCAGGTAAGTGTCGGATCTAGTTTCGTTGTCAAACTAGATCAAAAAGGCGTCTAGGCAGCTATCATTTCACTGCGTAGTCTCTTTTACGCTAACAAACAAATTGGCCTAAAAACGTGGCCTAAACATTTACTGGCAAGTATCATTTGCCTGTTTCCGGTGATATTGGTCGCGTGGGTTTGAGCGTTGCGTTACGGTGAGTCCGGTTCGCTGTTTTGGTTAAACAAATCACTGGATTAGATTTCCGTGAAATAAGTCAAAATGTCCAGTTAATCCTTAAAGTGGTTTCGTCTAATTTTATTGGGTTCACTAGCTAGGGTGGTGTTTATAGGTTATATGAACATGGTACGCTTGATATTTTAATACTCTTACATTATTTAAGAATATTGTCATGCTGAAATCAAATGAACTAATTAAATAACACTACTTAATATTACAACCAAATAAGTTACTTAATTAACTACAAGTTTTAACATCATATTGTACTACTGATTTTTATCATGGCAATATTTAAAAATAACACTAACTACTACACCTACTATTAATAACTCTCCCCCATCCCTTTATGTTTTTAACCCCACATGTCACCCTCTCCCTGTCACTTTCTCTTCTTCATAACCTTCTTTCTTTCTTTTCTTTCCCTGTCTCTCTGTCTTCTTTCTTCATTTCTTTTTTTTGTAAGTTTGTTTGCATCAACCAAGAGGAGAGAAGCTCACCTGCGCGACGGCGGGGAGGAGCAGCGGCTCCGGCGGCGCACCTGGGCGGCGCGGGGAGCTTCTCCGAGCGGCGGCGCACGCGGATCCGTGCTGGAGGCGACGGCGGCGCGCGCGGGTGGCCGGCAGCGGCTAGGGCTGCGCGCGCGTGCGTGCGTGGGTGAGGGGGGTGGAGGAGGCCGGTTCTTGGAAGGTGGAGGAAGAAGAGAAACGAAAAGGAGGAGGGTTTGCTGTTTGGGTTTGATTTGTAGAAATCTGTAATTGGTTTTGAAGGGTTTGCGAATATGAAATTATTTTCAGATTTCTTCTTGATTCTAGGTTTCTGATTTCTAAAGCTTGGATATGAGATTTGTTTTCTTTGATTTCTAAAGTTCTCTATTTCCCAATCTCAGTTTGGGTGGAAGTTGTTTGAGGGGCTGACTGGAGCTTCAAGTTGTGGTTGTGATGAAGATGGATTCCTGATTTTTGTTTGCTGGTTGGTTGTGTGCAGAGTTCGTTCATCAGGGAGAGAGCGTTGGCTTAAGAAGATGTGCAGGGAGACACCTCCTTCCCATTGTCAAAGCAGCATTAAATCGATTAGGATAGAAGTTATTACTATCTTAGACTAATTAGGCATGGAGAGACGTGTTGTTATGCCTAAACGAAAAGAATGTGAAGGTTGACAAATTTTGGGAGAGGGATCCGATATCAGAACGTGTATATTGTCGTTTTGGGTAGGGTTATGGTAAAAATGTAATTAATATTTAAACGTAATTAGTGAATTAATTAAAGTAATTAAAATTTGTTTATAATTAGTAAATTGTAATTAGTAGAATTTTTAAGTTAAATCATTTTTAGTTAAAACTTGATGGTAAATATTGACGACACGGTAAAACGAAAACAGAGACGCGCTCGTGTCGACTCGTGTGGGCGAAAAGTTAACTGGATAGCAGAAATAAAATACTGGCACGCACAAATGAAAACTCGCCTAAAAATACTGGCCGTTACAACTGCACTAAGGGTACTCACAGGTCGTCTTCAATATGCCACCACCAGTACTAACATTCTAATGGGTAGACAAGGGTTCGACAGGAATGGCGTGCGTGCTAACAAATCGAGTGGCTAAAAAGTAGTGAGAGGCTCCCGAGTCGAATAATGTAACGTCAAGTCTACTAGCGACTAGTACAATACCGATTGTCAAGGGTATTATGGCTAAGTAAACATGTAATGACATATGAAAGTAATTATTGAAAGCGTTACAATCTTACCAGTAATCACTTGGCCAGTAGCATCGACCTCGGCTGTCGTCATAGTAAATTCCTGGTGCTTCGGAGGTGGTGGGTGTGATCTGGACTACTGAAAAACATTCTTCTGGGGAGGCAGCGGTTCTCTACATGCTGCATTCCATACTAGAGTAGGAACATGAGGAGGTGGTGGAGGAGGAGGAGCTGGTACTGCTGGTCGTGGTCCCCTCTGCGGACACTCTCTAGTGCTATGCTCCTTGGTCTCGCAAACCAAGCAAAGACCTAAATGCTATCGACACTCCTTATGCTGCCCACTCTTGCCACAGTAATGACATTCTAGACGTGTCTACTGCTGTGGTGTCGGCCTCTAGAACTGGATCTGCTACACTGGCCGGTTCAAATGCCTAGCTGGGGGGCTGAGGTCGATGACTCATCCCCTCGGAGGTAGCTGTAAGTGGTATTGATCGTTTTGAAAGGACAGACATGAGACGCTTCCACTCAGCTTCCCTATGTACTCACTAGTCATAATCCGTGTCCGCGGGCACGGTTCATTTAAGATTTTCCCTCATGAAATCTTTGTTTTCCAAAAAATTATTTCCTCAGCCAAAATTGCACGGAACAAATTAGCGTAAAAATATTTAGTGACACGGACGCCTTTGGCGCGGAACAACAAATTCGGCACCGGAGCATTCGGCGCAGAACAACAAATTAGCGAAAAAAAATTTAGTGACGCGGGTACCTTCGAAGCGGACGCCTTCGATGCGAAAAATTATTCTCATCTTGTTGCACCATGCGTCGAAGAGACGGTGGACCCCGCATTGAGGGAGAGATCATTTGATCTGCAGCAACATTCGATCTTCAACATTAAGTGCAAGTTAAAGTTTTTTTGCCAAATGCATTAATTGCGTGCACTCTGCTATTCCCCAGAAACTTTCATTCCCCATGAACTTTCATTTCCCCAGAAATGTTTCCCCCCCAAAACTTTCCACAAAATCTCATCTCAACCATTTATTCCCCAAGATTAAATCTCAACCGTTCTTCTATCAACCCTTTTGTCATAGTCAGCTTGTCCTATTCAGCCCTAAGATTCAAAAACTTTTGTCAAATGTAATATAGATACTCGCAGGCCATCGTAAGCATTGCTGCATGGGTCTACATGTTTAATCCAACTATCTTCTCCCAGAGCTTTATATTCAGATCCTGCTGGAAACGTTGAGCTCGAGCTACGGGAGTGGACCCCATCTCCTTTGCAAATCTGCTGAGCATAGAGAACTCAACATCATACTCCTCTACTGTCATGTTGCCTTGCCTCAAGTTGGTAAACCATGGTTCCAACTCCATCTGAGCCTCATGAGAGCAGTATTGGGCATGGAATTGCTCCTTGAATGTATCCCAGGTGATATGCTTCGCCAATCTATCCTCTGTTGCGTCCCACCAGATCTTAGCTCTCTTTACTAACTGTAACTTGCAATGATCACCCAGGATTCTGTGGGGATCACTACAACGGTAAGGGTGTCTACTGTGATACACAACCACTCATCTGCCTTCAAGGGGTCCTCCCGTCGTCCAGTAAATGTAGTCGGACGCATGGCCCGAAACTGCCGTATCCCTCCGGTAGTCTTAGGATCTATATGAAGAGTCTGAACAAACTCTCGTAGAGCCTGATCCGAGATCTGATTGACTGTCAGGTTACCCGGACCGATCCAGAAGCATTCTGTGCCATCTTCGCAGTGCGTTTTCAGTGATGTAAACTTGCATACGCCTGCATTCATATGGCAAGGTCAATTTCAATTAAGCATTTTTATCACGATGCATCTTACTCTTTCTAGACTATTTACAAGGTTGGTTACGAGAACCTGCATGTGCCATCAAGAAAATATGTCACACATTGCAACCCGGGAGTCGCATCATGTTTCGCAAAGGAATGGCATGTCATGCAGTTAACTAGTGAAAACAATCTAGACACAAGCAGAGATGTATCAAAATGCTTAACAAAAATTTCATTTATATATGTACGAGTTTACAAAATGGTATACATCATATTACCCACATACTAACAAAAATTTCTTTACAAGAGACGGCGTGGGTACATCTACTACATCTAGATTAGAAGTCAGCGGTCTCCACCGCAAAATTTGAATCCTCGTATGTTGGGGCCTCCTTTGACGCAACACCTGGTGGTGCAACAAAACGAAGACTCGCCAGGTAAATCGCAGTAATTCTAAAATTTTGGAATTTAAACATGTGAGTATGGGTAAACACTAACTAGAAAGCAATATCTGGGAACAAATAATAGGTTAATTAATACTTCTTATCAGGTATGCATTGGAATTTAAGAAAACATGCAACTCAGTTGATAATTTAAAGTGATACTAACATGGTCCTATCAATTTATACTAATCCTAGGCTGTGAATTATATTGGAAAGTACAGTAAGCAACCAAGGAGTCCACCTGATCGTCCGGAATTAAACTCCGAAAAAGATGTCGTTTTACCGCAAGCGCACGGTATAGCGACGAGCGGGTATCAAACACGGCGAGGCGGTGCTTTACTACCTATCTACTCCTAGGTTGGATAAGACTTGCGGGTTTATTGGTTGAGATGGATTATGGAGTGGCGTGATGGTGATGGATACGAAGGTCGTGTCACTCGATATCTCAAATTGACTCCACACAAAGAAAGAAAGAAAATATAAAAGACTAGGGATTAGGAGTCACCGCTAGGATCATCGGATGTCAATGCTAGATTAGAATTCTTACGTTGAATTGGCTTTATTAGGGAGAGATTGTCGCATCTAAGATGTAGAACTTATGGCTCTCACGCCACTCGTCTAACGTATCTCGTGTTAGCCCCACCTCGTGGATAGACTCTCACGCGATACGTGTATTACGATCGAAAACTATACTCAATCTCTGTTCATACCACCTCGTGGGAATTAGAGCTTCGATCTGTGACTTGATGGCTCTTATAAGTAATATAGGAATGTCAGTAGATCCCGTCAGAAGTTCGCGCCACCTCGTGGAAAACGAACCCTAATTGGATCCCAACATACCTAATTATGTTCATATGATATCCATCAGAATTCACGCCGCCTTGTGGGAATACGAACCCTATATGGAATCTCCTACAAACTTGGCTGGATCAACCAAATCACATCCATTTTACACCAAGACAACTTAAAAATTCTAACTTTACATCTAAATCACAGGGCTAATCCATTAGCCCTAGATAAAACTACTCATGGATCATGGAAATAGATATGGAATCGATAGAGAAGTTCATTGCATGCATCAGATAGAGATAAGCAATAAGCAATCACAAAGAAATAACAATGGAATTAACGAGAACAAAAATACTTATCTTGATACAAGGGAGGGGCCTATGGCATAGCCTAACTCCAAAAGAAAGTCTCCACCAAGCTTCAAAGAAAAAAGATCTAACTCCCATCTAATGACGGCTACAATCTCTAAATATAGTCCCCTTAAACCCTTGCAAATAACCCTAGAAAAATCCAGCAAAACCCCTCTGAAATTCGGCCTAAATCTGCCTCTGGCCGCAACTTATTGGTGGACCCCAGCTGGCTCAGCCCGAGTAGAAAAAGCAATCGATCAAGTGCAGATTTCAGCACTGCAATGTCAACTTGCAGAAATTCCCCAGGTTTAAACTGACCTCCATTGATGCGTTCTTGGCTGCGTTGGAACCGTCATGAAGTCTACTATCCATAAACAATATGAGAAAAATACTTTGCCAACTGGAATGATAGCAGATCTCAAAAGAGTGAGAGACTGTCTGAAAATCTGGGCATCTCACCTCGCTCGACCGAGTGCGGTTGCACTCGGTCGAGCGGCCTTCGCGTTCGGTCAAGTTACAGTCGGATGCTGCTTTACCTCCAAGATGGTTCTCTGGAAATTGGTTTAGCTCGATCGAGTAGTTGCAGTACTCGGTCGAGTCACCGATCTGCTCGGTCGAGCTACAGTAAGTTGCTGAGGTCTTCAAAAAATTCGTTCTGTTTGGATTCAGCTCGACCGAGTGGCTGCAGCGCTCGGTCGAGCCGCCTTTGCACTCTCCGACTTCGGCTAGGAATGGGGATAAGTGGTAGCCGGCCGAGTTGTACTGGCCGAGTTGTACCGACCGAGTAACGATCCTACTCGGTCGAGTGCATGCACTTTGCCTTTGGAGCTCTTTGTGTCAATATGGATTGCAGCTCGGTCGAGTACTGAGGCACTCAACTGAGTAGTCTGGAAAATCAGTATATATCTCATAGAGCTCCCTTCTCCTTCCTCTCCTCAATTCTTCTCTTCCACCAAGTCAAGCACACAGGAGACGACACAATGGCTGCTCTTGGGATTTCGGATGTGTCCATAACTCCAATTTGCTCCAAATCGCCTCAAAACTTCTGAAAATGAGAATAAAGCTTCGAATGTGATATAATACGATAAAAGATCAAATGAGCGACAAATATGAGTTTTGAGCGACTAAAATGGCGTGAAAAACATGGAAAATATGGACACATCACCACCTCAGTACCATAGTGGCGCTTACCCGGGCCAGATCCAAAGCAAGAACAGTAGGGGCCATGAGTCCAAAAAGTAACAGTGTGGAACTCATTAATTAAATCCGTCGATACATTAAGGGTCCATCGGATTCATGATGTGACCCGTCCGGAACACCTGATGCGGTCAAGTCAATATGAGCGTGGCTCTAATCTCTCCCGCTCTCTCACTAATATGATTTATCTCAAAACCCAGTGAGTCTGAAGTGCCAAGTGTATGTCAAGTGTATGTCTCTCTGTGTCTCAATGATACAGTATAGTTTTAAATTAATATTATTTTTAAACTTGATTTCTAAAGTAAATCTTGAATTAAATTTAAGGGCACATTGAAACTAATTCATAAGATGGTGTGATATGTTATACCAGTACCAGTCATATTTTCAACATTCTATTCTCCGTGCTGCTATGTTTTGCCTTCGGGCCGAAGGAACGAAGGTGTGAGAGAGGGGCGGTTGGATTTTGTCGTCGTCGCCTCAAATGACCGAGAAAGAGATCGAGAGAAGAGAGAGGGCTGAGTTGGATTGTCACGTTAGGGGGGGGGGGGGGGGATTGGGTCGACTCAGTGGGCCGGGGAAAAACGAAAGCAAAAAAAGAAAAAGAATGGGCCGGACCTCTTTTATAAAACAATGGGATTCACAACATTGGACACCCTACACTCGCACGGGAGATGACACCGCTCAAACATGGGACACTTTTCGACATTTGACGCTCACATGCTTGAACCGTTTATCTATACACTTGCATTTTGTACTTGTGATTTTGTGTCTACTTAGGAGTTGGGACAAATAGAAAATGTAATATGAAGTGACGCTATCTAAATTATGTTCAGAACTTGTATTATTTGACGTTCTTATCTCAATTCAAAGTTCTCAAACGCATTGACATCGTAGCTTATCATTTGGAGTTGCCAACTTATTCTTAGGTGCATCATGTCTTTCATATTTCTCAGATCAAAGGGTATGTTCCACGTGGTCAAGACATCATGCCTCTTAATGAAAACGACATCCCATAGCTTGAGCTTGAGTCTATTTTGGACACACAGAAAACAGTTTGGGAGAATGAATATAATGGAATTGTTAATCAAGTGGAAAGGCATCCCTAATTTATAAGCAACCTGGCAGCGAGCATTAGCCTTCAAAAGCTAGTTCGAAACCAGCCAGGCTGTTAAAGGGGGAAGACTTGATGCGACCATGTCAGTTGCTCGTTGATATCGAGTCCAAATGAAAGAACTGGTCTTATGCGATTCAATTAGAAGTTGCTAGTAAAGGAACTAGTCTTATCCGATTCAGTTAGAAATTGTTCGTCATGTGTTGATCGCCTCCTTATTAGGAGGAATTTCTTATTCTGTTAGTTAGGTTGTGTAGCTTTTACCTATTTAAGAATCTTGTAAATCTGGGAAAAGATAGGAAGAAATTGGATATTGTCTCTAGTTGTCTGCGAATCTAGTTAATGTGTTTTGGAGATATGTTAGTTCATATCATGTAGTGACTTAATCTTATTTAATAAAGTAGAAACATTATGTGTGGATAAACATGAATTGAGTGTTGGGACCGTGTGGATGTCAAGTAGATACTGAGGGGGTGAGTAGTGTATAAAAAATTCCTTTAGATAATCTACCTAAGATTATAATTAGTGTTGCCTAATTTAAATTTAATCAACTATAATACCTTGCTAAAATATAAGCATAATGGAAATAAACACAAGTGCAAGATCAAGAGATAGATAGTGTAAATCAAACAAGGTAATCGCAAACACAATGAGTTACCTTGGTTCTGGTCCCCAGTACTCTACATCCAACGACCCAAGTCCCACTTGGCTTGTTCTACTATTTCAACAAATAGTACAACCACAATTTGGCAAACAATCATTGCCTCCGCTGCACAACCACCTCTTCCTAAGAGGGCTTTACAATCACCACCTCTCTAATAAGAGCAATCACCTCACACTTTGAGGCTTACAACTTTGAAGCACACATATTATTACCTTTCCTAACCCTTTGACGATTATCACATAGAAGTGTAGTGTGGCTAGGGGGTTTTGATTTCTACCATGGGGTCGTGTGGCCAATTCACGTGGTCGCATCGTCTGAAGATTATTTCTGCCATGTTACACACTTTAGCGACGCGACCACGTCATTTATGATGCAACCGCATCGAATCCATAGGTTTTCCGGGCACCGCCATGGGTAGTTTTGGGATTTTTGGGTAATTGAGAGGGGTATTTAAACCTTTCTTCAACGTCTGCGTTGAGGACGCCTTTTACAGTTTTTAGAGCTTTTTCAGATTTAATCAGATGTACTCTTCACCTAACTTTTTCATTTTTGACTGCTTACTCTAATTTTAATTTCAAGAGTTTGTGAAATGATGTATGCTTGATTTTCTTTTGATTGGTTATTTATTTATTGTTTTACGATTACAAATAACTTTTATTCACTGTATGGCAAGGATCAATGTGTTAAATCTTGCGTATTTTTTTGGTCGATGCCCATTCCTTACACCTAATGTGTAGGGGTGGCAAAATAGACTTGACCCGACACGACCCGAACCCGGCCACTTGGGTCGGATATGGGTAGGGGCCAATCCGGGTCGGGTCGAATTCGGGTCAACCCGACCGACCCGGATAAAAATCTGGGTCGGGTACGGGTTTGACCCCTCGACCCGGTTGACCCGAATTCGACCCGTATTTCACTCTTTTTATCTCGAACCCGGCCCGGACCCGACCCGAACCCGACCTTTTTTGCAAAATAATCACTCTTTACACCAAACCTGATCCGAACCCGACCCGACCCGTAAGACAAACCGGGTCGGGTACAGGTCACCCGGGTTACGGCCGGGTCGGGTACGGGTATCTGAACCCTGACCCGAATTTAATTCGGGTCGGGTTCGGGTTTACCCTTATTCGGGTCGGGTCAAACCCGACCCGACCCGACCCGACCCTACTACTGTGAATGGAAAGTTTACTAAAGTATAATCAAGTAACATAATATCTATGAACTTGTGTGTACGCTACACCTCTCCTCTTTATTATCTCCATCTTACTTGGCTTAAAACTTTAAGGCTAGACTTGTTTCTGATTGCTGGTTACTAAGAAGGGACTATTGAATTGATTTCCTGGAAATTGATAGTACGCTACACCTCTCCTCTTTATTATCTCCATCTTACTTGGCTTAAAACTTTAAGGCTAGACTTGTTTCTGATTGCTGGTTACTAAGAAGGGACTATTGAATTGATTTCCTGGAAATTGATAGCTACCTTTTTATTCCTTACTTTCCTTTGTTATGTTGGAATCTATGGATCAGGTGGGGTGCGTGCGTTTGGCCTTGTGTGTTTTGTGTTTTGGGGCAAGAGGGATGGAGCGTTGTTCTAATTAATGCAGTGCTTATGGATCTTGATTCTTTATCATCTTCTTGGTAATTCAACTTCGGTAGAACTGTTGGAATTGTAACCCCACTCACATTAGACCTTTAGAGGTAGTCCGCTTTCATTATGGTTGGAAAGTTCTATTAGAACAATATTTGAAGAAATGCCTAGGTCATGCAAAATGAATATTCTAAGGCTTGGGGTTATGATAGGGAGAGTTGCATCAAACCATGTGTAAAATAATTTTCCATGACTTTTCTAGAGATGGACCAGTAATTTTGCATCAAACCATTTGGAGCAATAGCAGAGCTTATTGACAATTCTGGAGATGCTAATGCAACTAGGCACTCTGAAAAGTGTCTTCATTTATGCCTTTTCCAGACATCTTATTATTATTTATTTGATTTAATTAAACTTATGCTCTATGAGACAACTATACATCCAGCCGATCTTGTGATCCATGATTGCTTATGAGATGCATGGATAAGAAATTCCCATTCTCTCATCCTCATCATGTTAAGTTTTTCAACTTAGTTTTTTGTGGTCAAGCTGTCAAACTTATTCTTTTCAAGAGTCTTTCTCAGTTTGTATTATCATCATTGTAAATTTGTGTTATCATCTTAATAAAAGCCATTTTAGATTTTTATATTTAATGTTTTAAAGGCGCCCCCCATGTATTATATATATAATATTTGGTATGCAAATGGTCCATCCAGAAGAGGCATTGTTTAAATCATGATTTGTTGACAAGGATTAAGAAAGTTTAATTTTTTTAATAATTACGGCAATATTTAATTTTTCCAGACTGGGAATCTCTGTTGAGTATTTATATTCAAAGAAAGGATGAGCGAATAATCTTGTTATGTCAGGTTCTGAAGATAGAGTTGGCAACGGAGACAAACACAACACACTAAGCAAGCACGCGAGATGCATAACACTAAGCCCAGGAATACGAGTTCCTACTAGTGTCGTGGGTTCACGGGGTGAAGCGCGAGTGAGTGCGGTTGTGGGCTAGCCAACGGTGTAACTATCTAAATCATGCGATGAAGCTCCATATGCACATATCCATAGAATGACCCAAATATCTAATCAATTCGAGTTTTCAGTGAATAATAGTTCAAGCATGCATGAGAATAGAGTAAGAATAGAAACATGTCATATGTTCGTGACTCTACCGCTAGAAACTAAGAAATCGCCGCACGATTGCCGAGATGATTGCTAGAAAACTCCTATGCCAAGTGTGTTCGAAAACGAATGGGGTTGCGTAGATTTGGATGAGAGTACTTGGTACAAATTCTCGACTTCCCTTTATTCATGGCGGTAGGAGTGATATTTACAACAGAATTTTTTTGGGGTTTTGGATTTTTTTGTATATATATATATATATATATATATATATGATTTGGGCTATACATAATCTTTCTTTTCTCTTTTTTTTTGAATTTTTGGTAGAAGTAGGAAAATGCGCATTCTCCAAAAGCGGGAGTACGATGTGCTAGCAAGTGGCAAAATTGTGTACTCTACCAAGTGGGAGTAAAGTACACGATGAGGGGATTTGCACCAAGCAAAACAAAAAATAATTCGAATTCTAAACACTTGGCAAAAGGCATTTCTCGCGGATCAGAGCGTATGTAACATGGCTTATCCTAGTCATATTACTAGAGTCCCGACACATGCGATTTGAAGCGTATATATAGTATGATTCATGCATAATGAAGCAGGAAGTAAAAGCAATATACCGCATATTCGAAATTGAAGCATGATAGTCTAGGGGTCATCCAAGGATAGGCATATAAAACAAAATCACGACCTTGAAGCACACCAACTAGCTAGTCACAACACACAACTCAACACAAAAGGTAAAGTACATGAATTTCCAGATAGAATTGGAAGATTTGGCATAGATTTAAGTACATGAATTTCCAGTAATTTTATTGGCAGATTCATTGAATATTCTAAAAGGAGTTGCTTTTGTGTGTGTTCATGCATTTGAATTGAATTAAATAGAGAAGGTTGTGATTTAAGACCTGTTAACTTTGATATATATTCAGCTATTAATCATGAAGCCCTATATGGCTAATAGTCATATTTGACCAAACATCCATATATCTTCTTTTCTCAGTATGAAACTAAAGTCGCACTGTTTACGTTCTCGTCTATTTGCGTTTCTTATGACGGGTGCTTTGTGATCCAGATTCGAGCCATGGCTTCAACAACCTAAACCATTGTTTCTAAAAAGCCTGAATCTTGTGAGATCAACTGTCAATCTTTCTCATTGGCACTGTAATCCTCTTCCATGCTTTTAGCTTAAGCCTAGAACCTTCAACGTGGGCTGTGATACCATTTGTAAGCTTATTAATTTTGTTGGAAATTTGGCTAATAATCAGGGAAGCACATGACCCAAAAGGGGAAGCCGCTTTCAAAGTCTTGCGTTCCATCATATTTACATGCATATCTTCTCTTTTCCACTATGGGACTGAAGTTCCACTCTTTGCCTTTCCTTGATGATTCTAAATATGGGCGCTTGCGAGGATGGGATTTTTTTTTTTTTTGGTGGGGGGATGAGCAGTATATAGTCCAACTCTCAGATAAAGTCTATAATACAATATTATGTTTTTAATTGTGGTAGCAGATTAGGACAAAAATATGCGTTGAAAGACGGCTAGTATTGAATCTTAAATAATAAATGGGTAAGATAAGAATTTGTGGAAATTTTGATGTGAAACACCTAAAATTACCAAAAATTTTTTGGAGAAAACTAAATTTTGTGAGAAGAAGATTTTTAAATTTTGGGGGAGCTAAATTTTGGAAAGAACTAAATGTTTTAGGAGAAATAAATTATTTGAGGAGAACTAGATTTTAATTTAAATTTTTTTGGAGAACTAAATCCGAAGTGAACTAAAATTTTAAATTTTGGAGAGAACTAAATCTGAAGGTAACTAAAATTTGAGGGCGGAACTAAAATTTTTTCAGGATATTCTGTATACAGACCTAATTGCTTTATGTACATCCGATATTATTTAAAATGCAGTTTTTTAATTTACACACACCAATACCCCCAAATTACACACATTCTTTCCTCCACTCTCCTCTTCCCCATCCTTCCACATCTCTGTTGTCGCCTCGGCCTCCACCGGTCGCTTCCCGCATCTCTCTTCTTCATCTTCATGTATTTATTCATGATTATTTTGTTGAAGTGTTCAAAACATGCTGGAGAATTCGAAGAAGCTGAGGAGGCGACTCTGACACGAAGCGACTGCACGGAGTTCGTGGCTGCCTCGGCAGAGGCAGAAGCGATGACATCGGCAACGACAGAGGCAGAAGAGGAGAGGGGAGGAGGAAGGCAAGAGGAGAGAGTAGACGACGGCAAGGTCTAAGAGGATATGGCGGCGGCGGCGGCGAAGATGAAGATGAAGATGTGATGTGAGGAGTAAGAGTAGGAGGAAGAGAACAGGAGGGCTAAAAAAGGTAAAAATATCTGAATGGCAAACTTGTAAATAAACGGGATGGTCGTGCGAAGCAACTAGTGGGGGGTGTGTGTAGGAAACAAAGATGCAATATTTAATTTTTCCAGACTGGGAATCTCTGTTGAGTATTTATATTCAAAGAAAGGATGAGCGAATAATCCTGTTATGTCAGGTTCTGAAGATAGAGTTGGCAACGGAGACAAACACAACACACTAAGCAAGCACGCGAGATGCATAACACTAAGCCCAGGAATACGAGTTCCTACTAGTGTCGTGGGTTCACGGGGTGAAGCGCGAGTGAGTGCGGTTGTGGGCTAGCCAACGGTGTAACTATCTAAATCATGCGATGAAGCTCCATATGCACATATCCATAGAATGACCCAAATATCTAATCAATTCGAGTTTTCAGTGAATAATAGTTCAAGCATGCATGAGAATATAGTAAGAATAGAAACATGTCATATGTTCGTGACTCTACCGCTAGAAACTAAGAAATCGCCGCACGATTGCCGAGATGATTGCTAGAAAACTCCTATGCCAAGTGTGTTCGAAAACGAATGGGGTTGCGTAGATTTGGATGAGAGTACTTGGTACAAATTCTCGCCTTCCCTTTATTCATGGCGGTAGGAGTGATATTTACAACAGAATTTTTTTGGGGTTTTGGATTTTTTTGTATATATATATATATATATATATATATGATTTGGGCTATACATAATCTTTCTTTTCTCTTTTTTTTTTGAATTTTTGGTAGAAGTAGGAAAATGCGCATTCTCCAAAAGCGGGAGTACGATGTGCTAGCAAGTGGCAAAATTGTGTACTCTACCAAGTGGGAGTAAAGTACACGATGAGGGGATTTGCACCAAGCAAAACAAAAAAGAATTCGAATTCTAAACACTTGGCAAAAGGCATTTCTCGCGGATCAGAGCGTATGTAACATGGCTTATCCTAGTCATATTACTAGAGTCCCGACACATGCGATTTGAAGCGTATATATAGTATGATTCATGCATAATGAAGCAGGAAGTAAAAGCAATATACCGCATATTCGAAATTGAAGCATGATAGTCTAGGGGTCATCCAAGGATAGGCATATAAAACAAAATCACGACCTTGAAGCACACCAACTAGCTAGTCACAACACACAACTCAACACAAAAGGCAAAGTACATGAATTTCCAGATAGAATTGGAAGATTTGGCATAGATTTAAGTACATGAATTTCCAGTAATTTTATTGGCAGATTCATTGAATATTCTAAAAGGAGTTGCTTTTGTGTGTGTTCATGCATTTGAATTGAATTAAATAGAGAAGGTTGTGATTTAAGACCTGTTAACTTTGATATATATTCAGCTATTAATCATGAAGCCCTATATGGCTAATAGTCATATTTGACCAAACATCCATATATCTTCTTTTCTCAGTATGAAACTAAAGTCGCACTGTTTACGTTCTCGTCTATTTGCGTTTCTTATGACGGGTGCTTTGTGATCCAGATTCGAGCCATGGCTTCAACAACCTAAACCATTGTTTCTAAAAAGCCTGAATCTTGTGAGATCAACTGTCAATCTTTCTCATTGGCACTGTAATCCTCTTCCATGCTTTTAGCTTAAGCCTAGAACCTTCAACGTGGGCTGTGATACCATTTGTAAGCTTACTAATTTTGTTGGAAATTTGGCTAATAATCAGGGAAG
The DNA here is from genome assembly GCA_030789695.1 of Scilla litardierei. NCBI lineage: Eukaryota > Viridiplantae > Streptophyta > Magnoliopsida > Asparagales > Asparagaceae > Scilla > Scilla litardierei. The sequence goes on from CM061142.1 coordinate 117,091,466, forward strand.
CACATGACCCAAAAGGGGAAGCCGCTTTCAAAGTCTTGCGTTCCATCATATTTACATGCATATCTTCTCTTTTCCACTATGGGACTGAAGTTCCACTCTTTGCCTTTCCTTGATGATTCTAAATATGGGCGCTTGCGAGGATGGGATTTTTTTTTTTTTTGGGGGGGGGGATGAGCAGTATATAGTCCAACTCTCAGATAAAGTCTATAATACAATATTATGTTTTTAATTGTGGTAGCAGATTAGGACAAAAATATGCGTTGAAAGACGGCTAGTATTGAATCTTAAATAATAAATGGGTAAGATAAGAATTTGTGGAAATTTTGATGTGAAACACCTAAAATTACCAAAAATTTTTTGGAGAAAACTAAATTTTGTGAGAAGAAGATTTTTAAATTTTGGGGGAGCTAAATTTTGGAAAGAACTAAATGTTTTAGGAGAAATAAATTATTTGAGGAGAACTAGATTTTAATTTAAATTTTTTTGGAGAACTAAATCCGAGGTGAACTAAAATTTTAAATTTTGGAGAGAACTAAATCTGAAGGTAACTAAAATTTGAGGGCGGAACTAAAATTTTTTCGGGATATTCTGTATACAGACCTAATTGCTTTATGTACATCCGATATTATTTAAAATGCAGTTTTTTAATTTACACACACCAATACCCCCAAATTACACACATTCTTTCCTCCACTCTCCTCTTCCCCATCCTTCCACATCTCTGTTGTCGCCTCGGCCTCCACCGGTCGCTTCCCGCATCTCTCTTCTTCATCTTCATGTATTTATTCATGATTATCCAGATAGAATTGGAAGATTTGGCATAGATTTAAGTACATGAATTTCCAGTAATTTTATTGGCAGATTCATAGAATATTCTAAAAGGAGTTGCTTTTGTGTGTGTTCATGCATTTGAATTGAATTAAATAGAGAAGGTTGTGATTTAAGACCTGTTAACTTTGATATATATTCAGCTATTAATCATGAAGCCCTATATGGATAATTTGACCAAACATCAATATATCCTATGTTCTCAGTATGAAACTAAAGTCGCACTTTTTACCTTCGCGTCTATTTGCATTTCTTAAGTTGGGTGCTTTGTGATCCAGATTCGAGCCATGACTTCAACAACCTGCACCATTGTTTCTAAAAAGCCTGAATCTTGTGAGATCAATTGACAATCTTTCTCATTGGCACTGTAATCCTCTTCCATGCTTTTCACTTAAGCCTAGAACCTTCAATGTGGGCTGTGATACCATTTGTAGCTTATTAATTTTGTTGGAAATTTGGCTAATAATCAGGGAAGCACATGACCCAAAAGGGGAAGCCGCTTTCAAAGTCTTGCGTTCCATCATATTTACATGCATATCTTCTCTTTTCCACTATGGGACTGAAGTTCCACTCTTTGCCTTTCCTTGATGATTCTAAATATGGGCGCTTGCGAGCCGGATTTGAGTGACAAACTTCAACAAAGAACTTTGCATACGGACACATTTATAACTTGTCAATTTGAATTTCATCGTGGGTTAATTATTTTTGTTCCACAGTCTTATGTTGCTTAATTTTTATTGATATTTCAAGTAAGAAGTTTGGTCCATCAGCTGCTCTGGTTTTGTTAATATTTTCAGTAAGAAGCTACCCATTGCAGACTTCATTGCGTGACATGGTGTTATCCTTTGATTTATTTCTGTTTGAGTATGTTGACAGCTGAATTTATGTCATGTCAACGGGCTTTGAGGCATATATGATGCATATTTATATCTTATAACGTTATGCATATTTATATCTTATACCGTTCAAACTGTACGCACACAAACATGCATTATATGATGACATGTGCCCATGCATGATGAAAAATGAAAATTATAAAGAGGGGGGGTGTGTGTGTTTTTTTTTTCTTTAGAACTTTTGAGTTTATAATGTAGTAGATCCTGGGGCATGGACCAAATCGGGTGGGATCTCGATGTTGAGAGGTGGATGTTGGGCAATGAATGTGATGAGGCCACCGCAGCAATATTTGCCTTTATTCGTGCTGCTAATATCAACTAGCTATTGAATTAACCACGAGGCGGCATTGATGCGAATGCGCGGTGCCTCAAAAGTAATCCCATCAACACCGCGAATAAGGAAAACGTCATCGCCCATAAAATGAAAAGATCCAGGACGGTCACGGTACCGGACTCATCCCATGGAAAGAAAGTGCTGGAAATAATCCGATGGGCGAGGCGGAAGACTGGGTGAATAATCGAAGAGGCCTTGGCCTTGGCCTTAGGATATTGATCGTGCAAGGTGAGACGATTCCAAAAGTAATCGACGTCAAAGTCGGCATGAAATTTGTTGGCAAGGGAGCTGCCTTCAAGATTAGGGAACCTGAAGATATCATTGATAGTGGTCAACGGAGTACGGAAATTTCGGTTCCGAAGGTGAAAAACAATGTTCGACCACATCTCAATTTTGATCGTGGAAAGGAATTCTAGTGTGAGAATGGGGTAATAATTAGCATGGGCGTGGAGGAAGCTAAGCCATCCCAAGTTCGCGAACAAAGACTCGACTTCGGAGAAAACTCCGAGATCGATTAAGGTTTGGTCGTGCGCGAACTTGATAGTGAGGTGAGGACGTTGGTCGAGGCGAGAGAAAAAATTCTTTGTTGGCTTGGCTATATAACGAACACCCTACGGTCCAAGTAGTGGGTCAATCGCTGGAACGACATGTGGGGGTGGTGGTTGGGTAGGCTGTGTTTGAGGAGCGCGTCCACGTGTAGGACGTGTGGATCGTTGTCTCTTGTGAGACGACTCCTCCACCACCATAGGTCGCTTACCCTTATTTGTCTTTAGCCATGATATTGTGGCGATCAGATATGATATGCAAGATGATATATAAGTGCACACAACAAATGCCAAAGCGACAAAATGAAACTTCTGGGTAATATCACAACCAAGTTACGGAGCGAGTTTACCCAGCAATCGATGAGGCTCCTAGCTCTAAAAGCTCCCGCAATGCGCGAGTAAGTGATCCGGAGAGCCGACGCACACCAATCCGAAGAAAATAAAGTTTTTGAAAATTGGGGGAAAGTTGGTTAGGGCTGGGGTTTAACGGGATTTGTGCTTGAATGGAGTTAATGGAGGGGCTTTAATGGTGGGAATTAGTGGAGGAAGTGGAGGAGGATGATTAGTAACAGTAGGGAGTGATGGGGGAGATCGTGTGGAACGAATTCCAAACGAACGGCTCGAAATAGGTTTTTGGAGGTCGGGTGAAACGGCGGTCGGGTGGGGGGGGTTATATAACGATTTGGTGACCCGATCGGGTGGAAATCCAACCGATCGGTTGGAATAATTTTCAAAAACTATTTCGGACTAGCAGCTACAGGTCACCCGATCGGGTGAGAACTCACCCGATCGGTTGACCGCTCTCCGAAAAACTCCCGAAGTCTCTGTTTTAATTCACCCGATCGGTCATCCGATGGCCAACTTTATCACCCGTTCGGTTGATTCTTCGACTGAAACATGGCCATATACTGAAACAATGATCGGGTGAGGCAATCCCTGTAAAAAAAATTCAAATTCTCTAAGTTTCCCAACAAATGATCCCCACAACAGCATATATACACTAAAATTAATAGACTGATCTTATTAAAAGCGAGTAGAAGTTTAGGACATGGGTTGCCTCCCATGAAGCGTTATTTTTTATAGTCGTTCGCTTGACTCCCGATACGATGTTCAAGGTGGCTTGAATGGGCGACGCTCGACGGTTGGCGTCCTCTCAGCAGTTGGGACAAAAGTTCCGGTTGTTGACGGCAACGACAAGTGGATGGTCTCAATCACTCCCCCCTTTGGTAATATCCGGGGGCTTCTCGTTAGTGTTGGCGACACACGCCACTCTCTTCAAGACTCGCACTTCGTTGGCGGTGAGCACCAAAGGCTCCTTGTTCTTGCTCGTCATCTCAGCATTCTTTTCAAATCCAGGGGGAGTTGATTGGGAGACACATTTCTAGCCCATAGTGCTCCTCTACACTATCCAAGCCTTCAAAAGTGTCGCTAGAAAGAATTTCCAATGCTCCAGCTTCATAGACTTTCTCTTCTCCAATCTCCAGAAGATTGCAATTAGATTCCTCATGTGGTAGCTTCATGGATAGCGCTAAGTCGAATTCCACCGTTTGATCTCCGACGTTCAAAGACAAATTTCCTTTCTTCACGTCGATAAGCACATCGGCGGTCGCCATGAAAGGTCTTCCGAGAATAATCAGAGTGTGATTATCCTCGAGCATATCCATCACTACAAAGTCCATCGGCACGTGTACGCCGCGAACATTAACTGGTAGGTTGTCGACGACTCCCACGGGATATTTGACGGACCGATCCGCTAACTGCAAAGTCATTCCGGTAGGTTCCAGTTCTCCCATATTGATTCTTCTATAGAGTGAAAGGGGCAGCAGACTCACACTTGCTCCCAAATCAACAAGTGCTCTATTGATAGAGACTGAGGGTCCTTAAGCTTTGGCGATTGGGCTTGTTGAATTAAGGCGCTACACTCCGCCGCAAGAACCACCTTTTCTTTCCTTGTTCTCTTCGTCACTAGATCTTTGAAAAACTTTGCGTACGAAGGAATAGTTTCAATCGCTTCAAGGAACGGGATCTGAAGACTTAGATCCTTCACCATTTCAAAGAACCTGCCATATTTTTTGTCGATCTTGGCCTTGGCAAGGCTTTGCGGAAATGGGACCGAAGGCTTGAAAACTCTCAAGTCTTCATCTTCATTCTTCTTCCTTTTCTCTGAATCTTCCTCCGGAGTCACGGGACTTGATGTTGAAGCTCTGTTGTCGTTCATCTCCATCTGCGGTTGCACAATGACTATGTGCGCTTCCTTATCTTTCTCGGCCTCCCGTGCCGGAATCTCTTTTCCACTCCTCAAAACAATAGCGGAAACATTCGCTTGACTAGGTGTCAAGGCTAAGTTCTGGTTCAGTGCTTTAGGATTCACCTCCGGTTGACCCGGCAATTGTCCTTGCTGCCTTTGGAGGTTGGCTACTTGTAACCCCAACTGGGTTACTTGGTCGGCCAAGGATTTATGCCCAAGTTGTAATTGTTGAGTGATCTTCTCCTGATTTGAAATGTATTGAGCTAGAAGGTTCTCAACTGGAGAGATCACGCGTTGTTGTTGATTGTACTGTTGTTGTTGATGGGGCGGAGGTTGTTGTTGAGGAGAAAGTTGTTGATACATTTGTTGAGGCGGAGGAGGTTGGTATTGTTGTCGAGGAAGTTGCTGAAATTGTTGGTAGGGTACCTTGTAGCTAAAATTCGGATGATTCCGATTGTTGGGAGAATATCTAGGGTTAGAACTTGTTCTTGGCATATAGGGCGCATTTCTCGTAGGATTATAGAATAAGGCACTTGCTTGATCCACGGGTGTCGAAATCTCTCCAACAACGAAGTCTCCAATCACTTTGGTTTCCACGGCCGCTACTTGCTGTTGGCTAGCGGCATCGGCTCCAACCATAAACGCTGAAATTTGAGTGGAAAGCAAATCGAATTTGCTTGATAGCTTGTCCACTTCCTCAATCCGATGCATGCCACCGGCTTTTGGTGTCGCACGCTCATCACTCCACCTCTCGTTGTTGGATACCATGTTCTCCAAGATAGTTCCGGCATCCACTTCGTTTCTCGACATGAAAGATCCACCCGCTGCGGCATCCATAAAGGACTACAAATCGTCCCTCAGTCCATTATAGAATAGATTGATGATCTGCCAACGGGGGAGCTCGTGGTGAGGAAACTTCCTTTGCATTTCTTTATACCTCACCCACGATTCATGTAGCGACTCATGGCTAGCTTGGGAGAAAGAGGAGATATCACTCCTTAGCTTCATCGTCTTCCTCGGAGGAAAGAACTTGTTCAAGAATGCGTTTGAAAGCCACTCCCAAGTAGTGAATGTGTTGAGGTCCTTGCCCCTTAGCCATTGCTTCGCTTTATCCCGTAGAGAGAACGAGAATAACCTAAACCGAATAGCCTCGGTTGATACGCCATTGATCTTAAATGTCTCACACTTCTCCAAGAAAGAGTCTAAGTGCTCGATGGGATTCTCAATGGGAGCTCAAGAAAATTGGTCTTGTTGGATCCAAGCCACAAGTGATGGCTTCAACTCAAAGTTTCCGGTCGTAATGGCCGCAGGTTGAACGCTGGATGTAGACCCAATAGACGGCATCGAATATTCGAGCAAAGACTTTAGAGGAGTGACGTTTTCTGCCATGGCGGCAAATTCTTCTCTTCTTCTTCTTTCTGCGTTCAAACGCCTCAGGGTAGCGTTGATCTCAGAATCCAAAGGAACTAAATCGTCGTGACTCCTTGAGTTCTTGCGCATGTAGGATTAAGATATACCGTGAAGCACGTATGGTATGATACGAAATAAAAACAAATAAAAATAAAAATGTAGAATGTGAAAATGATCACAGGGTGAGGATGTAAGCTAGTCTCAAGGATAACAAGGTCCTAAGTGTAACAAGCACGTTGCCTCCCCGGCAACGTCGCCATAAAACTTGACCGGCCGCCCGTTTGACACGCAAACCGGGACAGGGATACTAGAATTAGAATTTATAAACCGCAAGCGCACGGTGTCGAAGTGTGGATTGGGGGTCGATCACGGGTAGGTGTGTGTTGTTGTACTTGCAAACAATCAGGAACCAGATCACCCGGTGGATGAGCCAGCCAATTCTCAGACGGTTGTTACGATTGTAATCTAATGGAAAAGGTGTAAAAGGTAAAAAGGTAACCTAGGACTTTAACTTCCGCCCTAGTCATGGATTCTCAATATTACGGCCGAAGGGTTGGAATATGACCGAATGCTAGGGTTTGGCGGTGAGACGTTGCCTCTAAAAGTGTACCTAGCGTCCCATATGCCTGATATTCCGGTCGATGCCTAGGATGATACGCTAGGTCTACCTGGCTTCAGACGGTGGGCATTCCCATGTCCAACACCATCCGACTCCGGGAGCACTAAGTTCGCAACGATCGCTCCCAACATTTTGTCCAAGCCGTTCCCACGTACAAGGACTCAATGTCATTGCTGGGGGTGAGCCGTGGCTAGAGAATCAAACTCCCGTTTTATTTCCTCTTGGCTCAACAGTCATTTCCTGCCGATGTCAATGAAACGCCCTCGCATAACCATCAAAATCCCTAGATCCAATCGGATCTCTAGCCCTATGGCCGTTCTAGGAAGAACCCACGAACGGGCTTCCACCAATGTCCCAAATTAAAGAACTAATCACTAAACATGGTAGAAAATGCAATAAAAGAAGATGCAGCCATAAGAATAGAAATCAAGCAATTGTTCATCGTAGTAAATAGAAGCATAAACACTATATCAAAATATAAAGACGATCAAAAAACTTAAAATAACAGTTTAATTCAAGCAGCTGAAAATCCCGAAAAACAGCTTAAAATGGGGATTGCGTTTTTGGGGAAACCTAGCTCTATTTATACAAGTGGGCAAGATGCCAGGGAATATTCCCACAAAAAGACAAAAACAGACATTCACTCGATCGGATGAGACTTCACCCGATCGGGTGAAACGACGGGAAAATATGTCTTCAGCTCTGATAAATCTCACCCAATCATTGAACCGATCGGGTGAGTCTTGGATTCCTTGAGCTTGGAAAGCATCTACAGGTGACCCGATCAGTTGACAAATCAACCGACCGGGTGAGCTTTGGCCTTCAAATCTGCACTCTGCCATTCATCCACCCGATCACTGAACCGATCAGGTGGAACTGTCTCTTCTTCAGCACTGACACAGACCGCTCGACCCGATCGGGTGGCTGTTCTACCCGATCGGTTGAGAGCTGATACATGGTTATCTTTGAAAAATGGCTCTCGGGATCTCGTGCGACACTTCCCGTTGCTCCGGGGACTCATGATGTTGGCCATATGTGTCCCCTGCGCTAACAATGTCCTGCAAATGTACATAAACACAACGAAAGTAAAAAGAAACTAAAAACACAAGGAAACAGATACGAAATGACGAAAAGCGACGAAAAACGAAGGAGAAGACGTGCGTGAATATATAAAATATAAACGCATGTCACCCTGCCTACTCTTACCATGAAAAATCATCTATAGTAACTCAAGCCACTATTAACACAGATTTTGATTGTTTTTTGTCATCTATGTAACTTTTACCAACAAAGAAAAGAAATTTATCTATTTATTAAAGATGAATTACTAATTAATGGAATTGTTAAACATAATAGTATTTCTTAACAAAAATTTCAAACATTAGTGGTGATCTAGTTAATAATCGATACTATAAATTTAACTAAAAAAATTATAAAACTCTCAAGAGTGAAATATTATTTAATCAAACTATTATTATTATTTTGAGAACTATTTCAAGAACCACAACAACATTAGTGATTAATTTATTAATCATTTGTTCCTTAACTTTTAATAGCTAATTAAAAGTATTTTCTGCCGAAAAAATCCAACAGAGAGCACGAAATATTTTAGCATATATATAGGAAAAAACTTATAGGAAAATGATTAATTTGTTAAAGTACTATTTATAATAAAATATTAAAATTTATTTTTTTCAATATTTTCAGCATCATCATCATACCCTAATATTCCATGACCTGGATGATGAAAGGATGAAGGGGAAAGCGGAGTCCTAGGCGAAACATCTCGACGTAGACGCCGACCGTCCTGCTCTGCGGAAAGCAAATCCTTTCGTCGTCGAAAGGGATCCGGACGTCGTACGGGTGGCACAGATATTTCCCTCGGATCTCCGTGACCTTCGAGAAGGGGACCATGGACGATGACCTGAGGATCACTGGGGAACGTCAAACCTTTCAGCGGCCCAAACCACAGCATCGCCAACCGGGCCCACGAAGAGTAAACCCTTCCCCTTGTCCTGAACGGGACGTGTCGCCGAGGTGACGTCGGGCCTCGGTGGCGGGGGATCGCCTGATTCGGGCACCGGGGGACCTCCTGACCCCGATGCAAAACCACCTATTCTAAGCGCGGCCATAGGACAAATTGAGTGGGGCAAAGGAAGATGAGAGACAAAGGAGGGTTCAAAGGAGCTTGCAAGATCAGAGTCAGGAAGAAAGGCGCGAAAGAATCGAAACATGGAAGGCCAGCACCTTTATATGAAGAGCAGTCTCAGAATCAGGACCATCCGAAGGAGAGCACGTGGCAGCATCTGGAGGACTGACGGCGCTTCGAATCCCGCACCCAGAGAAGTTCGAACGGGCCGCATCATGATGACCACCATTTAATGGATTGGCCTCGACTGACGCACCTGTCAAAAATCCACAGAAGTCACATCGCCCGAACCAAACCGGCAGAATCCGAACGGCCCGAGCGATGGGGGCAATTGATACGACTATTTTAGAGAAGCCCAAAAGCAGGCGGCCCAAGCCCACACGAGAAGAAGAAGGCCCTCCAGAAAGAGTGTTGGGCCAACCAATGAAGGCCCGAGTAGAAGCCCTGCATCAGACCACCCACTATCGGACGTGCGCTCGGTCAGCCCGCGACTGAGGGAGCTAACCGCTCCCTAGAACGCTCTCTCTTAATGACCATTAAGGGACCCCCATTAACCCACCTTGATGGCGCATAAAGGTGTCCGGAGGGAGGCAGATCATGGGGGTGGAATAAGGGGCCACGAAGACACGGCGATCGTGGGGGGAATCCCTATATAGGGGCAGGGACACGAACGAAGAAGGGGATCGAATCCTCGACATCAGCAACGGAGGTATTCCATTAAAAAAGACCTTGCTTTCCCCATTATCTCCCCTCCCATAGCTCGGTCTGAGGATACGTGTGCCGGCCTCCTTTCGAGCCGTACCGATCCCGCCGAGTATTACTCAGATCCGTTCTGACTTAGGTATCGGAGGGGACTTGGCCGGAACCAAGGTCCGGTCCCCCTGACGAGTTTCTTCGTCTATTCAGGGTAACGTGGACCCAAGGTGCCGAGGCTACCCCTCAGCGCAGAGCTCACCGAGGCGAGGTCCGATCGACATCAAGCCCGCTCGTCACTACCGAGCATCGCCATCGACTGAGGCCCCGGATAATCCAGGCGCTGAGGCTACCCCTCGGGACTTGACCGACCGAGGCCGAGCGTTCACCTGGGTGCCGAGGCTTTCCCTCCGTACCTCGCTAACCGAGGTCAGACACTAAGCACGAAGACCCCGCTCGTCCACAGCTCCTCGTGCGATCCACGCCGAAGGCGCGCGCGCTCGGCGTAACCAAGGGATCCAACCGACCCCTTTGACCACGTTGACCGTCCAGTCGCCGGTCAACGATTCAGTGGTGAGAAAATACCCGTAAACACATGTACAACGGGGTCAACCAATACATCTGGATCTAAAATATAAAGAGAAAGAGCTAGCTTAACCGACAAATAAAATTGCGGTTGAGTTCTTTCAGGAATGAGAGACGTGCAAAACAAAACAAATGGGGTAGGTGTGAAAGCTTCTTTGCATTCGTTTGAAAGAAAAATTCTGGCATGTTTTTGTTGTTGGGAACATAAATCCGTTTTGATTTGGATCTTTAAACGGGGACTTCATTTATTTGGTGTTGCTCACACAACAAAGTCTTCACCTTAGTACAGCTACAGCTCCTACAAATCTAAGCAAGCATCAACCGATTCACGGACAACAAGGACCAAGATGTATTTTTTAATTCTAGTATAACATATCATGTTTGATCATTTTATAGAATAATATTTTATGGCTTATTTTGACCACTTTTGCAGTCATTTGAGTTATATTTATCTTAAATTGGTATAGATTTAATCATGTAAAAATTCATATAGCTCCAAATGACGGTACAACGAGATCCAAATTGAAAAAAAAACAAAAACATCAAGCAAGTAAGAGATTTTATTTTAGAAAATGACTGTATACAAGTTTCAAATTAGAATAGGAAAAAATAATCCCTTTACCTACAATAACAAGAGAGAATGGCAAACGGCCTTCAATCAAAAATTACATCGAGGTAGTCTGGATGGATGTCGTGACACACCATGCGCCGTTATTCAACGCACAAACTGTTGACATAAAAATAAAGAAATCCACAATGTATAAAAAAATTCAAAGAACCCACAATAAATTAACTCTCTCACTCTCTCACGCGTTCTTCCACATCTTGTGCAAGACAACAATTGAAGATAAAAGAAATGGCTTAATACTTGCTGACAGATCAAAGTGACCAGACACTTCCATTGTTACATCTTACTGGTGATTCTGATTATTATCTGTTGAGCCCTCATTTGGCAAATATGTCTAGGCATGGTGTCATTCTGTAGAGTAAATGATGCGAGAGGTTATGTGCAGAACCTCGCCCTCTATTTTATGTTCATGGATGTTTTGCCCACTTGTAATGCTAATCTAATGTGTTATTTCCCTGAGTAGGCATTTTGTGGCTGGTTATAATTATAGATAACAAGTTTTATCCTTTGTAAAAACTATAAGCTGCAGGCGAGAGTGGTGAGGTACAGAAGCAGATGACCACAACTCCCACCCTAAGTCATCGTTAGATGTTTGGATGATAGGTCTAAAAAGTTACCAAATTCTCAACTTTCTTGGATTGGACCTCTATATGATTTGTATCCAGAATCTCGTTTCTGAATGTCATACCTCATCCAAACTGGCTAACCACGAAGGGCATCTAACAGTATCCGTTTTGTTCGGATTCGGTTTGGGTTTTGAATGCTTATCGGGAACCTTTAAATATTTTGATTTTTAAAAAGTTTGTTAGAAATAGAAAATATTTAGGATGAATGAGAGATTAAGAAGAGCTTAATTAATCTTTTCCTCTTTGTATCTTATTTATAGTAAAAAAAAACACAAGTTTTACAAATCTAGATTCACCATGAAAATCATTAATTAAGGTACTACTTAAATCATGGAATGTGATACGTTATATATAGAAATTCTTCATGTTTAACTATTCTTATTCTAGCACTCCCCTATAAGCTGGAGTATTAATGTCAATAATACCCAGCTTGTTGTACAAAAATGAAAGCATCGTAGGAGACATAGAACCTATGGGCAGTGTAGATCCCGCAGGCAGTAGATAAATTATAGACGGTGGTAAACAAAAAACCTAGGTAGCAGAGAATTGATAGGTAGTAGGAGATATATCTGTCGGCAGGCACTAGATATGCCGTACGTAGTACCAGATACAAAACCTATAAACAACAGTAAGAACATGTAGGCTGCAACGATTATAATAGTCAGAGGCATATAGAAAAGATTTGATTTAGATCTAATCGGTTTGGATCAGATCAGATCATAAGGAAAAGAAGAAGAAGAAGATGTTTGCTTGATGGCCAAATGCTGAACACATGCTATATGAGAATGGCTCAGTATAGGCTTGTGTATGATATGAAGATTACAATTCTCTAGATTGAACGCTCGGATATGTTAGGAAAGAGAACATTCAAGAGAAAAAAAACGAAGAAGAGCTTAATTAGGCTTCTTCATATTGTGTCTTATTTATAATTGAAAATTTGCACTGGTCATAAATCTAGACTCATCATTTATGTCACTAATTAACAGATTAATTAAGGCATGACATATTGTATCTAGATGCTCGTGTTTAACACATGTTCTAATACTAATAAAGTTAAGGCAAAGAAATAAAAATAATAAGTATATAATTTGATGGAAAACATAGAAATATAGCTATTTCCTCATTGTATGACTTCTATATTGATCTCATAACTGCTTGACGCTAACAGTTAGAAATCATAAAATAAATAGCTGGAGAACATAGAAAGATAACTATATCCTCATTATGACTTCTATATTGATCTCATAACTGCTTGACATTACCTGTTAGAAATCATAAATTGATGCTTAATAAATTTCGATAGGGTTATGGGATTAGTAAGTTTGGAACAATCATATCCAAATCCAATAAGCTTTCAAATACGGTTCTTATATCCAAACCTTACCCCCAATTCCTTTAATGGATTTGAAGTTAATAGTAGAATTTGAAACTTAACTTGGGTTTGAATCGGAGTAAAGGTTTAGAAGCCCCCATTGCCACCACTAGATACGAGGCTAGAAAGTTGGATAGGTGAGAGGACCAATGTTTTGGGAGGAGGAAAAGGGGTGATGCGAAAAGGTTGGTATTTTTTTTTTTGGAAAGAGCAATATTTATTGGTAAGCGGGGATCACCGTATATGTCATGCAACACATGATAGTTGGAGCTTCTTATAGATATATCTTTGGAAACAATGCAAGCAAGATTAGGTGCACCATTCTAGATTCATTAGGATTACTTGAAAGTCTTTTGGTATGAAAGGCAAGTAGGAGAGTTTTTGACCAATGAGATTTCTATAAAATTAGACTATTGTTATACATAAAGACATGCACGTACAGAAGCTAAAGACAGCCATATAAAAGTTTATAAATATAGGTAAATATTTTGGTTATGATTGGTCTCAAGGAAGCGTTCTGCCGCCTACCAGTGTACTAAAGCCATCAGTGCTCCTAGCAATCTTCATCCCATTTCCACATGTTTCCACATGTTCTCATCTCCCCGTTGTACTAAGGAGTGCTGTATTATTGCTTTATTTAAGGCTACAAATCTACCTTATTTTACCTTTAAATAGACAAGGCATACATACTGCTGGAAAATGACCACTCCTTTTCATTCTGAGGTATATATTTCCATATCCATTTACAAACATTTGTTGAATGCTGGGAAACCATACATGCATGGCTTAATATCCTTCGATTCTCTTTTACCTAAAAAGGCAAAAGAGAATGACAAACAACCTTCAATCAAAAATTACATTGAGGTAGTCTGCACGTCGTGACACACCATGCACCCTTATTCAACGCACAAACTCTAGACATAAAAATAAAGAAATCTACACTGTATAAAAAATTCAAAGAAAACCCACAATAAATTAACTCTCTCTCCCCCATGCGTTCTTCCACATCTTGTGCAAGACAACAAATGAAGATGGCAAAGAGAACACTAAGGGGGTGAATAGTTTTTCGCAAATTAAAACTTTGCCTCTAGAATTCTCCCTAAGATTAATATAAAATTACCTACTATTAATCTTAATCAATAAATACTTGCATCAATGAAATAAGCACAGCAGAAATAATAAATTGCTAGTAAATAAATAACAATCACAAACACACAGATTTTTATCCTGGTTCCACATAACCTGGGTACGTCCAGTCCCCAAAACTCTTGTCGGACTTTAATCCACTATTATCGGTGAATAGTACAAACCACCTCCCGCCAAAAGGATTTACAACCAACTTGCCTACAACAAGGATTTTCCCTTGCCTCACAAGCCGATGGCTTTTACAAACTCCTTGCCTACAACAAGGATTTCCAACACCCTTATCTCCCAGGGACTCAAAGTAAGATCAGATCCAATACACCACAATGAATTAGTGGAGACTAGTTTTTACACACAATACTTCTATAGCCAATAAGAATGTGCAATTGTGCTCTATGTGGCTAAAGAATAAATCTTTCTTTGATCACACAAAGAATATTGAATTAATCTGTTGTGATCAAGAAGAGATGTTTTCAAAAATCCTTTGAAGAAATATAAAAATTGAGAGTAGATGATTTGAAATAACTTTTAATAACCAAAAGAAAAATAGATCTTAAAACAAGAATTAGAAATTTAAACGTAGAAATAAGATCTGAAATTAAAAATGCTTTGGCCAAAAAAACTTTGAGAGCAAGAACTTTGAGAGCTTTGATCTTGAAGAATTATGAGAGAATTTGCTCAAGAGAATTTTTGTGAAGAAAATGATCTCAAGGGTTCTCTATTTATAGAGCTAAGAGAGGATTTGAATTATTTCAAATGAAGTTTGACTTCAGCCCAAAGAATTGGCTCGGAATAAACGGGAGAGGAAATCAAGGAAGTCTGGTCGCACAGCTGGTAGTCGACTCCCCGTGTTGGTAGTCGACTCCCAGAGAGTTTTCAGGAAAAACTCTGATATAGCTGGTAGTCGACTCCCTAACTTTGGTAGTCGACTCCCAGAGTAATTTCTGGGAGAAGATAGAAATCAGGGTAGTGAACTACTGGGTGTTTGTAGTTGACTACAAGTTGAAACTTAGCTTCTATGGAAAATATGCTCTCAAATAAGTTAAAATGAGTTTTAAAAACATTTTAGAAAATCATTTTGTATGTGTGCATATTCTTTCTTGGCGTTGACATAATCCTAAGAAAATTGAAAAACAACTCACAAGCTAGACTCTGTAAAGGACTTGAAGCTATGGTTGAGCTTGAGCTAGTTGCATGGGCTTCACTTGAGTTTCAGCTCATCTTTAGCTTGAGCTTGAGCACATTCTTTGAGCTTCATCTTCGAGCTCCTCTTGTGCTTAAATTAAAACTTCAGAACATAGACGTGGAATGTGAGCTCAATCCATCTTCATTTTCTATGCGTATAGTTATAGTTCTTCTTCTTGGAATATGTTTTGAGCTTCGATTAGCTTGCACAACCTACACACTTAAGTCAGGGTGTCCATCGGCCTGGCCCAGCCCAGGCCCGGCCTGGTTGACTTATTGACCTGGGCCGGGCCGGGCGAAGGTGGCCGAAGGCCGGAAGCCCGGCCCGGCCTATTACTTATTTAAAAACAAAAAAAAATCCAAAAAACCAAGTAAAATAAAATAAAATAAAGTAAAAAATCCAAATAAAGAAACGAACACATGACAAAATAAAATTAAAGCCCGAAATTCTCGAAGTTCCCCGGTTGAACCTTTAAATTTTATTAATTAATATCTTTTTTGAGGGGGGAGCGTACATTGGCCAGCCTTACCCCTCATACAATGGCCAAAACAAAAAAATAATACAACTAAGAAAATAATAATACATCACGTATCTTGTGTATCTTCTTATTCGTAAAGGTCCTTCTTATTCTGCAAGCGGTTTTTAGCATGGAACCAATCTTTCGCACAAACCGCAACTTCAATTATGTCTTCCTTCAGCCATGATCTCTTGTTGCTCAGAACGCGACCACCTCCACTAAAAGCAGACTCCAAAGCAACTGTAGATATAGGTACAGATAACAAATCCCGTGCCATGATGGAAAGAATGAAATAAACTGAATCATATCCTTTCCACCAGACAAGAGGATCAAAATGCTCATCATCCATTACTTCCTCTGAAAAGGGAAATTGATTAGCTAAATATTTAGATAGTTCGCTAGTAGAACAATCCGAGTCTACGGTTTTTTGTTTCTTCTTTCCTAATATCTGTCGGATCCTACTAGAGTAGTAGTAGTAGCACTAGCAGGCACAGATGAATTATGTGAAACATTATCAAATTTAGCCTCATAATAAGCATACATGGTTTTTAAGCTAGTTTTAACGGCAGCTACATGTTCAATATGGGTAAAGTTCACGTTTTCATAATACATTTCTAATAAACCTAGTGCAACACCTCCTTATAACGAGGATCAAATACTTTAGCTAATGAGTAAAGAAGAGGAACATGATTCCAATACTTAGCTAGTTTTACAGACATGTCTCCAATCATAGGCATTATAACAGTGTTAGGTTGTGTACTGTCTTTATGCTTAGATATCAGATCAGAAATAAAAACTTATTGTTCTAATCCTAAAATAAATGTTGGGTAGCAAACCCCAAATAATTTGTTTATAGCAGTAAAAAATACTTCAAAAAATATGCAGATGATCTACAGTTACCCACTCTAGTTCAGTAATGTCAAAAGCAGTGTCATGTGAAAGATATGTAAGAGCATAATCTATAAGCTGCTCTCTATTCTTAATCATAGATCGCATCATTAAGTATGTTGAATTCCACCTATGTTGAACATCAAATTTAAATGCAATGTATGGTCTCTGTCTAGTACGACACAGTTGTTTGTACTGAAGTCGCCTAGTGCTAGAAGTATGTATGAATAATATGATATTTCTAATTTTTTCTAAATAAACTGTACAAGTTTTAAGTCCATCGTGAACTATCAAGTTCAAGACGTGACATGCACATCTTTGATGGAGCAAATCCCCTCCATATCGTGGGTCAAACTTCTTTTTAAGCAGTTTATGGCAGTATTATTATTGGATGCATTATCAAACGTAACTGAAGAAATCTTATCAAAAATATTAAAATCATGAATTACAGACATTATTACATTAGAAATTACACCCCAGAATGAGAAAGCTCTAACATTCTAAATCCTATAATCATCTTATTTAGCTTGTAAGCATTATCTATAAAATGTGATGTAACACATAAATATGAAACAGCCCATTTTGTTGTCCAAATATCAGAAGTCAACGCTATTCTAGATTTTACACTAGCGAAAGTTTCAATCAATTTAGCTTTACCAGCTTGAAAAACTGACATAGCATCTCTTCAAAGAGTGTTTCTAGACACTTTTCTAAAGGCAGTGTTAAGGGCCACTTGATTAAGTCTTTCTAATTCTGGGCTTTTCCCATAAGTAAATGGCAATTCTCGGCATATAACAAATCTTGCCATCTTGTTTCTCATAGTCTCGGCAGAGTATGAGAAATTAGATAAAGAGGAAGAAGAGCTAGCTAAGTTTAATGTTGTCTGTTTAAGGTCTTTTTTAAGTGAGATGAATAGTGTCTCTTTAGGTGTGTTGTGCCATCAGAAGGTTTGCAAGTAAAATCAGATCTACATATTTTGCAAACTACCTGCGTGCCTATGCCAGGGACTGTTTCAATTGTAAAGTGATCTCAAACCGCAGATTTTATTGATCTGGGTTGAGTTTGTTGTGTAGCTTGAACATCAGCAGTAATAGGTTATGCATGTGTAGAAGCGAGTACAGAAGATGTTTGTGCAGAAGTAGTATAAGCAGGTTGTATAGCAGTTGGGTACTCATACGATTCAGTTTGTGACATGTCCACATGTCCATAATTAGGTGTTTCTATCGGGTTAGCCCGCATCATATTAAAGTTATCTTGCTCCTCAATGTTGTCAAAGTGGAATGTATAAGACCTACGGTATGGTGCCGACATTATTCTAAAAATATAGGAACCCGATTTGTTGGGTTGCGAGTGGTGTAGAGAGCAGCTAATCGGAATAGCAGAGGGATCTGAGATGATCTTGATAGCAGAGGAAGATAAGAGCGATATCGATTTGAGCCTTGAGCTTGGCGACGATATATAGTGCGAAGTTAAGGAGATGAGGCCCTTGATCTTGCTTGCTTGAATGTATGAGAGAGTGTCAGAGAGTTTGATAGTTTGAGAATTGTGAAAAAAAATAAGAGGGGTGGGCTGAAATTTATAGGGATTTTTCAGGTGTAAATGACCAAAATACGCCTCTTAAATGGCCGTTTATGACCGTTGGGAGGGGTATTTTTGGTCAAATGAAAAAGGACCAAAAAGCCCACTCCCCTTTGATGCCAAAGCAAACAGAAAAAAATTGTAGGCAATGGTGCACAGGCTGCAGCTGCAACCGGCTACAGCGCGGTCCGGGCCCCGGGCCGGGCCGGCCCGCTGCGTCTGGGCCAGGGGGCACCAAAAGCCCGGGCCGGGCGGGCCGTCCCATTGACCGGGTCGGGCAGGTCGGGCCGCGGGCTTTCGGGCCTTTTGGCCATCTTGACACTTAAGCAATATAATTAGTACATAACAACATTTGGTGTGATCATCATCAAAACCACTTTGGGGTGTGACTAGATTTTCCAACAAGAATTAGTCTAGTACACATCCCATTTGGTTCCTTCTTGGCCAAAACACTCTATATTGTGTTTTTGGACCAGGACCAGACGTCTGGAATAGAGTCATCAGACGTCTGGCGTGTTTGTTTTTATGTTCTTCAGTTGTTTAAAGGCATTGGTCAAACATTTGAACAGTTTTTCAGACGTCTAACTGGTAAACTCCAGTCGTCTAATTTTAGTGAAGATTATTTTCCGAGAGCTGTCGCTCTCTTCACTCATTTCTTGCAGCAATCGAAAGCAGGAGTGTCAAATGTCTGAACAGTGTCTCAGCTGTCTGATTGTTGTTCTCCATCAGTCTGGTTGCTATGAGTTTGGTCGATCTTTTTCTTCAGACCAACTCTCATTCAGAGGTCTGAAGAAGGGTTCTTAGTCGGTTGATCACCTGTTTAGTCATCTGTGAACACTACTTCTGACGACTTAAATAGAGTTGGTTTGAAGAAAAAGATTGACCAAACTCACAGCAACCAGGCGTCTAAAGAACAACAATTAGATGGTTAGAACATTGTTCAGCTATCTAACATGACGGTTGAAAGAAATAAGCGAGGAGAGAGACAGCTCTTGGAAAATAATCCTCGCTTAAATCAGATGGCTGGAGTTCACCAGTTAATTAGATGTTTGAAAATTTGTTTAGATGTCTGACCAATGCACTTCAGATGGCTGACAGATGGCTGTGTCTGAAGAATATAAAAACAGACACACCAAACGTCTGGTGACTCTATTTCAGACGTCTGGTCCTGGTCCAAAAACACAATAAAGAGTCTTTTGTCCAAGGAACCAAATGGGATGGGTTCTAAACTAAGTCTATGATACCCTAAGATGGAAAATGGTGCAAATGAGTGTGTGCGTGTGCGTGCACGCATATATTCAAGGCTTGCAAATATTCTATGAAAGAAAGCAAAAATACATGAAGAAGAAATAAAAATACACTTGAGTCTTCAATCTTCATGCAATGCTTTTGCTCCAAAGCCTTGAATCCACCATCCCATCACATAATGCTTTTTCTCCATTAAGATAATCAATAATTAATCTGAGACTAAAACATGCAGAGTCGTTAGCAACAATATAATGTGGTGATCATCATCAAAACTATATTCGGCTAAATTGCCAATATCAGACAATCTCTCCATTTTTGATGTTGACGCTCATATGTAAAAATAAGCAATAAAGTCCTGCTAATGGCTCCCCTTACTTATATGCATACCAAATGTAATACAAAAATGACATAATGCATATAAGTGGACATATATAAAAGTAATGCAAATGAGATAGAAAACTCTCATGGAAGCATTCATTTTTACATAATCCATATCACTCTCCCCTTCTCATTGTCAAAAAGGTGGACATGTTCCTCCTTGTCATGGAAATCACTCTCCCACAAAATCATGACAATAAACAATAGTGAAAATAAATGTATGATATCAACCCAACCATGATCCCCTTAGATCATAGAATGGGTCAAAACTTAACTCTATGAATCAATTATTGTTAACGATAAATATGGTCGGACCCATTCCACAGCCCACGACCCATTATTCTTGGGTTGAATAGTCAAACCTCCACTTCCCTCATTATGAGCATGAATGGAGGGCGCTTACAAACTCCTCAAAGCCCACTTGAATAACCTTGAATATGGTAATTGGTGGCTAGATTAATAGTGACGGTTACGCTTCATGATGACCATTTCAAAGCCACTGATGGAGAAATTAGGGGCAACAATTATGGAGGAAGTTACAAGCCATTGGATGAGGAGATAATTACTCGAGAGACCAATGGAGAAAAGGAGGCCAGATCTCCACACAAGGCTAAGTACCACACAGAATATGCTTTCATCTCCTTCTTTAATTTCGTCCCTTTGATCTTGCTCTATATGGTTCATCCTTTGGAAACTAACTTGAGCGTCGGAGGGAAATCAGTCGGGCCCCAACATCGACCCCCTAACAATCTTCTTATGATGCAGGATAATGGAGATACCGCAAAGCTAGGCCAACATCCATCCGTGGAGTCCAATCCTAGCTCACCTTGACCTGGAGACGCTTGATCATGGGTCACACTTCAAGCACTGACGAGGCTCCATCCCAACGAAGGAACCATCTTCAGCCCAAATCATTGTTGGGCCAAAAATGGATTTAACAATTACAAATATGGAGACATGGGCCAAACAGTATCAATGCATTGATATAGGACATCAAGCATGTACATTGATACATGACATTGTTATTGAAATAAAGATTCCATGAATGATCAATGTCAAAATGATGAAATTGAAACAATATCCAACAATTTGTTTGAAAATATCTCAAGATCATCGAAGGAAAAAAATATGCTTCAAAATAGATTTTTGAAAGTATATAGCATATAAAAACTCACCCTATGTCATATACACGGATTAAAAAATGCATAAATGACATAGCAATCCCATAGATCCCATTCACAAACAAAATTTTTGAATTTTTTTTCGAAATTAAGGGAGACACTCATAGGATGGTTGCAAAAGAATATGCAATAATCAAACATCCAAACCAAACAATCAAGTATGTATGGATCTAAACATTAGGCCAAACCCAACATGAGATTGATTTCCTAACAAAATCACTAAAGCAAATCACATCATAAACTAGTGGTTGAAATGTAGGCATCCCTTTCATGCAACCCTATATTGGTAGGCATTGTTCTAAAAATAGTTTTATGCGGCCGCATATGCACATGCATTCAACAAATGCACAGAAACCGCATAATGCGGGCGAAATATGCAGGTGGGTGCATATTCGCTCGCGTGACCATGATGCGACTGTATACATGCGCGTATGCGTGCATACGCATAGAGGGTTCGATTCATTTGTTGTGTGGGCTGCGTTTTCAAACCCGGTCCATTTCGAAGGAAGCCACGATTCATTAGGGCTCTGTTAACTTAATAATATTTTGGCTGCGATTCATTAGGGCTTCTTAACTCGAAATTTTTCTCGCGAACTCGAAGGCAGCAACGAAGAAAACGAGTTGAGAGCAGCGACGAAGCAATTGACTCGAAGGTGGCAAGCAATTGACTCGAAGGCGGCAGCGAAGATCCAGGTACCCGATTCTCCTTCAATATTTTCTCTGTTTTTTTTTCTTTTTTTCTTTTTTTTTCTTTTTTCTTTTTTTGTTGTTACACCCCGAAGCCAGGTTTTGTTTTTTCCGTCCATTTGAGCGTGTCTATGTTAATGAATCTGTTCAGTTTTCCATTTTAACTATTCGTTATCTCTGTAACTCATATAGGCTTGATTCTGTACGATGTTTCATATGAGTAATATTAACATTTGTCATCTTCTCTACTCTCTAGTAGAAGTCAAACGTTTCTGGGAAAGTGGTGATGAAATGAAATCTTCTCTAGCTTCATGTTTCCCCAGATGTTGCCAACATCAATTATTTATGATTACATTACTAGGGGTTCCTGAATACATGTTATAGAGATGATAAATTGAGGGAATGTCAATACTGATAGAAGTGAAAGACTTAGTAATGGGCAAAGTTTTATTCTACTTTGTACGTGAATTACTGAATTAGTGATGAGGCTCAAAAAGTTAATTGATTGTAACATGTTGCAGTGTTTAATTTGTTTTAATAAAAAACTTAGTATGGATTATGTTTTTAATTTGGTTCAATTTTCTGTCACAAATTGTTGCAAGTGAATGTCATCATCTATGGCTTCCAATTCATCAAGAATTGGTTAATCTAGTGGCAATCAAGATGAAGCTACTAATGTTCGGAAAAGGCCACCCAACTCCAAAGATATAGGATGTGAGTAAGGAGAGGAAGTGAATCCATGAAATCCTAATAATGTGAGGTGCTTAAAATGTAAAACAATATTCAAAGGAGGCATCAATCGTTTGAAGCAACATATTGTTGGAATATCCGATGATGTAAGGATGTGTGTAAAGGCCAGCGATGAAGACCGGGCAATTTGTAGAAAGAATCTATAAGAGATAAATATGAAAAAACTTGAGAAAAGAACAGCAGAGTTTAAATTGAGGTAAGTGGTGCAGATTTCTAAAGAACGTGAATCCGAAGAACCAGAACTAGCAAATATTGGACCGAAAACCCTCGTGTTCTTGGGTCGTTGGATCAAATGATGGCTGGAAGAAAGCTAAAGCAAACATCTCTTGAAGAGTGAGAGAAGAAAAATTGGCGGGACACAGCTCATGAATATGTTAGCATGTGGTGTTATCCAGCCGGCCTTCCATTTCATGCTTTCAGTTTCCCCTAGTGGGACCTTGCATGTGAGGCCATCGGGAGACATGGGCCGGGATACAAAGGGCCAAGTGAGTATCAGTTGAGGGTCCCTCTTTTACGTCGTTCTTATCAGAAGGTGAAAGAAGAGGTTAAAAAGGAGGCAGTATGGGATGAATATTGTTGTAGCATTTTGATTGATGGGTGGACTGATAGGTTGCATAGAAGTGTGATGGACTTATGTGTGCATTGCAAGGGAGGGACAAGCTTCATCAGTCAATTGAAGATTCCAAAAATGCACATACTGGACCGTATATCTATGATTGGGTCGATAAGTATATTAAAGATGTGGGAGAAGAACGAGTAATACATGTGGTTACAGATAACCACTCCTCGAATATGATGGCTAAGGACATGATGAAGATTACTCGACCAAGGTTGTTTTGGAGTATTTGTGCAGCACACACCATAGGCCTTATGTTGGAAGATATCGGAAAGATTCCCAAGTATAAAGCTGTGATTGAGAAGGCAAGAGCAGTTACAATATTTTTATATTCGCATATTAGCACTCTTGCAATGATGTGCAAGTTCACCAATAGAAGAGAGCTAGTTCGACCTGGGGTGACGAGTTTTGCTTCATCATTTCTCAGCTTAGGTTGCATTCTTAATAAAAAGATGCAATTAGATAGTATGGTGTCATCTACGGCTTGGGAAGAAAATAGATAGTCTAAGTCTACAAAAGGGAGAGCAGTTAAAGCTACCATCTATTCAGACATATTTTGAAAATATGCACAACAATTGATGACGATTTTTACTCCTCTTTTTAAACTATTAAGAATTGTTGATGCAGATAGGATGCCATCTATGGGTTTTGTTTATGGTATGATTTATGATGCAAAAAATGATATCATTGCTTCTTGTAATAGGAAGGAAACTGTATATCAGCATGTGCTTGACATCATTGAGAAGAAGGCACCGGTAGACTCGATAGCCCATTGCATTTGGCCGCATATTATTTGAATCCTTATTATTACTATAGGGATAACACAGTAAAAGAAGACTCTGTAGCTAGGAATGCAGTATTTTATTGTATAGATGTATTCTATCCTGATATCGAGATTCAGGATAAAATTGGAGCCGAAGAGTTTGTGACATACAAGATGGCAGATGGGGTAATGGTGCGTGGAATGGCAGAGAGATACTGGAAAAGTTTTAATGGTACTGATAACTTTGATCCAGTTGATGTATTTCTAATTTATTGCCACGGTTAAATATTTATTCAATGTAACCGTTAAATTTCTAACATGCTTATTGGTTTATGCTCATTTTTTCAAAAGCCCATTGGTGGGAGTTCTATGGAGGAGATGCACCACATCTAAGGAAAATGGCGATAAAAATCTTGAGTTTAACTAGTAGCCCCTCCAACTGCGAATGAAATTGGAGCGTGTTTGAGGGGGTAATTCTAGCATTAAAAATTTATAATATGAATTTAAGGCATTTATATTTCATTGTTTCGAAGGTTACATATATTTTTATAATTGTACAGATGCATACAAAGAAACGTAATAGGATGGATCCAAAGAGGTTGCAAGATCTTGTATATGTAAAATTCAATAGAAGGATATTGCAGAAAAGAAATGCCAAGACAAAGAAAGGCCATGACAAAGATGTGCTCTTGGTAACGAATGATTCAAGAGCTCTTCATCGGAAGAGTGCTTGGGTCAAAGAAAGAGAGAATGAAGGAGAGGAAGATGCATTTCCCGGTTCTGGACTTGCATGGGCTGTTGTTGCTAAGGCTATTAAAGCTAATGAAGATCGACTTAGGAGGAGCAAAAGAAGATTGATGACATATGCTACGCAAATAAGGGGTCTTCTAGTGCAACGATGGATGATATCCAAGAGCACTCGGATGAAGAAGATTTAGATGATGATAATGTTTATAATGAGATCGATGAAATTCCGTCTGATGGGGGCCAAGATGATGATGATGATGATTGTTATGAAGACGACGAGGATGATGATGCCTAGAATCTTTAATCCAACTTGTATATGGTTTATTGTGGTGAACTTGGAAATTGTGAATATTCAAATGTTTTCTTTTGTTCTGCATTTTCTAGCTGGAATTATTTTGTTAAACATAGAGAGGTATACATTAGTCTTCTAGATCATTTTGTTAGTCTTGATTTTGTAGCTGTATTTTATAGCTGGAATTACTTTGTTAAACATAGAGAGGTATACATCAGTCTTTTGGATCATTTTTAAATAAATGGTTGCGTTGCAGACAATTCTATGAACTTTTGCAAGTGAACAGTGTGCTGAGGGATTTTACCAAAAATCTGAAGTGTGTTAAGTTTTATTTGAAGATTTCTTACTGCTAATTCGTTATTTTTCTGAAATAAATGACAGTAGTAAATAAAAAGATTACTTACAATTTACTTAGAGTCTTTTGTTAAGAATGGAGTGCTCTGTCATTTTCTTGCTTGAATTACTGTTGTTATATTCATTAATCAGTGTGGTGCCCTTTTCTGAAATGGGACCTGCACACTAAATTTCTTGTCTATAAGACGTTTTAATCTGATCTTAATCATGCATTTCCTCATGTCTATTACTTGTCTACAATTTTACTTATTTGTGTATAGTTCTTCTCTCCTATTTGTGGGTACGTACTTGGTTTCATGATTGGTCTATAAACTTTGGAAATACTTTTTTGGCGCAGATGAGATTATTTTGAAAGCAATAGTATATCATAGATTTCTATGTTTTTACTACGATTCTGTCCCCAATGATAACTTTATCATATGATTGATGTCGATGAAGGACGCTGTTAATGCGCTCTGTGATGAAATTGATGTTCCTTCATAATGATTCATATGAATGTTATGGTATTTTGATATTATGCTTTGAACTATTCCAGTCCATAAGTTATGTTGTATTTGATGAATACTATATCAGTAGGCATCAGTGGCTTCTAATAATGCAATGTGCAGGCTTCAGTAATGAATATAATGATGCAATCTATGTTCTTTCTCATGCAGAACCTAAACTGCAATCCATGGATTCAATGTCAAAAAGTGCTTTAAAGCCATGGATGATTTACATTCCATGCACCATGGAATCTGCATGTCTTACAACATTTATTTAAAAATCACATATCACCATTTATTTAAAAATGATAGTGGTTAACTTTGCAAAACCCTCTTAGTTTAGGACCATGGTTACAACATTTATACTTTCCTCTCTTTGATATGCACCAGCCAGCCACACCATGATTATTGTCCTAGAAAAGATTAAACAATAGCAGGAGCAACAACTGAAGCTAGATCAAATCACAATTACAAACCAGTGTTTTAATTTTCAAATAGAATATCTTTTACTAGAAGAAATATGTTATTCTTATTGGTAGATGTTAGTATCAGACTATTAGTCTCTAACAGATTCACATCTTAAAGAATATTATACAAGAAATTACAATCATATAAACTATGTGTCACGCCCCGCTTCCCATTATGCTTGGGAGCGACGACGCGAGCGGGTCCGCATGTGTAAGTAAGGAGGATGTACTTTTGCTTTTGTTTCATCCTTGACTTAACACAATAAGCGTCTGTGTGAAATCTCGCAGGTTCTTGCTTGCATACTCAAAACAACGCAGACAATTAATATTTTACAATCTCAATCATCTCAGAAATGGAATACAACACAAGGGAAGGAAGAGATGCCTTATGGCTCTTACAACACAAAAGACATAAATTTAATACAATGGAATTACATGAAAATACAGCCTAAGAATATCTTCATGTAAGAGTCCTGCCTCTAGTGGATCACGCTAGCTGGAACTAGGATCTGCATAAATTTAAAACACAATACAATGCCCGTCAGTGAGGGTTACTCATGTTGGTTCCCAAGCATCAGTCTCATTTAAACAATTAAAAGAATATAGCAGGGTAATGGCATTGTCTACTAACAGAATAAAAACATGTGGCATAGTAGGGTGTAGTGTGCAAAGTAAAGTATGGTGAGCATGGCAATTATACATAAGCATGGTAAGAGAGAAGCTAGCAGGTTACACAATTTATGATAGCAATCAGCAGAAGTAAAATGGTATGTTATTCAATCTCTTAATCTAGTGACAATAAATGATTTAAGTTCCATGCATATGATTTCTATCTGTATAGGGTTCTCGCCTTTAAGACGTGGTAAGTGAACCAATCCTTCTCACGTGGATATAATCGTGATTGACGCCACCCACCGCATGCAGGTGGTGCTCTTGAAGGGGACCCTTGCACATGCTTAGTGCCCGCTCAACCCTAACCCCACCAAATGTTGTGCTGGAACACGAGCCAGCCTAATCAAGTTGCACGAGTTCACGAATTCAAGATTTTGCCTTCGAGACGAATTCACGAATTCCAGTCCTTTCAAGTTATTCCATCGATGTCCATTCTAACAAGTGTGTACAAGCATGATGTGAGCATGATACCATATTAATCTTTAGCATTTTCATATTTTCATTTTGACATTTAACACAATCTAAAACAAGACAATTTATTGGTTAATTAATAAATGTACTGTATACAAGTGTTATTCATTAACAAGTCAAAATGCGATTAATATATATTAAACTGCAATAATTCGCACACGTGCATTAACACATATTATGTTAACATGGAAGAATAGTATTAACAGATCATGTTGCATTAACACATGTTGTTTTATTTAGATGAAAAAGAGGTGTGGAACCGACTGTACGATGCGTAGATCTAAGGAGGAGGACAAGCGTTGGGTGTCCCAGTGATTGTAGCGTAAGACGTGTTTTATATGCGTCATTAAGATTCATATTATCAGGCTAAAAGATTTTTAACCAATTAAAATAATACTAAAGCTAACTTATATAACTTAATATAGAGCTAACTCTTTAAAAAATATAATTTAAAACATTTAATTTGAAATTCTATTTAAAACATATAACTTGAAATTTAATTTAGATAACTTAATTAACTTAATAACCCGAAACTTTGATAGCTTAATAATTTTAAAACTTAACTTTATAACTTAAAACTTAATACTTAAAATAACTCTAATAACTTTAAACTTAATATAATTTTAAAACTTAATAACTTTAATAACTTATACTAACTTACTAATTTATAATAACTCAAATCATTCAATTTTCTTAAAAAGATAAACCAAAAACCCACTTATCCAATTTAAAACATAATACTCAATAAGCATAACTTAACTCAAATAAACCCCATGCCCAAATTAAACTCATATGAACCCAAAACCCAATAAGTTAACTCATCTAAACCCAATAAAACCAATACCCGATAGCAACAACTTAAGCCCAAACCCAATAACTACTTAAAACCCAATAAGCTAATGAAACCCAATAAGTTACCTTATACCCAAAACCCAATATTTTAAATACCCAAACCAATAACTTTAAAACCCAATAAGCATAATACCTCTTCTTCTTCTTTTATTCTTTCTATCTTCTTTTATTCTGTTCTTTTTCTTTCCCTTTCTTTTTATTTCTCTTGCAGGGAGCTCAAGAGGAGGGGCCAGGGCACGACAGGGTGGCACACGGCGGGGGCGCCGCAGCCAGAGGCGGCCGTCGGTGCGCGGCAAACGCGTGCGGCGACGCTGGCGGATGCGCTGCGTCGGTGGCAGAGCACAGGCGCGCGCACGGTAGGGCGGAGGCGGCGTGGCCTGGGCAGAGAGGAGGGGAGTGAAAGCCCATGGCTAAGGGGGGAGTGGGTTGAGGGATGAAGAAGATTTGGGGATTTTGGTTTGAAGATTTCTGATTTCAATTTGATTTCAATTCTGGTTCATTAATTTCTGATTTGGATTTGGATTTGGACTTTTGGTTTTTTTTCTTTGATTTGGGTTGAATGAGGAGGGGATTGTGAAATTGGTTAAATTTGGGGGAGGGGGATGATGAATTTGGCTGAATTTGGGGGAAGGGATTGTGAAATTGGCTGAATTTGGGTTTGTTGATTTCAATTGTTGGGGAATTGGGTTGAAATTCAGAGAGATGGGATGAAGGATTTTGCAGAGAGAAGAAGGTCGTCGTTGGTTGCCTCATGTTGATGTTTGCTGTTGATGGATGAAATTTGGAAAGACAGTTTGGTTTTCTTGGAGAAAGAATGAGATGGTGAGATGGAGATGTTTTTCTTATCCCCCGCTTATTTGGAGAGTGAGGGTGTGTGGGTTGTTTGTGGGATGCTGCCAAATGAAGTGGGGAGAAGATTTGATGATGTTGAGTTGTTTGTGGGGTGAGATGTTGGATCTCACCTCACAATTCGGTGGGATTGAAGAGGATGTTGGAGGGTGGTTGCCGACAGTAGGGGTAAAGGTAGATTAGTAAAAGTAAATAATGATTAGTTAAAGTAATTAGTTAAAAGTAATTAATAAGTATAAAAAGTAATTAGTAAAGATTACATAGTGAATGGTAAAAGTAATTATTAAATGTAATTAGTAAAAATATTTAGTAGATGGTAAAAAGGTAAACATGATTAGTAAAAGTGATTAGTAAATATAAAAAGCTATTTTAATAATAGTATCTAAAAACTTAATCGGTTTAAAAGAACTTATTATTTAAAACTGTTTTTGAAAGTATTTATACTAAAATACGGGTAGTAACAGATACAGGCCGTCACATCCTACCCACTTAAGAAAAATTCCGTCCTCGGAATTCAAAAGTCCGATCATTGCCTAAGCAATTAAACGATCAAATGGGAGGCTTGATGAATGATAACGATCTAGTAATATAAGTTGTGAATAACATGAAAGATAATGTGATATCATGGCATCAAGAAAGCAAGAGATTTTACTATTAACAGCACCATAGCTTTCATAATTAGTCCCGAGACTAGTAAGATCATCCGACCAGGTAAATAACTATGGGTAGTGTTCTTACATATCGTCTTCCCGCTCCCATATAGATTCTCCAGGTGAGTTGCGACGCCACAACACTCTAACGAGGTTAAGATTAAGTTTCAATAAGGGGCTCGGACGACTATGCACCATCGATGGCCTTAACCATTAGTGGGCATGTAAATAAGGTTATACATGACTACTCACGAATATGCACAAAGTATCAAGGAAAAAGGTGAGCGAAAGAATATATACTTATAACTACAACATATAACCTAAATCAAGGGTTCCTAAAATAAATCATCACTTCTTGTCTCTTCACTGAATAATGTTACAACTATAATCATATCCCAAAACTTAACTTATAGATCCAAAATTAGCGTTTGAATTCTAACTCAAAGTCCTTGCTTTAAAATAATCAATACTTTATACAAAATAACCTTTGAATGAAAACACTAAATATCCTCAATCAATACCCTTTGAAAATTTCTTCACCCTTCACTTGTCATTTGTTATTAGGGTAGTAACATTTCCAGGGAAATCTCTAATGTATAATTCCTCTGTAACCAAGTTCTCCAAAATTATACATTCTCATAAGTTGTCATCTCCAATATATGTCATCAGATTGTCTAGTGTATAACTTAACTTTGTAGCACTATAAATGTGACATCCTCCAACTCCAATCTTATTTTTTTAACATCAAGAAATCAATATAACGATGCTCCACCAATTACCAATATATGACGACAAGTATAAACACACCTAGTATACATCACCATTTACAATCAATAGTTGTCCGGCTCCCAACACATTCTTCATCGCACATTACGTGATTACTCATAAATCTATTCACCATAATTAACAAACTACTAAATCACATCTTGCCATTTCCCATGGTATCTTGTTCTAAACAATTTTAGATCAATCTATATAACCAACCATTCGTAACAGCATTTCGTATCATTTCTAATATCTTCATCACCCTACCTGTATAATTAAGCCTTGTTACTTCAAATACTCTATTCATTATCATGGTCTCCATGAATCATGGTGTACCTTCTTAGCTACTCTTAGCTGTTACTCATTTGAATTTAAAATCTGTAATGTACTCGTCCTCCTGTGTATTACTTATAAAAGGGAACTCTATTGAATCCGTTATGTATGGGTATTATCTAAATAAAAAATATAAGCCTTGAACACACCATTCTATTTATCACCTTATAAATAGAATAATCTAAATTATTTCTGTTCATAATCAACTAATTACAACTACACCTTATATCATCTCACACTACGCCTAGCTGTAAACATAATCTTATAACAATAGTAATCATATCTAATGTTCTAATAATATAACGAATAAAGAAATTAACACCGCTGATGATGGAATGATATAGAAGTGAATATTTAAAGGGTGATAACGTATTTTTAAAACTAATCACGCTAAAGTTGTAATAAGTAATGACAAGCACTAATGTGATAACCAAATAATAGTGTAGAATTCAGAGTTGAATGGTGTAATGAATCAAGATTACGACGAACATTTTCAGATGAGGCATGGATAAGGAGTTAGCTTGGTTAGATGGCATAAAATTAGTCATGAATAATTAAGTAATTAAGGAGAATGAAAGATATGTGATAAATAACAAAATGAGTAAATGATATAAGTTAAAACATGAAATGTGATTAGTTAAATAATGAATGAAAAGAGTAACATACAAAGGAGTATAGTGAAGTAGTGATTGTTTTATGAATGCAAATGGAGATAGATTTGTACAAAAATTTGAAGTACAAATACGATGAATACACAACTGACACACTTAAAATGTTAAAGTTCTATTTAGCATAAAAAGTATTTAAAATTATGCACGATAGGTTGTTTTGAAATATGTTAGTAGTAAAATAAGAAAGAAAATGCTATATTGAATTAGCAAAATAGAAGTGAGGTTTAAAAATGAAGTTTATTATATGAAGGAAGTAAGGTAAATATATGAGCATGGATGACATAAGTTAGAAAATCGTTATGAAATAATAACTAAAGATTATGTCAAGGAAAGTTTCATAATCAAAGAATGAATTTAAGTCAAATGAAGGGTTGGAGATCCAGGTATATATTAGAGGTTTTCAAAGAAATTAAACTAGGCGAGGAATTCAATGAAAGGAATATTGAAAGTATTTATTATTATTATTATTAAGGGAATCATGATTGTAATGTCATCATTGTTGTTCTTAAAGTATTTTGCACAATCACAACCAGCATGCATCAAATAAGTATCAGGATATGTGATGGGGAGGATTCAAAAGGATAATGATAACTGTTATGAGGGGGATCACGTGAATCGAGAGCAGGGAATAGAATAGGATAATCAAAATGTAAATATGACTAGGATATGAGTTTGTGAATATGCTACGATGGATTTTTATGGTCATTAACATATAAGTGTAATGTTAAGGAATAATAAAATCCATGGTGTAATTATTGGGTCGACTAAAGATTAAGAAACTTAGGACTAGGATTTTCAAATGAACTAGACTGGGATGGGGAATTGAAGGAAAGGTGTTGTTGAAAATCAAGATTGTAATATTATCTATGCTGTCTTTAGAGTATTTTGCACGGGCAGACCTGCATATGCCACTACTAAAACATGTCAAGTCCCGCTTCCCATTATGCTTGGGAGCGAGGACGCGAGCAGGTCCGCATGTGTAAGTAAGAGGAGGTACTTTTGCTTTTCTTTTCTCCTTGACTTAACACAATAAGCGTCCGTGTGAAATCTCGCTGGTTCTTGCTTGCATACTCAAAACAACGCAGACAATTATTATTTACAATCTCAATCGTCTCAGAAATGGAATACAACAACAAGGGAAAGAAGAGATGCCTTATGTCTCTTACAACACAGAACACATAAATTTAATACAATGGAACTACAAGGAAATGCATCCTAAGAATATCTTCCTGCAAGAGTCCTGCATCTAGTGGATCACGCTAGCTGGAACTAGGATCTGCAAAAATGCCTCCAGAACCTGACAGACATTGCATTAAAACACAAATACAATGCCCATCCTAAGGGTTACTCATGTTGGTTCCCAAGCTTCAGTCTCATTTAAACAATTAAAAGAATATAGCAGGGTAATGGCATTGTCTACTAACAGAATAAAAACATGTGAGCATAGTAGGCTGTAGTGCGCAAAGTAAAGTGTGGTGAGCATGACAATTATACATAAGCATGGTAAGAGAGAAGATAGCATGTTACACAATTTATGATAGCAATCAGCAGAAGTAAAATGGTGTGCCATTCAATCTCTTAATCTAGTGACAATAAATGATTTAAGTTCCATGCATATGATTTCTATATGTATAGGGTTCTCGTCTTTAAGACGTGGTGAGTGAATCAATCCTACTCACATGGGTATAATCTGTTAGTTCTTGGGTTTAAGACTAACGTTGTTTTGATGATGATTAATACATTATGTTAGTATGCTAATTAATCTTATGTTTTAGTCTCAGTTTATCTTAATAATTATATGTTGATGAGACAAAGCATAATGCTTGGAGGATGATGCAAGGGATACCTTAAAGACCTCCAAGAGTGATGGAGTGCTCAAGCTTGGATGAAGTCATGAAGATCATCTAATGAAGCCAAATCTTGGAGATGATGTGGAGCATCAAGGTATCGTGAGCTTGAAGACTTAGACTCTAGGAGATGCAATATGTAATCCATGTAATTTCAATTACTTGCATTTCTCTTTTTGAGTCTAGGATTATTGTAATTCCTTGATAGATGGTCATACTCTCATGCATATGCATTTTGCCATCTTAGTGAGCCTTAGGATTATCATAGAATACAACCCTATAGGTT
Organism: Scilla litardierei; assembly: GCA_030789695.1. Classification (NCBI taxonomy): domain Eukaryota; kingdom Viridiplantae; phylum Streptophyta; class Magnoliopsida; order Asparagales; family Asparagaceae; genus Scilla; species Scilla litardierei. The sequence continues at coordinate 117,125,075 of CM061142.1, forward strand.
CATCTAGCCCTGTTACGACCTAAAGATCGTAGGAGCCCGACTCCCGCCCGGATCCGCTAACATACCCCATTAGCTCACCATTTCACAAAAGGACCGCCGCCCCGAAAGCCCGGGACACCATGGAGATAGGCGCGCCTTGCAGCGCTCCCCGAACCGGCCGAGGCGAACGACCGCAGCCGCCCGACCCACCGGGGTAGCGCGCTTGGGGACGCCTGGGAAGCTAGGCCAGGCCTATTGACGGGCGCGGCCGGGCTGCACAACCCCCGACCGGAACGGCCCGCCCGATTCCCGCGAACCGTGGCGCCTAGAGTGACACCGCCCGACCTTTAGTTCGTCACTAACGACAAACAGCCTAGGATAAGGACACAGCTGACACATACATCACCCGACCACCTGACAAAGCACCCCCAGGCGGCTGACCTATCCGACGGTTAGTGCTTTCGGCCCTGACATCCCGACAAAAGCACCCATCGGCCGTTGCACCGCCTGACAGAAGCGGATCAGGGACTCCTGTTCCCGACGTCCTCGTCCGAAGCTTCCGCTGACACCCGAGCCAGCTCAGCACGCCTAGTCATCACCCGTCAGGTATAAATACCTCCTCTCCTCTTACGGAGAGGGGGTTAGAAAAATTCTCTCATCTTCTATCATTCACACACGAGAGCAAAGGTCCTCCATATCTTTGTTCTCCCACCTATAGCTCGTCACGCGAGGCGGACACACAGTTAGTCCGGCCGGCGTGTCTAGCCCCCCATTTAAGCCCTTTTACTGACTTAGGCATCGGAGGGGCTAAGGGTTGAACCCCAACCCCACCCTTCTGACGAGTTGTTCGTGCTGCAGGAGAGCTCGCCCCTTGACCAAAGCCAGCGTCAGCCCCCTGCCGTCCAACCTTCCTCAGCGGCGTCCGGCGAGATACGCCCCCGTGAGCGTCGCCGGCGACGGATCCAACCTCTTCAACCTACCAATCACTTGTAAAACAGCCTACCTAACCCCTCATTTCCATATAACCACCGTGCCCTTGGTTCCCCATAATACAAATTCATTGTACGCGAGTTCCGCCTCGTAACAATTGGCGCCGTCTGTGGGAACGAAGGGTCACACCCATGTTAGACTCCATGCCGATTCCGCGGAACCCTGACCATGGCAAAGATCCCGTGGGACAGGAACCGCTCTCTCTGCAAATTACTCCGGCGTCCGACGCCCTCCCGGGCGCGGGCACCGAAACTGAACCTACTTCATCCTACGTCGTCTTGAAAAGCTTCGAGGCTGTCACTCAGGCCGGGGGAGGCTATCAGACAACCGGAACGGGGCCGCCGCCCGGCCCCTCGGAGCCCCAGAACGTGAGGCGGAACCTCCGCCTTCAGTTCGAGGAGGAAGGAGAAAACAGGGGGCTCGCGGAGGAGATTGCGGCCCAGCAAAGACTCCTGGAAGAGGAGGTGGAAGTTGCGCGGCGGTGGAAGCGCCTAGGGGAGGCGGCCGCGGCGCAAAGGCGCTTGGACGAGGCGGCCGAGACCGCCCGAAAGGCCTACCAGGAAGAAGAGGCCGCCCGCCGCCAACTCCGCTTCATTGTCGCGGAACGCGAGAGGCTAAGGAGGGAAAACAGGAGCAACCAAGAAGTCCTAGAAAAGACGGCGATGGGCCGGCGGCCCGGGAACGGGCGGGACCCGTTGCTGAACGGGTCCCCGCCTGGAGAAGGCGGCCCGCATCACCAGCACCACCCCTCCGATACCCTGCACGAGGAAGCCGTTTGTCGACAACTACGCTTCCTCACCGCCGAGCGCGAGAGACTCCTTCGGGAGAATCAAGAACGGATGGAGGCCCGGGGAGAGCTGGCCGGGAGAAGCTGGCGCTGGGATAACCGTAGCCCGCAACCCGTCGAGTCCTCGACCCGGGGAAGGAGCCCCGCCGGGCGACCGTCGGGCTACTCCCCGGGGACGGAGGACCGTCGACGGCCGAGACGCGACCGAAGCCAGACCCCCGAATGGCGGAGAGGGGACACGCCGAGCCGCCCAACCTACCCGGAGGAGGCCATGCCACTTGCACGGTGGATCACGTCCGCCCCAAGGCCCATAAGGTTCAAACCCCCACATTTGGCCACATACAACGGGAGGGGCGACCCCCTCACACACGTGCAACAATACCGGGGGGCGATGGAGGCCCAGGACGTGGATGAGGCGTTCCTATGCCGACATTTCTCCCAAAGCCTGAGGGACACCGCGTTGGACTGGTACTTTGGCTTGCCCGCGAGGTCCGTAGGGAGCTTTGGCGAACTATCCCATAAGTTCTGCCAAGAGTTCCGGGCCGGGCGGACGAAAAAGAAGCCCTTAGACTATCTCAGCACGATAGTCCAAGGAGAAGGAGAGACAACGGGTAGATACCTCCGCCGTTTTCAGGAGGAGAGACGGGCGGTGGTGACGTGTGGCGATGAGGTGCTTATGCTGGCCTTCAAATCGGGGCTGCGGACTCGGAGCCTCCATAAATCCCTGCTCCGGGACCCGCCAACCGATTATGAGGCATTGGTTGCTATGGCGGAGAGACACGCGTTGGCCGAGGAGACTCTCGGCGCCAAGGCCTTGTTCCCCCCGGCGAAACCCCCCCAAGGCGAACCCCGGTCACACCCACGGCCGAGGCAGGAAGAGGGACACCGTGGTCGCGACCAACTGGCCCGACCAAGGAGGGAACCGCTCGGGCCTCGCCCGCAAGATCGCCCTGGCCCGGCACGCGATTTCGCTCCGGCCCAAGGGCTCCCTCGAGTCGTCCCGAGACAAGAAGGCCCCCTACGGGCACATTACACGCAACTCAATGCCTCCTTGATTGAGGTGATGGCTGCGGCTACACGGGCCGGACTGCTGCCAGAGCCGCCCCGAGAAATGAAGTCGGACCCCGCCCGGAGAGATTTTAAGAAATACTGCCGATACCACCGGGACCACGGCCACGACACCGACAACTGCTTCACCCTTAAAAGGGAAATCGAGCGGCTGATCCAGGCGGGCCACCTGGGGGACTTCGTCGGAGGCCGAAGACCGGACCGGGAAGACGGGAACCACCGAAGAGCACAGAGGGCGGACCCTCCGGCAGGCGACGAGCGGGAAGAGCTTCACCCCCCGAAACCCGTCATGCGCATAAACACGATATGCGGCGGGCCATCTTCAGGAGGGGCATCGTCGTCAGGCAAAAAGGCGTATGCGAGACAAGTAATGACGGCGGGTCTTGGAGGGGACCAGAGAGGGAGAAGGATGGCCTACCCTCCCATTACTTTCAGCGACGAGGACCTAGAGGGGATCGAGCAGCCCCACGACGACGCCATCGTCATCGAGGCGCAGATTGGGACGGCCATCGTCAGCCGCCTCCTGATCGACACCGGGAGTTCTTGCGACATCCTGTTCATGTCCACAATCGGGAAGATGGGGTTAAGGCCGACGGACCTGAGACCCTGCACTGGACCCCTCGTCGGTTTCACCGGTCACTCGACCCCCATCATGGGAGTGATCACCTTACCGATAACCCTCGGAGAAGAGCCGCAGGTCGTCACTCGAATGACGCTGTTCGTTGTGGTCGACATTATGTCGGCGTACAATGGGATCATAGGACGACCTTACATGTCGGCCATTGGAGCGCTCCCCAGCCTCCTCCATCAGATGGTCAAGTTCCAGACCCCCCGAGGGGTGGGGATCGTACGGGGAAGCCAGAAGCTGTCTAGGAGCTGCTACGTAGGGTCGACCAAGCACAAAGGACCAGAGGTGAACCTGAAGATCGACTCCCTGAGGCGGAGTTATGACCCCCACCAGCCAGAGTTAGCTCCAGCCGATGCCACTGCCGAGGGAAACAGGATCGACCACACGCCCACCACCGCCACCACCACCACCCCCAATGAGAAGGACGGGCTAATCACTCCAAGGGGCGCGGTGCGCAGGTCGTGGCATAGCCCGGAACTGTAAGTCCTGAACGAAGTACCTTGTTCCTTTCTTTTTATATTCGAATTTCGCCTTTGCTGCATGACAATTTCAGTTCAACCCTGTCAAAGACTCCGGGGCAGGACCAATCCTCGCCACCCAAACCGGAGAGGGGCACGGGCCGAGCTGCGTACTCGCTCCCCCCCAGGAAGACCTCCGGGGCAAGTTCACTGAGCTTGGCCACCCAAACCAGAGCGCCATATGCGGGGTAGGCGACGGCCCAATACCCGTCCGACTATAGAGGCTGCGGGGAGGCGACGGCCCAATACCCGCCCTCTCAAAGACTCCGGGGCAGGACCAATCCTCGCCACCCAAACCGGAGAGGGGCACGGGCCGAGCTGCGCACTCGCTCCCCCCCAGGAAGACCTCCGGGGCAAGTTCACTGAGCTTGGCCACCCAAACCGGAGCGCCATATGCGGGGTAGGCGACGGCCCAATACCCGTCCGACTATAGAGGCTGCGGGGAGGCGACGGCCCAATACCCGCCCTCTCAAAGACTCCGGGGCAGGACCAATCCTCGCCACCCAAACCGGAGAGGGGCACGGGCCGAGCTGCGCACTCGCTCCCCCCCAGGAAGACCTCCGGGGCAAGTTCACTGAGCTTGGCCACCCAAACCGGAGCGCCATATGCGGGGTAGGCGACGGCCCAATACCCGTCCGACTATAGAGGCTGCGGGGAGGCGACGGCCCAATACCCGCCCTCTCAAAGACTCAGGGGCAGGACCAATCCTCGCCACCCAAACCGGAGAGGGGCACGGGCCGAGCTGCGCACTCGCTCCCCCCCAGGAAGACCTCCGGGGCAAGTTCACTGAGCTTGGCCACCCAAACCGGAGCGCCATATGCGGGGTAGGCGACGGCCCAATACCCGTCCGACTATAGAGGCTGCGGGGAGGCGACGGCCCAATACCCGCCCTCTCAAAGACTCCGGGGCAGGACCAATCCTCGCCACCCAAACCGGAGAGGGGCACGGGCCGAGCTGCGCACTCGCTCCCCCCCAGGAAGACCTCCGGGGCAAGTTCACTGAGCTTGGCCACCCAAACCGGAGCGCCATATGCGGGGTAGGCGACGGCCCAATACCCGTCCGACTATAGAGGCTGCGGGGAGGCGACGGCCCAATACCCGCCCTCTCAAAGACTCAGGGGCAGGACCAATCCTCGCCACCCAAACCGGAGAGGGGCACGGGCCGAGCTGCGTACTCGCTCCCCCCAGGAAGACCTCCGGGGCAAGTTCACTGAGCTTGGCCACCCAAACCGGAGCGCCATATGCGGGGTAGGCGACGGCCCAAAACCCGTCCGACTATAGAGGCTGCGGGGAGGCGACGGCCCAATACCCGCCCTCTCAAAGACTCCGGGGCAGGACCAATCCTCGCCACCCAAACCGGAGAGGGGCACGGGCCGAGCTGCGCACTCGCTCCCCCCCAGGAAGACCTCCGGGGCAAGTTCACTGAGCTTGGCCACCCAAACCGGAGCGCCATATGCGGGGTAGGCGACGGCCCAATACCCGTCCGACTATAGAGGCTGCGGGGAGGCGACGGCCCAATACCCGCCCTCTCAAAGACTCCGGGGCAGGACCAATCCTCGCCACCCAAACCGGAGAGGGGCACGGGCCGAGCCGCGCACTCGCCCCCCCCAGGAAGACCTCCGGGGCAAGTTCACTGAGCTTGGCCACCCAAACCGGAGCGCCATATGCGGGGTAGGCGACGGCCCAATACCCGTCCGACTATAGAGTCTGCGGGGAGGCGACGGCCCAATACCCGCCCTCTCAAAGACTCCGGGGCAGGACCAATCCTCGCCACCCAAACCGGAGAGGGGCACGGGCCGAGCTGCGTACTCGCTCCCCCCCAGGAAGACCTCCGGGGCAAGCTCACTGAGCTTGGCCACCCAAACCGGAGCGCCATATGCGGGGTACCCTACGGACCAGTACCCTCCCTCCCCCGTAAGGTCCTGTCACCCCTCCCCTCAAACCTCGGGAAACTACTCAAGGTCCGCGAATCAAGGTAACCCCTACACAGCCATTCCTGAGGAGCAACGCCAGACCCCCATAAAGCCGACGCCCGAAATGACTTATCCAACCCAAAAGGACACTCGGGAGGAACGCCGCTGACAAGTGTCATGCATGCCTGAGGGGTCACATCACCCGTCACCCATCAGGACCACCCCCCTAAGAACGAAATTCCAAGACGACCCCGACTCTCAATAAAGAGTAAACGAGGGCAGAAAGTCACCATTATAAATCCCCCCCTCTCTCCTCAGCTTCCTCGAGGGGGGGGGAGGAAGGCGAGAGGAAGGATGTGGAGATAGACTGGTCGTTTTGCATCCCTCTATCCCTCAAAACATGCGGCAAAGGCGAGTATCGCCAACCACCAAGGACAACCGTGGGATAGAACAACCACCAAGGACTCCCTCTCCCCCCCCAATTCTGTGAACGAGGGCCAAAGCCACCTCCGGGCTCCGACACGACCATCCACCCCTACGCCGAGGGGGAACCCTCCGAATCGACTCCACGCCCCTTACCAGGGGCATGGCAAGAAAGTCTTAGGACAGTGAGTTACAGGCGCCCGTCGTCCTACCTTAGCTTGAGCGACACACGATTACGCCTACGGGCCGATTCAATGTTACGCCTACGGGGAGACCCTGTTTTAATAAACTATCAATAATAGCCGATGAAAAGACTAAAGACTAATCCCGTTGGACCAATAGTCATAGCTCAGGAACACCTAGACCCGAGCAACCCACGAAAAAGAGGGGCAACCTCGCTGTAAATTCTCTCGGGCGCACTGCGCGAAATATGGGGACTCAACACGATTCCCCCCACGCCAGGATCTAAATAGCCGCACCAAGGCGTAACTCTAAATAAGAATGTATGCACGCACGCAGGCAGAGAAATGCAGATACCAACGACACGAATCGTCACTTTCTTTCGTTTTTATAAAAAAGAGAGAAAAGGGGGAGGAGCCTATACAAAACTACTTGGCGCTTCCGCCAGTCTCGGCGCCCTCTCCCTCCACGGAATCTCCCACCGCCCCACCGTCCTCCGGCTCGCCACCCTCCCCTCCGTCTCCCTCTCCCGCCTCGTCGTCGCTACGCGCAGCGAGCCCGTCGAGGTCGATCTCCACCGGCGGGACCAGGCCCGCCACCTTCTCCTTCAACCGAGCCAAGCAGTCTTCCCATCCCTCCGCGTAGCCCTCCTCCATGCCCTCGGACATCGACTTGGCGAGGGCGGGGACGACGGTTCTCTCCTGGTAAGTCCAAAATTCCTCTACCTTACGGGCTAACCCCTCCTCGGCGACCTTGGCACGCCCCGCCAGGTCCTCCGCACGGGACTCCTCCCTTCTAAGGGCCTCCTCCAGCTCCTTCGCTCTCCCCCCAACTTCGACCGCCCGCTGCTTATGATCAGACACGACCATCTTCAGGCGCTCTACCTCCGCCTCATATCGGTCGCCCCGCTCCCTCTCCTTCTCCAGGTCCTCGCCAGCGCTCTTACGAACGGCAGCGACCTCGGCGACCGCTCTAGCCATGGCGCCCTCGGCCTTGTGTATGGCCGGCACATGCCGCATCATCCCCAACATCATGTTCAGGATCTGCGTACAGAAACACACACAAGCAAACCCATTTAGGGCATTCCATAAAACCCGTGGAAAAACGTCGTCCGTCTTACAGAACATACCTGGACGCCATGCATCACCGCGGTCCCGCACAGACCCTCAGGCTCCACCGCTTCCAGCGCTACCCTATCGCGGGGCAGGAAAATGTTCTCCGCCAGCCTCGCCGCCACACCTCCATCCTCAAAAACAGACTCGTCACTCGCCACTTTGTACGGCGCCCGATGAAGCGCGCCGTCGGGATAGCCCTCGACATCGGTCCTCTTGGCCTTAAACTTAGCCAAGGCTACCCCGCAGCAAGGGTCCGTTGGCGCCCGCTCGAGACCGAACACGGGACAACCATAGGGCCAAGGGTCCCATCCTCTGGACCCGGTCGGGCCACTCGACGCCTCGGCCCTATACGACTGACCGCTAGCGGCCTCCCCCTCCCCCCCCGCAGGTGCCGTCGGGCTAGGCGGCCTCGTTCGTGGCGATCCCGCCCCACCCACTGTCATCCCTTCGTCCCCACCCTCCAAGTCGATGATGGGATTCGCCACCCCCTCACCGGCCCCACCTTCCGTCTGACCGGTTCCCCCCGGCGCGCCAGTCTCGGACGACTTCGTCGGCCTCTTCCTCCTCTTTGCGGGCGCTGGCAGCACAGTCGAGCTCCCCGCCCCTCCTTCCGCACGCGACCTCTTGGGACTGCCTCTTGCCGATGATCTCCCCGCCTGCTCCGAGGCCAGCCTCATCATTTCCTCGAGGGACAGATTCATGGTGCCACCTGCCAAAGAGAGAAAGTTCAGCGTAAGCACATCAGAAGCATGAGCACCAAAATCTCTCATACCTTCGGGCCAGGTGTGCGCCGTTATCATCTCAGCCCGAGCGAGCATCCTATAATCCCGTCCCTCCGCCGGTATGGCCATCAAAATCCGGGCCACTACTTCCTCCTCATCCCCCAACGTTACCCCCTCTCTTGCCTTGGGATTCAGCTCCGCCCAATCAGACCTCATCAGCACATCCTCCGGCACATCCACAAACACATACTGCTGGCGCCAAAACTTAATTTTCCCAGGCAAACCCCTAATGAGCGGATGCGTCCTCTTCGCGGAGAGATAGTAGCATGACCGCAACCTCTTGACCGAGAAGAAATGGTGAAATAAGGTCAGAGACGGGCAAACCTGGTTGCTCACGCACAACACTATGAACCCCACAATGGCACTGATGGCATTGGGCATCAGGCGATAGAGGGGCAGCTCCAGGAAGTTCAACACTTCCAGCAAGAACGGATGGGGGGGGGAAGCGCAAACCTTGCTCAAACGAAGATACGTACACTCCCACCTCCCGGTCGCCCGCGAAACACACCCTTTCTTGCGGCTCCGGTTCACGCACCGAATACGGCGGCCTGACGTACATCGTGAAGATCTCCGCAACGGATTTCTTCAGCTCCGACTTCACGCCCGCAATCTCGTCGGGCACCCCTCCTGTCTCTGCGGCGTAGCTCCCTCCCCCACCTGCTCCCGAACCCTGACTCCGAGACGGAGACATTGAAGAAGACATTCCTAAAACAACCGTCTTACCTGAAGGGTGCCGATGACTCGGGCGATTGCGCTACCCCGCTGATCGCTCCCACGAGGACGACTCTGGCAAGATCACGGACACCTCCTACGAGCCCTCGCTGCTTGTCAACAAATTTTTTCGCCCGACAATCAGCTTTACTCACATCCCCCTCCTCACGATCTTTTTAAATCGACTGCACAAAGCATCGCGACCGTCGAGCCCAAGACACGCGTCGCCAATCCGGGCCCTACCCACCACCCTCGTGTTCTGACGCTTCGCGTACTGTCAAAACCGTCAATTCCGCCACGCGTCAACACTTCAGTGGTCGGGCCGCCTCGATTCCCGCCCGCCGTCGAATTGCCAGGCTGACGTAAAGTCATGCGACCGCCATAAATTCCCGCCCAAATCCAAGCGAAATGATTACCCCAATTCGAAATCATTCCATGCGCCGCTCGATCCATGGTTGAGTCCGGCCTCCGTCAGGGCGGCCACCTCAAGGCGGCGGCGCTCGGCCCATGATCAAGTCCGGTCACAACACGCTGGCGTGGCTAGATCCCAGATGGAGTCCGACCCCCGACAGGGCGCCCATACAAGAAGGCGGAACTCGATCCATAATCGAGTCCGAGCTCCGGCAGTACGGCCAAAACACGATCATCTCCCCCGCACCAATAAGGGTCCGATCTCTTTCGGTTCGGCCGGAACAGGAACCCGCCCCACAACCTATCGGATTCTCGGTTCCAACCCTTGACAAACTTCTGTATGATCCAAGCAAGCCCGACCGGCCACGGCACCTCCGGGCCCCGTACTGGGCATCGGAACATCACGACCACCGGATAACAAGACTTCTCTCAACTCCCCTCTCCCGAAGACTTCGGCAGAGCGAAGTTGGGGGCATTTACGTCGTCCCTCACAGTGCGGACATTCTACGAGCAAACCAAGTAGGAATACATTTCGACACAAGACAATAACATTGTATTTACCCAGAAACCACACCATACATTGGACTTTCCACACACTACAACATCACATTGTTTATAACCCTCTCACACGACTGACTGCCCTCCCCGAACCCACGATTCTAGCGGCGCCGCCCCTCAACCGACCGATCTCGCACATCTTTAACCACTTGCCGAATCGCAGCCTCCTTAGCTTCTTGCAGCATCGGCACAACATGCTCGTCATGATAGCGACGGATAGCGGCTTCGATCTGTTTGCCCTCAGCGTCCCGTCTCTCCTCCAATCGCCGCACCGCTAGACCCCTCTCCCTCTTCTCGGTCTTTAGGGCGACCTCCAGATCCTCTATTTGCCGCCTCTGTAATCCGATCACCGATTCCTTGCTAGCAACTTCCGAGGTACGCTTGGACCGGATATCATCCCTCTCCCGCGTTACTTCTTGGAGCTGCTTCTCGACCAGGGCTTTGGACGAATCGAAGTACGCAGCCCGCCCCTTCTCCACCCCGTAGGCCGCCCTAACCCTCTCCAGCTCCGCCTCCGTGTCCTTCAGCTTCGCCTTGACTTCGTCAAGGTTCGCCTTCGCCACGTCCAGTGACGCCCGGGTAACGGCCGCAGACTTACGGCCCCGCAGGGCTAACACGTTGGTGATCATCTGCATAAACCTCGAATCAACGAGACACGAACAAATAGTCTACGGGCGGGGAAAGAAAGCCGGCGTACCTGCACGACGTGCCATATGGCCGAGCCGCCCAACCGTTTCGCCCCCACACGAGTCAAAGACTCACGATCGCGCGGTAACACGCAATACTCGGCGAGGCGCGCCGCCACTCCCGCGTCCTCGAATACCGACTCGTTGCCGCCGACTCGGAAAGGGAACTTGTGGAGCCGGTCATCGGGGTATGCCTCAACCTCTTCTCGGGCCCTCTTAAAACGAATAAGGGCGCTCTCGCAAGCGGGACTCGACGACATCCCCATTTCCCACGAAGGGATCCCGTACGGCCACCCTTGAGTCACGGGCGTTCGGCGAGGCGCGGCCATCGCCGGTGCCCGCGGAGGTACGGAGGGTCCGGCCCCCCGCACGGGCGCGTCAGCACGAGGATCCGCGGCGGGCCCACCGGCAGAGATACCTTGCCCGGTTGCCCCCTGTCCCAGTTGCGACCTCTCCCCACGGGGAGCCCCGCCCCCACGTTCCCGGGGTCCGGCCTCGCTAGCCACCCCCTTGCCTTTCCCGCGGGGATCGGAATCCTCCGAGATCGGGGCCCCGGCCGAACCTGACGCCCCCTCCGGCTCCCTCATCGCGTCTTCGCCTGCAAAAAGACAAAAGAGACAAGTAGGGCGAGCCTAGCCCAGAATTTACAAAACTTCAAAGATACCTAGGGTCCAAAAGTCCTGGGCGAGCCGACTGCCCAACGTTAGGCTCGCCCAACGACGGCACGCCTCGGGCAACTCCCTCAAAATCTGAGCCTTGGCAATATCCTCCTCGGTCAGCTCCACCCATTCATTTACAAAGGGATTCCGCGCCCCCCAATTCGACATCAGCGCCACGTCACTTGGCACCGTCACGAAGACGAACTCCCTCATCCAATCGCCGACATCGTCAGGCACCTCGAGGATGAGTTCTCACCCTCTCCTGGCGCAAACGCGATGATACGTCCCCCACTTCCGAACCACGAAGAAATGCTGGAACAACGCCAAGGAAGGACTCAAGGAACAAGCAAGGCACAAGACGACAAACCCCACTAACAAGCCCCAAGAACGGGGCGCTAAGGCGAATATCGGCAGCTCTAGGAAATTCAACAAGTGAAACAAATACGGGTGGATCGGAAAGCGGAGCCCCAACTCAAAGGACCGGACATAGACCCCGGCCTCATTATCCCCCGGTGAACTCACCGCTTCCTTCGGCCCGGGAACCCGCACCTCATAGGGTTGTCGCACAAACCGCACGCGAATCTCCCAGATGTTGATCCTACCCAACCTACGTCGGGGGGAATCAATGTCTCTCGGTACAACGGATTGCCATGACCGTCTTTTCCTGGGCCGCCGCACCCCCGACTGCGACGCCCCCTCGCACGCCAACTCTTCCTCCCCCACCCGGCTACTTCCTCCAATCTCGAATCGAGGAGCCATTGATTGGAAAGGAATGAGATGAATGGTTGTTACCTGTTGCACCTTTGAACCCGGAAGGCGATCGGAAGAAGATGACCAGTGACGGAAGGGACAGATTAGCCAGCAAGCTCCAAACAGAAAAATCGAGCGCCAGAGGAGAATTGGAGAAAGACAAAAATTCCCGCCGACCGCCTCCCCAGACCCTTTTAGCAGTGAAGGTGGCCCCAGGGCCATCTCGGCCGTCAAACTTTCGCCACGCGGCGCCCATCGAGACGCCCCCGACGCCTCGACGGGCGTAAAGGTCACCTCATCCACGTGTCGCAAAATCAATCGCGGAGACGCTTCGATTTCCCCTGCCCCCCCTTTCAAATCATAATAATGGCCACTAAGGCGGGAGTTCCGAAGCCACCGCCATCACTACCCGGTGGTTCCCAAGGCCCATATCGATGGTCCGGAGTGTTGGATGTGGTTCGCCCTCCGAGCCGAGCCGGGCTACCGCCTCAGACTCGAAGGCCGGGGGCAATTGTTACGACCTAAAGATCGTAGGAGCCCGACTCCCGCCCGGATCCGCTAACATACCCCATTAGCTCACCATTTCACAAAAGGACCGCCGCCCCGAAAGCCCGGGACACCATGGAGATAGGCGCGCCTTGCAGCGCTCCCCGAACCGGCCGAGGCGAACGATCGCAGCCGCCCGACCCACCGGGGTAGCGCGCTTGGGGACGCCTGGGAAGCTAGGCCAGGCCTATTGACGGGCGCGGCCGGGCTGCACAACCCCCGACCGGAACGGCCCGCCCGATTCCCGCGAACCGTGGCGCCTAGAGTGACACCGCCCGACCTTTAGTTCATCACTAACGACAAACAACCTAGGATAAGGACACAGCTGACACATACATCACCCGACCACCTGACAAAGCACCCCCAGGCGGCTGACCTATCCGACGGTTAGTGCTTTCGGCCCTGACATCCCGACAAAAGCACCCATCGGCCGTTGCACCGCCTGACAGAAGCGAATCAGGGACTCCTGTTCCCGACGTCCTCGTCCGAAGCTTCCGCTGACACCCGAGCCAGCTCAGCACGCCTAGTCATCACCCGTCAGGTATAAATACCTCCTCTCCTCTTACGGAGAGGGGGTTAGAAAAATTCTCTCATCTTCTATCATTCACACACGAGAGCAAAGGTCCTCCATATCTTTGTTCTCCCACCTATAGCTCGTCACGCGAGGCGGACACACAGTTAGTCCGGCCGGCGTGTCTAGCCCCCCATTTAAGCCCTTTTACTGACTTAGGCATCGGAGGGGCTAAGGGTTGAACCCCAACCCCGCCCTTCTGACGAGTTGTTCGTGCTGCAGGAGAGCTCGCCCCTTGACCAAAGCCAGCGTCAGCCCCCCTGCCGTCCAACCTTCCTCAGCGGCGTCCGGTGAGTCCCCGTGAGCGTCGCCGGCGACGGATCCAACCTCTTCAACCTACCAATCACTTGTAAAACAGCCTACCTAACCCCTCATTTCCATATAACCACCGTGCCCTTGGTTCCCCATAATACAAATTCATTGTACGCGAGTTCCGCCTCGTAACAAGCCCAAAGACTCATTTGGAGTCTCTGGCTCCCCAACAGTCGTCTGAGGAAGGTTTTGCAGTCGACTGGGTGATTCCAATCGCCTGTCGAGCCTTCTACAATCGAATGTGATGCATAGCTCAAGTCAACATTTCTATTGACTCTTCTTAAGCTTTTCGCAATAGTCGACTGATGTTCAATTTATAGCCGCCTGTGTTTCTACAGTCGCCTGTGAATTGGTCGACAGTCGATTGTGCGCTTCTTGCATTTTCTGGGCTTCATCCCAATTTGCAAGACAGTCGCCTATTTTTTTTACAGTCGCCTGTATATTTACAATCGCCTGTGAAATGGCCATCAGTCGCCTGAAATGCGTAAGTGCGAAAATGCATCTCTCTCTGTTTTTCTTCCATCCTTGCAACAGTCGCCTGATGAAGGATATACAGTCGACTGTCTGTTTTTCAGTCGACCGTGTAGTCTTCTACAGTCGACTGTCCTGGCTCAGATAATAGCCATTGGGATTTTTCTAGCCGTTGAATAGTCGATTGTCATTTGTTCATCAGTCGACTGTCTGTGCCGTAAACTACCAAAATCTAGTTGTTGCATATTTCTTCCCTTTAGGTTTTTGGCTGGTTTTATAGGTTCCTTTGGGCTTCCTATATATATGAGTTGGCTTAGTTCATTTAGAGCTCTTGGTTATTATTGAATATATGTGAGAATCAATAGCCACTCCTAATCTTTCTCATTTCCCTCTCATGAGCACATTCCTCTTCATGCATTGAAGCTAGCTCATATGGAAATTCTCCCAGGGATCTAATTCTCATTTCTTTCTTGGAGATCATCTTTCTTCTTTTCATTTCATACACACAAGTGAGAAGTGTTAGGATTCATTCCTAGAAGAGAGAAAGATTATCAAGTGCAATCAAAGCCTCATCTCAAGCACTTGAGTTTCACTTGCATGCCTTCTTCTTCACATTGGTAAGATCATATCAAGGCATAGTTAAGTGTTGTTTCATTTTGTTTTTTATTCGAAACCCTAATTATCTTTGTTGGAATTAGTTTCTTTCTTTGTGGGAGTTACTCTCGGTGTGAGAGTTTGGTTCGTTCTGTGTAACAGAACAAATCCTCTGTGTGAGGTCTCTCTATGTAAGAGTAAGGATATCTCTTTGTGTGAATCCGTAAGGATATCTCTTTGTGTGAATCCTAAATCCTGTCTGAGGTATCTCTGTGTGAGATTGTATTCACTTCTTTGTGTGGAAATTATAGTGAATATTGGTGTGGCTGGACGTACCCAAGTTTGGGGAACCAGGGTAAAATCCTTGTATTTGTGATTGTTGTTGAGCACTTTGTTAATTTCCGCTGCTTTTGTGCTTTAATTTTAGTAACTTTTAATTAAGCACTTTACTTGTCATTACACTATTCACCCTCCTCTAGTGTGTGTAGCCCCGCAGGGTCCCTTACATAATCGTGATTGACGCCACCCACCGCATGCGAGTGGTGCTCTTGAAGGGGACCCTTGAACACGCTTAGTGGCCACTC
Source organism: Scilla litardierei (assembly GCA_030789695.1). Lineage (NCBI taxonomy): Eukaryota > Viridiplantae > Streptophyta > Magnoliopsida > Asparagales > Asparagaceae > Scilla > Scilla litardierei. The sequence continues at coordinate 117,140,310 of CM061142.1, forward strand.
AACCCTAACTCCACACAAATGTTGTGCTGGAACACGAGCCAGCCTAATCAAGTTGCACGAGTTCACGAATTCAAGATTTCGCCTTTGAGGCGTACGAATTCAAGAATTCAAGTTCTTTCATGTTATTCCATCAATGTCCATTCTAACAAGTGTGTACAAGCATGATGTCAGCATGATACCATATTAATCTTTAGCATTTTCATATTTTCATTTTGACATTTAACACAATCTAAAACAAGGCAGTTTATTGGTTAATTAATAAATGTATTGTATACAAGTGTTATTCATTAACAAGTCAAAATGCGATTAATATATATTAAACTGCAATAATTCGCACACTTGCATTAACACATATTATTTTAACATGGAAGAATAATATTAACAGATAATGTTGCATTAGCACATGTTTTTTTATTTGGATGAAAGAGAGGTGGGGAACCTACTATAAGATGCGTAAATCTGAGGAGGATGATAAGCGTTGGGTGTCCAAGTGATTGTAGCGTAAGACGTGTTTTATCTGCGTCATTAAGATTCATATTATCAGGCTAAAAGATTTTTAACCAATTAAAATAATACTAAAGCTAACTTAAATAACTTAATATAGAGCTAACTCTTTAAAACATTTAATTTAAAACATTTAATTTGAAATTCTATTTAAAACAGAAAACTTGAAATTTAATTTAGATAACTTAATTAACTTAATAAACCAAAACTTTAATAGCTTAATAATTTTAAAACTTAACTTTATAACTTAAAACTTGATACTTAAAATAACTCTAATAACTTTAAACTTAATATAATTTTAATAACTTATACTAACTTACTAATTTATAATAACTCAAATCATTCAATTTCCTTAAAAAGATAACCCAAAAACCCACTTATCCAATTTAAAACCTAATACCATAAGCATAACTTAACTCAAATAAACCCAATACCCAAATTAAACGCATATGAACCCAAAACCTAATAAGTTAACTCATCTAAACCCAATAAAACCCATACCCGATAGCAACAACTTAAGGCCCAAACCCTATAACTACTTAAAACCAAATAAGCTAATGAAACCCAATAAGTTACCTTATACCCAAAACCCAATATTTTAAATACCCAAACCCAATAAATTTAAAACCCAATAAGCATAATACCTCTTCTTCTTCTTTTATTCTTTCTGTCTTCTTTTATTCTGTTCTTTTTCTTTCTCATTTCTTTTTCTTTCTCTTGCAGGGAGTTCAAGAGGAGGGGCCAGGGCACGACAGGGTGGCGCACGGCGGGGGGGGCGTAGCCAGGGTCGACCTCCGGCGGGTGGCAGGCACGCCCGACGGCGCTGGCGGCTACGCAGCGGCAGCGGCAGAGCGCAGGCACGCACACGGTAGGGGGGCGGCAGCGCAGCCTGGGTAGGGAGGAGGGGAGGGAAAGCCCATGGCTAGAGGGGGAGTGGGTTGAGGGTTGAAGAAGATTTGGGGATTTTGGTTTGAAGATTTCAGAGTTCATTTTGATTTCAATTCTGGTTCCTCAATTTCTGATTTTTGGTTTCTGATTTGGATTTGGATTTGGACTTTTGGTTTTTTTCTTTGATTTGGGTTGAAAGAGGAGGGGATTGTGAAATTGGTTAAATTTGGGGGAGGATGGTGATGAATTGGGCTGAATTTGGGGGAAGGGATTGTGCAATTGACTGAATTTGGGTTTGTTGATTCCAATTGTTGGGGAATTGGGCTGAAATACAGATAGATGGGATGACCGATTTTGCAGGGAGAAGAAGGTCGTCGTTGGTTGCCTCATGTTGATGTTTGCTGTTGATGGAGGAAATTTTGGAAGATGGTTTGGTTTTCTTGGAGGAAGAAGGAGATGGGGAGATGGAGATGTTTTTCTCATCCCCTGTGTAATTGGAGAGTGAGGGTGTGTGGGTTGTTTGTGGGATGCTGCCAAATGAAGTGGGGGAGAAGATTTGATGATGGTGAGTTGTTTGTGGGTTGAGATGTTAGATCTCACCTCACAATTCGGTGGGATTGAAGAGGATGTTGGAGGGTGGTTGCCGACAGTTGGGGTAAAGGTAGATTGGTAAAAGTAAATAATGATTAGTTAAAGTAGTTGGTTAAAAGTAATTAATAAGTATAAAAAGTAATTAGTAAAGATTACATAGTGAATGGTAAAAGTAATTACTAAATGTAATTAGTAAAAATATTTAGTAGATGGTAGAAATGTAAACATGATTAGTAAAAGTGATTAGTGAATATAAAAAGCTATTTTAATAATAGTATCTAAAAACTTAATCGGGTTTTTATTATTTAAAACTGTTTTTGAAAGTATTTATACTAAAATACGGGTAGTAACGGATACTGGCCGTCACATCTTACCCACCTTAAGAAAAATTCCGTCCTCGGAATTCAAAAGTCCGATCATTGCCTAAGCAATTAAACGATCAAATGGGAGGCTTGATGAATGATAACGATCTAGTAATATAAGTTGTGAATAACATGAAAGATAATGTGATATCATAGCATCAAGAAAGCAAGAGATGTTACTATTAACATCACCATAGCTTTCGTAACTAGTCCCGAGACTAGTAAGATCATCCGACTAGGTAAATAGTTATGGGTAGCGTTCTTACATATCGTCTTCCCGCTCCCATGTAGATTCTCCAGGTGAGTTGCGACGCCACAACACTCTGACGAGGTTAAGATTAAGTTTCAAAAAGGGGCTCAGACAACTATGCACCATCGATGGCCTTAACCATTTGTGGGCAAGTTAATATGGCTATACACAACTACTCACGAATTTGCACAAAGTATCAAGGACAAAGGTGAGCGAAAAAATATATACTTATAACTACAATATATAACCTAAATCAAGGGTTCCTAAAATAAATCATGGGTAAATTGCAGAAAAATAAAAATATATACTTATAACTACAATATATAACCTAAATCAAGGGTTCCTAAAATAAATCATGGGTAAATTGCAGAAAAATACCCTCGCGTTTGGGTCATTTTTACGTAAATACGCTGACGTTTATTTTCATCAAAATATATACCCAAATGTTTTACGACACGTTTAAGTTGATATCTTTTTTTAATTTTCCGTCCAAAAGACAGAAATTTGGACAAATTTACCTTGAATGTTCCTTTTATAAGTTACTACTCTCACGTTTGGGCCTTTTATAAGTTAATACCCTGAATTGGGTGTGTGTGTGTGTGTGTGTCCATTGGGGTGGGTTGGTGCATCGGTGTGGGGGGGGGGGGGGGGGGTGTGCGCACATTAGCGGGGTGTGTGTGTGTGTGTGCATGGGGGTGGGGGGGGTGTGTGTGCATGCATGGGAAGGGTGTGTCTGTGCATGGGTGGATGGGTGTGTGCATGGGGTGTGTGTGCATGGGGTGGGTGAGTGTGTGGATGTGTGCATGGGTGAGTGGGTGTGGGCATGGGGTGTGTGTGTGCATGGGATGGGTGTGTGTGCATTGGGGTGGGTTGGTGCATGGGTTTGTGTGTGGGTGTGTGCATGCATGGGGTGTGGATGTGGGCATGGGTGTGGGTGCATGGGGTGGGTGTGTGCATTGGACGTGTGTTCATTGGCGGGTGTGTGCACGCGCACCAAGGTGGGTTGGTGCATGGGTTTATGTGTGGGTCTGTGCGTGCATGGGGTGTGGGTGTGGGCATGGGTGTGTGTGCATGGGGTGGGTGGGTGCATTGGGTGTGTGTGTGTGCATTGGGTGTGTGTGTGTGTGGGGTGTGTGTGCACGCGCATCAGGGTGGGTTGGTGCATGGGTTTGTGTGTGGGTGTGTGCGTGCATGGGGCGTGGGTGTGGGCATGGGTGTGTGTGCGGGCATGGGTGTGTGTGCATGGGGTGGGTGGGTGTGTGCATTGGGTGCGTGTGTGTGCATGGGTGTGTAGGTGTGTGCATTAGGGTGGGTTGGTGCATGGGGGTGTGTGCATGGGGTGGGTGGGTGTGTGCATTGGGTGCGTATATGTGCATGGGTGCGTGGGTGTGTGCATTAGGGTTGGTTGGTGCATGGGGTGGGTGTGGGCATGTGGTGGATGTGTGTATTGGGTGGCATTGCATTAGGGTGGGTTAGTGCATGTGTGATCGTCTACATTATAGTGCCCAGATTGAGCCAATACTTCAACAGGTCACACACGCCCATGCATCCACCCACCCCAAGCACACACACCCCATGCACACAACCCACCCATGCACGTACGCACACCCCATGCACACAACCACACACCCATGCACACACGCCCACCCCCACACAACCCCACCCCCACTCAGGCACACACTTACCCTAAGCACACACCCATATGCGCACAAACCCCATGCACACAACCCACCAACCCACGCAGACATACCCACCCCAGCACACACACCCCAATGCCCACACCCACCCACCCATGCACACACACATACACCCCTTAAGCACACACATCCCACCCACCCCACGCACACACCCTCCAACCACACCCACACCCACCATGCACACACACACTCCATGCACACAACCCACCCACCCCCCGTGCACCCACCCACCCACACCCATAAACACACCCACCCACCCATGCACACACACCCCATGCACACAACCCACCCACCCCCAGCGCACCCACCCACCCACACCCATAAACACACCCACCCCCCATGCACACACACCCCCACCCCAAGTACATACACCCCCACGCACACACACACCCATAAGCACCCACAACCCCACCCACCCCACGCACACCCACCCACCCATGCATACACACCCACCCAAGCACACCCGCCCACGCGCACACACCCCACCCGCCGATGCGCACACACCCCATGCACACCCCCCGCCCCCAATGCACACACCCCACACACACAACCCACCCACCCCATGCATGAATGCACACTCACCCACTCACACACCCCATGCACCATCCCACCCGAGAGAGAGAGAGAGAGAGAGAGAGAGAGAGAGAGAGAGAGAGAGAGAGAGGAGAGAGAATCAGTAGAGAGAGAGAGAGAGACGGTAGAGATATATATATATATATATAATCGGTAGAGAGAGAATTGGGGGGAGAGAGAATCGGTAGAGGAAAATTTGGTATGAAGAGAGAAAGAGAGAGAATTTGTAGATAGAGAGGAGAGAGAATCAGTAGAGAGAGATAGAGGAGAGAATCGGTAGAGAGAGAGAAGAGACATCAGGGTATTTACGTAAAAATGGCCCAAACGTGAGGGTATTTACGAAAAAATGGCCCAAATGAGAGAGGGGCAAAATGTCCAATTTAACACCGTCAGCCCATTTTTCGCTACAAGGTATCAATTTGTCACAAAATGAACCTCAGGGTATTTACGTAAAAATGGCCCAAACGTGAGGGTATTTTTATGCAATTAACCCATAAATCATCACTTCTCGTCTCTTCACTGAATAATGTTACAACTAAATCATATCCCAAAACTTAACTTATAGATCCAAAATTACCGTTTGAATTCTAACTCAAAGTCCTTGCTTTAAAATAATCAATACTTTATACAAAATAACCTTTGAAGGAAAACACTAAATATCTCAAATCAGTACTCTTTGCAAATTTCTTCACCCTTCACTTGTCATTTGTTTTTAGGAAAGTAACATTTCCTGGTAAATCTCTAATGTATAATTCCTCCGTAACCAAGTTCTCCAAAATTATACATTCTCATAAGTTGTCATCTCCAATATATGTCATCACATTGTCCAGTGTATAACTTAACTTTGTAGCACTATAAATGTGACATCCTCCAACTCCAATCTTATTATTTTAACATCAAGCAATCAATATAACGATGCTCCATCAATTACCAATATATGCCGACAAGTATAAATCCACCTAGTATACATCACCATTTACAATCAATAATTGTCCTGCTCCCAACACATTCTTCATCGCACATTACGTGATTACTCATAAATCTATTCACCATAATTAACAAACTACTAAATCACATCTTACCATTTCCCATGGTATCTTGTTCTAAACAATTTTAGATCGATCTACATAACCAACCATTCGCAACAGCATTTCGTATCATTTCTAATATCTTCATCACCCTACCTGTATAATTAAGCCTTGTTACTTCAAATACTCTATTCATTATCATGGTCTCCATGAATCATGGTGTACATTCTTAGCTACTCTTAGCTGTTACTCGTCTGAATTTAAAATCTGTAATGTACTCGTCCTCCTATGTATTACTCATAAAAGAGAATTCTATTGAATCCGTTATGCATGAGTATTATCTAAATACAAAATATAAGCCTTGAACACACCATTCTATTTATCACCTTATAAATGGAATAATCTAAATTATTTGTGTTTATAATCAACTAATTACAACTACACCTTATATCATCTCACACTACGCCTAGCTGTAAACATAATCCTATAACAATAGTAATCATATCTAATGTTCTAATAATATAACGAATAAAGAAATTAACACCGCTGATGATGGAATGAAATAGAAGTAAATATTTAAAGGGTGATAACGTATTTTTAAAACTAATCACGCTAAAGTTGTAATAAGTAATGACAAGCACTAATGTGATAACCAAATAATAGTGTAGAATTCAGAGTTGAATGGTGTAATGAATCAAGATTGCGACGAACATTTTCATACGAGGCCTGGATAATGAGTTAGCTTGGTTAGATGGCATAAAATTGGTCATGAATAATTAAGTAATTAAGGAGAATGAAAGATATGTGATAAATAACAAAATGAGTTAATGGTATAAGTTAAAACATGAAATGTGGTTAGTTAAATAATGAATGAAAAGAGTAACATACAAAGGAGTATAATGAAGTAGTGATTGTTTTGTGAATGCAAATGGAGATAGATTTGTACAAAAATTTGAAGTACAAATACGATGAATACACAACTGACACACTTAAAATGTTGGAGTTCTATTTAGCATAAAAAGTATTTAAAAGTATGCACGATAGGTTGTTTTGAAATATGTTAGTAGTATAATAAGAAAGAAAATGCTATATTGAATTAGCGAAATAGAAGTAACGTTTAAAAATGAAGTTTATTATATGAAGGAAGTAAGGTAAATATATGAGCATGGATGACATAAGTTAGAAAATCGTTATGAGATAGTAACTAAAGATTATGTCAAGGAAAGTTTCATAATCAAAGAATGAATTTAAGTCAAATGAAGGGTAGGAGATCCAGGTATATACTAAAGGTTTTCAAAGAAATTAAACTGGGCGAGGAATTCAATGAAAGGAATATCGAAAGTATTTATTATTATTATTAAGGGAATCATGATTGTAATGTCATCATTGTTGTTCTTAAAGTATTTTGCACAAGCACAACCAGCATGCATCAAATAAGTATCAGGATATGCAATGGGGAGGATTCAAAAGGATAATGATGACTGTCATGATGGGGATCATGTGAATCTAGAGCAGGGAATAGAATAGGATGATCAAAATGTAATTATGACTAGGATATGAGTTTGTGAATATGCTACGATGGATTTCTATGGTCATTAACATAGAAGTGTAATGTTAAGGAATACTAAAATCAAGGGTATACTTATTGGGTCGACTAAAGATTAAGAAACTTAGGCCTAGGATTTTCAAATGAACTAGACTGGGATAGGGAATTGAAGGAAAGGTGTTGTTGAGAATCAAGATTGTAATATAATCTATGATGTCTTTAGAGTATTTTGCATGGGCAGACCTGCATGGGCCACCAGTAAAATCTGTCATGCCCCGCTTTCCATTATGCTTGGGAGCGAGGACTCGAGCGGGTCCGCATGTGTAAGTAAGGAGGATGTACTTTTGCTTTTCTTTCCTCCTTGACTTAACACAATAAGCGTCTGTGTGAAATCTCACAGGTTCTTGCTTGCATACTCACAACAACGCAGACAATTATTATTTACAATCTCAATCGTCTCAGAAATGGAATACAACAACAAGGGAAGGAAAAGATGTCTTATGTCTCTTACAACACAGAATACATAAATTTAATACAATGGAACTACAAGGAAATGCATCCTAAGAATATCTTCCTGCAAGAGTCCTGCATCTAGTGGATCATGCTAGCTGGAACTAGGATCTGCAAAAATGCCCCCAGAACCTGACGGACATTGCATTAAAACACAAATACAATGCCCGTCAGTGAGGGTTACTCATGTTGGTTCCCAAGCATCAGTCTCATTTAAACAATTAACGGAATATAGCAGGGTAATGGCATTGGCTGCTAATAGAATAAAAACATGTGAGCATAGTAGGGTGTAGTACACAAAGTAAAGCGTAGTGAGCATGACAATTATACATAAGCATGGTAAGAGAGAAGCTAGCAGGTTACACAATTTATGATAGCAATCAGTAGATGTAAAATGGTGTGTCATTCAATCTCTTAATCTAGTGACAATAAATGATTTAAGTTCCATGCATATGATTTCTATTGGTATAGGGTTCTCGTCTTTAAGACGTGGTGTGTGAAGCAATCCTTCTCGCATGGGTATAATCGTGATTGACGCCACCCACCGTATGTGGGTGGTGCTCTTGAAGGGGACCCTTGCACACGCTTAGTGGCCGCTCAACACTAACCCCACCCAAATGTTGTGATGGAACACGAGCCAGCCTAATCAAGTTGCACGAGTTCACGAATTCAAGATTTTTCCTTCGAGGCGCACGAATTCACGAATTCTAGTCCTTTCAAGTTATTCCATCAATGTCCATTCTAACAAGTGTGTACAAGCATGATGTGAGCATGATACCATATTAATCTTTAGCATTTTCATATTTTCATTTTGACATTTAACACAATCTAAAACAAGGCAGTTTATTGGTTAATTAATAAATGTACTGTATACAAGTGTTATTCATTAACAAGTCAAAATGCGATTAATGTATATTAAACTGCAATAATTCGCACACGTGCATTAACACATATTATGTTAACATGGAAGAATAGTATTAACAGATCATGTTGCATTAGCACATGTTGTTTTATTTGGATGAAAGAGAGGTGTGGAACCTACTATACGATGCGTAGATCTGAGGAGGAGGACAAGCGTTGGGTGTCCAAGTGATTGTAGTGTAAGACGTGTTTTATCTGTGTCATTAAGATTCATATTATCATGCTAAAAGATTTTTAACCAATTAAAATAATACTAAAGCTAACTTATATAACTTAATATAGAGCTAACTCTTTAAAACATATAATTTAAAACATTTAATTTGAAATTCTATTTAAAACATATAGCTTGAAATTTAATTTAGATAACTTAATTAACTTAATAACCCAAAACTTTGATAGCTTAATAATTTTAAAACTTAACTTTATTACTTAAAACTTAATACTTAAAATAACTCTAATAACTTTAAACTTAATATAATTTTAAAACTTAATAACTTTAATAACTTATACTAACTTACTAATTTATAATAACTCAAATCATTCAATTTACTTAAGAAGATAACCCAAAACCCCACTTATCCAATTTAAAACCTAATGCCCAATAAGCATAACTTAACTCAAATAAACCAAATACCCAAATTAAACTCATATGAACCCAAAACCCAATAAGTTAACTCATCTAAACCCAATAAAACCCATACCCGATAGCAACAACTTAAGCCCAAACCCAATAACTGTAATGCCCTGCTAAGCTACTGCACAAGTACTAGAGGGGGGTGAATAGTACTTTAAAATAATTAAGAGGCTAATTCCTAATTACTTGCAAACTCTACCAAACAATGCGGAAAATGCGGAAATGTAAATGTTAGACAACAAAGAAACAATCGCAAGCAACGATATTACTGGGTTCGGATCCATCCAAGTCTCCCCGACTTGTTCCCGGTGATCCTACGTCCCAACCACCAGGATCCCCTCCGGATACTTGAGTTAGAAACCCTAACTCAAGATTTCCACTATGAAATACTTGTGAAAAACCTTCACAAGTCAAATCATACACAAAGTAATTTGTGACTCCCACAACCCGGGATCACAACCACACTCTCACAACCGAGAGTGAAACTTACAATATGAAATTGAAATGAAATAAGAAACTTCTTACCGACAAAATACATATGCCTTGAGTAATGCTTACGAATTAGGGCAAGGATGACTTTGAGGAAGAAGAAGTGGCACCAAACCCTAGCTCCAAGATGTAGATCAGCGATGGAGAGCTATGGGGATGTTGGTGACCTAGAATCAAGCACTTGGCTTGGAAGGCTTCACACTCAATGAATCTCTCTTTGGAAGTAAGAGTGAGGAGAGATTATTGAATAGAATGAAAGAGCTTTGAATGAGCTTGGAGTGATTTCTCTTGATCTCTAAACTTGCAATAATATCAGCCTTGACTGCAATGAATGCAGCCCATTAAGTATTTATAGGATAGAGGAGAGAGAAAGAAAAACGTTCCAATTAATGCTCCAACGGCTCTTTTCTGAACCCAACTAGTCGGTCAAAGAACAACCACCGACCGACTAGTTCATCAACTAGTCGGTCGGTCATTTAACGTAGACCGACTAATGGAAGAACAGCCAAAAGGTTGAAGCACAGACAAAAGGAATTAGTCGGTCCAAGAAGAGTAGCTGACCGACTAGTTTCACAACTAGTCGGTCGGTTACTCAACTGAGACCGACTAACAGATAAAACTGAAGTCTGAGCACAAATAGACTTAGTCGGTCCAAGAACAAATGTTGACCGACTAATTTACCAACTAGTCGGTCTCCAAATGAGCATAGACCGACTAACGATAAACAGTAAGTTAGGTGAAAATTGGCATGTACAGTAAAGCTAAACTAGTCGGTCCAAGAAGGAACATTGACCGACTAGTTCATCAACTAGTCGATCGCCAAATGAGCATAGACCGACTAAAGATAAACAGTAGCTCAGGCTCAAATGTGCATGTACAGGGAAAGCTCAACTAGTCGGTCACAGAAGCATCACTGACCGATTAGTTCACAAACTAGTCGGTCGGTGAGTCAACTTAGACCGACTAACTGTAAACAGTAAAGAGCTTGGAAATGACTGACAAAAACTAGTCGGTCCAAGAAGCTTTGCCGACCGACTAGATCACCATCTAGTCGGTCAGTTCTTCTTCTTGAACCAACTAACATGCACATGAAGTCGCGAATCGAAGCGCGAAGCTTCGGGAAAGATTGTATGGACTTCTACTAAGATCCTAGAGCTAAGATAGGAGCGTTATGAAGATTTAAACCGTCAGACCTACTCAAGGCTTAACATTCTACGAAAGAAGCTTAAAGACTATAAATAAAACTTGACGATACCGTCTTCAATAGCTTCAATCGAATCTTCATGACTTCTAAAATGGTCCATAAGCTTCAACGAAGCTTTAGGCATACGATCACGTTCTTTGAGAAGTCTTGAGACGTCGTAATTGATATTCATATGAATTTGGCGACGATCTCCATAACTGCGCTCACAAAGTGTTAGTTCACGATATATTTATGTTTGTTCATCATCCAAAACCAAATCCGGGGAGTCCAATATCCAACATTCTCCCCCTTTTTGGTGATGACAAACCAACATAAATAATAATCAAAAATAATAATTCAAATGAAATTTATTTACTCCCCCTGCATTGATGACACGTTAATTCCAATTTAAACAATAATAATACGCATTAAGCAGACGAGTGAAGTATATAAAATGAGAATCGATTATTGAAATATCGAATACCAAAAGTAGGTTATTGAAATATCGGATTTGAAAATCCATTTATATATCTTAACTCCCCCTGAATCTAACATATCAAGTTAGATTCTTGTAATAATGCTTTAAATTTTCATTTAGCACATCGTTATTATTATATCTCTCCCCCTTTGGCATTAGCAAAAAGAGTGGGAGGAGAACAACGACAACAACAATGGCGTCAAATAAAAAGCACGGGAGTCATAGAATACGACTACGGTTCAAGAGACACCAAAAAAATACGAATAAAATCAAGGCGTGTCAATGAAACCATAGTCGAAAATCGTAAAACGAACTCATCAAAACTCAAATCATTTTTACGGATTGAGTTATGGAAAATACTCTCCAATATCAACATTCTTGGTTAATTTAGTGCATGGAAAACAATTCTATGTTTCCATAGAAGAAATTTCTATTAAACCAAGTTAATATCGTCGAGCGAAGAAATCCAACATTCAGAGACAAAAAAAATTATAAATTGTGCACAATAGAATGAAATGTCAACTGCGATGTATATATATATAAAATAGGAACCAGAGTACATCAAAAGTATACATCACTGACAAACAAGACATCGATCCAACGATCGGGGCACAAAATACAGCAGCATATCACACAGATAACGGAGTGACACAAAACATACAACATCATCAAAATACATAAAGATACAGCATCAAAAGTATCAAAATACATCAAAATGATCCAAAACCCCACTCTATCCTAACCAAACTCTCTCACACTAGATGTATCATCCAAGGAGCATCGGAGAGTCCTCACGGAAGCTCAAGAGGAAGCGGCAGGATCTGCAGCAGCAGCAGGCTCTGCAGGAGAAGTGGTGGTCACAGGAACATCTGGAATGTTAACGGGATCGACAGCAGAAGTGGCAATCTCTGGAGCAGCAACAGTAGTGGCCTCGGGAGCACCAGTCGGAGCATCCACCGCAGAAGCAGTGGCAACAGGTGTGCTCTCGGGGGCACCATCAGACGAAGCAGCAGCAGCAGCACCAGAAGTGCCCTCGGGGGCACGAGTGGAAACACGACAAAGCTCCTCAATGTCCTCCTCATCCAACTCATCCTCGTCAGAAAAAGACGGAGGGATCTCAATATCAAGGCGTCGAGCGATACGGCAGAGAATCTCCTCAGAACGAGCCTGACGAGACTCCAAACGACGGATCGAACGAACGACATCAGCAAGAGTGGTAGAGGGAGCAGCTGAGGCAGAGGCAGAGGCAGACGCTGAAGGTGTCGTCCTCTGAACGTGACGGAGCGCCGCAAGAGACTTCTTGACGGTCGTCGCGTTCAGGGGAGGACCAAGTGGACGCTCATCGTCAGGAGGCAATGTGACACGGAAGTGACAGAATACCAGAGTCAACAAGCGCGGGAAGGGGATATGAGTCGATTTCGTGGACTTGCGAATACACTCGAAAGAGTCCATCTTATCGAGTATAATGCGAGCCCAGTTAATCGAGCTCCCCATGAAAATAGCGTAGATCAACTTCAAGAAGGGCTGGGACGGTAGAGATGAGGAGCCGTACTTGGGAAGCAAGCACTGTTGGATATGGAAGACGTTTGTACACCCTTGTGGGGGATGTACGAGGGAATACGGACCTCGAACGTCGCGTACACGAAGTCGTGTACAAAGGGAATCTGTTCCCTTGCGGAGAGGATCTCTGGATGAGTGGAAAAGTCGCATTATATATGCATAAGTGCATGCGACATATGGCTAATAAAGGGGGAATATCTTAAGCTTATGTTGTACCATGCATATGGTACAACTTAAGCTTATAATGTGCCATGTATCATGGTACACCTTAATTAAGTTGTTCCAAAGGAACAACTTACCCTAAAATAACTACCTTGGGGGCTATAAATAAGACCCAAGGGTAAGCCATTTATTACACCATTTTGCATGGAATTCATGCATGCATCTTCACTCTAGCGAAGCTCTGCAGAAATCCTTCCTCTCCTCTATCCAAGTTCTTAATCTAAAGTAGAGATTTAGATTGTGGATTTAGTAGCCTTACTCCGTTCGTGAGTAGACTCGATCCGTCGTGGCGAATCCGAAGGCGAAGTTCGTAGATTACCGTGCAGCGTACGCAAGCGTAAGTCTCAACTTCATTTATCGATCCTAACTCTGTTTTGGACAGGATCCTACATTGGTATCAGAGCCATATGGGTTCGCCCCGGTCAAACCACCGCACCGTCGAAACTATGAACGAGTCGTTGTCTTTTTCACGAATGGGTCTCCTACTATTACGGATATAGTAGGAACGCTTCGTGACGGAGAGAACACAGCGGTTGTTCTTTTCACGTTAGGGTCTCCTATCATTACGGATATGGTAGGAACTCTCCGTGACGGGAAGAACCGACCGTTCACGTAGTATGTTATTTTTCATTTTTGGCACACGGCCATTAGGAAATAACTAATTTCTCGACGAACGGGTGCTTCATCGACGAACGGGTGCTTCATCGAGGAAGATGATGGTAGTTATTTCCATCGGGTAAGAGGAAATTTGGTGCATGTGCACCATGGTCAAATGGGCTATGAATGCCATGCATCCCCCCTCCCTAAGCGGAGGGGGTTGGCTACGGCCAATAACCACCGGCGACCACCCCATCAAGGGGGAGGAATGTGTGCGGCAACCCCATTCAAAGGGGGTGGCCGGCCATGGCCAAGAGGGCCATGGACGGCCAATGCACAAGAATGGCCTTGGCCATGACCGGCCATGGCCAAGCCATGGCCGGCCAAGGCCAGGCCGGCAATGGCCGGCCCTGGCAGAGGCCACGGCCGGCCCTGGCAGAGGCCAGGGCCGGCGCCCTGGCCTCGGCCAGGGCCTGGCCGGCCCTGGCCGGCCTCGGCCAGGGCAGGGGCCCTGGCCGAGGGGGCCAGGGCCCCTGGCCGGCCAGGGCAGAGGGCCGGCCCTTGGCTAAGCCCCGGCTAGGGCAGAGGCCCTGGCCGGGAAGAAGTTGCCAGACCAAAAATTGGTCGACCAATTTGGTGTTTTTGGTCGACCAATCCGACAGAAGGTCTGGGTCGATTGCAAATTTGCCAAATGACCCATACGGGGTAACAAAAGGCCTTGGTCAAATTCGAATGTGTCGATTAGTCCATACGGGGCTAACCACAGTGCCGACAAGTTCATACGGGACTAACGTTTTAATGAAGTTTTTTTTTGGGCTCTACTCCTTGAAGACTAGCCATAGTGCTCTACTTCATGCGAGATTAGCCAAGTCATTGTGCTCTACTCTACGGAGATTAGCCAATGTACTTATGACGTTGTGCTCTACTCTACGGAGATTAGCCAATGTATTTTGAATTTTTTGAAAAATACGTTTTTCAAAAACGCTTTTCCGCTGCAAAGTACTATAAGAGTACTAACATTTGATAAAGTGAGGGAGAAATATTGAAAGTTACTCTAGATGGTGATTGGAAACATAGTGACCTTTCCGACTCTAGAGTAACATCTTCAATATTTTTCGAAAGTAACTTATCAAATAATGAATATCATTCCAAGTGGGAGTTGATTTTAGAACTATCCATATGGGATATTCTATTATCATTTCAAGTGGGAATTATATCTGAAAGATACGTTTTCAAACTCGTTTTCCGCTGCTAGTACTATAAGAGTACTATTGTTTGATAAGTGATGGGGGAATATTGAAGGTTGTTCTAGATGGTGATTGGAATCATAGAGACCTTTTCGATTCTAGAACAACATCTTCAATATTTTTCGAAAGTAACTTATCAAATATAATATAATTCCAAGTGGGATTTGAATTTTTAGAACTATCCAAATGGGATACTCTATTATCATTTCAAGTGGGAGTTATATTTTAAGAATTTTTATGCAATGTTTTGATCAAACCTTCGTTTTTGTGTCTTTTGCAGCATTTTAAAAGTAAAATGTCTTCCGCTTCAAAGAATATTGTCGCTGAGTAAAACAAAGGTGAAAAACTCAACGACGATAATTACAAACTTTGGTCCATTAAGATACAATACGTTTTAGAGGAGCAAGAAGTGCTCGAAACTCTAAAGAACGTAATGATTGAACCCGAGTTGGGCACTACGGCCCAACACAGACGAGACAAGGAAGCTTTTGATGCTTGGTCTCGGAAGAATAAGATAGCGCGCATTATGTTATTAAGCAGTATGGCTGATGACATAATGCGCTTCTTCCGAGAACATGACCTAGCCATGGACATATGGTCCAAGCTAGAGGAGAAGTTCGGTGGCACATCGGTGTCCAAACTTCGCGCCTTAACTATAAGGTTCGATACATATAAGAAACGTCCAGATCATTCCATGGGGAAACATCTGCGACATATGGCGAACCTTATCTCGGAGTTAAAGGACGCAGGTCATGTGCTCACTGATGAGCAACAAATCCAAGCAGTCATATGTTCCCTGCCAAATGGGTGGGATCAAATAAAGATGCATCTCACTCACAATGAGAGCATCAAGACCTTCAGCGATGTTTCCAAGCACCTCGAATTAGAGGAAGAGCGGCTTGCGGCTGCCAAGCCAAGTGCAGAAGTGCACATGGTTGCTAGTTCCTCACACGGGGGAAAGAAACGTAAAGATCGTTCGAAGTCTTCTAATGAACGTAATAAGCAACCTGAGTCTACCAAGGAACCTAAACATAAGGGTGGGCACAAGAAATGGCACAAGAAGAAAGACTTGAAAAGGATCAAGTGCTTCAAGTGCAACAAACTCGGTCACTATGCTCGTTCGTGTACGAGTGGAAGTGACGAGGTAACTTGTAATACTAGTTACATATGTATTTCTAGTTCAATATTTCTTGTGGAATCTAATCCATTATGGGATAATTGATTCAGGTGCCACCGACCACATAGCAAAGGACAGACGGTCCTTCATGGAGTATCACCGGATACACCATAGAATGAAGTGGATCGAGGTAGGAAACAACTCACGTGTTGTAGAGAAAGGCGTTGGGAATTGCAAGCTAGACTTGGACAACGGCCACACTCTCCTACTTTATGATGTTCTCTTCATTACATATATTCAAAGGAATATTAATACTGTGGTCAATATTATGGGTCTTGGTTATAGTTGGTTCCTTCATGATTGTAATATGGACCTATTTTGTAATAATTCCTTTATTGGTACTGGGTTTGTATTTCAAAGGATTTATTGTAATAAGTACAATGTATTTCCTCATGTAATGAAAATTTCCTTGTGACAAATTCTTTGACTAATGAGTCTAATATAATTTGTTGGCACGCAAAGCTTGGTCATATTGGACCAATGCGTATAGATAGACTTGCCAAACATGGCCTTCTATCCAATGTTTCAAAGGTTGAAATGTCGACCTGCGAACATTGCCTTGTGAGGAAATCTTGTCGCAAGCCGTTTTGGAACCGGCACAAGGGCCGAGGTTCCATTACAGCTTATCCATTCGGACATATGTGGTCCGATGAATGTCAAGACAAGACGCGGGAAGTCCTATTTCATCACTTTTATTGATGATTTCACCCGATTCGGTCATATCTATTTGATATCCCACAAAAGTGAAAGCA
Organism: Scilla litardierei; assembly: GCA_030789695.1. Taxonomy (NCBI): domain Eukaryota; kingdom Viridiplantae; phylum Streptophyta; class Magnoliopsida; order Asparagales; family Asparagaceae; genus Scilla; species Scilla litardierei. The sequence goes on from CM061142.1 coordinate 117,157,519, forward strand.
CTAAACCTGCTTTAAAAACTATATGAGTTTAGTGGAGAATCAATTAGATCGCAAGATTAAGGTCGTGCAAACCGATAGGGGCGGTGAATATCAATCAACAAGTTTAAAGGAACTTTTGTGATGAAAAAGGCATAGTACATCAGGTATCTATGTCTTATACTCCTCAACAAATTGGTGTTGCAGAAAGGAGGTATAGGACTTCAATGAAAAATGGTCCGTTCATTGATGGCGCAAGCTAACTTGCCAATCACTTTTTTGGGGTGATGCATTATTGACGGCCGCTTTCATTTTGAACCGCGTACCCTCGAAATCAGTTAGCTCCACTCCTTATGAGTTGTGGAACCAAAGATCTCCTGACTTAGACATTTTGAAACCTTGGGGTTGTGCATTCCACGCACATATTTCCTCCCATAAGTATGGCAAACTTGGGCCAAGGGGAAGGAAACGTATCTTTATACGATACGCAGAAAACTCCAAAGGTTATATGTTTGTTAGTCAGGAAGACAATGGTGGGCTAATTGAGTTTGAGTCGAGGGATGTCACTTTCTTGGAAAACGAGTTCCCAAGACAGGGCGAGATAAGTCAGGACTTATCTTTATTTGAGATTTATGATCAAGAAGGATTACCTCATTCGAGTGGGAGAATTCTTGGTGAAAACGAAAATACGTTTCAACCTTCACCAATGGATTATACGAATGACGATTATCCTATTCCATACGGGAATAATGATCCAAGTGGGAGCAATTCTAACGACATTTCAAGTGGGAGTGATATTAGAATTGATCTAACTTCGAGTCAACAAGGACTTGAAGAATCTCAAATACGACGTAGTAATCATACAAGGTTAGTTGAAATTTCCGCAAACCTTTATGATTTTACTACAAGAAAATGACGAGCCTGCTACTTTCAAACAGGCTGTATCATGCCCTGCAAAAGACAAATGGATGGAAGCGATGAAGGAGGAATTGAAATCCATGAAAGTTGACCAAGTCTGGGACTTAGTTAACTTACCCAGAGGACATAGAGCAATTGGGAACAAATGGGTTCTCAAGATCAAGCATAAGGCTGATGGCTCTATTGACAGATATAAACCTCGCCTTGTCGCAAAAGGTTTTACGCAACAGGAAGGGATAGACTACGAAGAGACCTTCTCACCTGTTGTGCGTTTTACCTTGATTCGCATGATTCTGGCAATGGTAGCTTGCTTATACCTCGAATTACATCAGATGGATGTAAAGACTGCCTTTCTCAATGGAGAATTGGACGAGGAATGGAACAACCAACAGGGTTTGTAAAAGAAGGAAACGAACATAAGGTTTGTAAACTTCGTAAATCCATATATGGTCTTAAATAATCCTCGAGGCAATGGTATATACGATTTCAAGAAGTTGTCTTATCAAATGGATTTTCCATACTTGATGAAGATAACTACGTATATATCAAGAGGATTAAAAGCAAGCATGTTATTATGTCTAGATGACATTTTAATAGCCAGAAATGACAAGGGCTTTGTGATGAGTATCAAGGCTTGGCTTTCATCAGTATTTGAGATGAAAGGCATAGGAAAAGCCGCATATATCCTTGGAGTTAAGATTTCAAGGAATCGTTCAAAGAAACTTCTTTCTCTTTCACAGGAGACTTATATAAAGAAGGTTCTAGAACGATTTAATATGCAGGACTGCAAGTCCATTGATATTCATATAAGCATATGCGATAATTTATATCTGGAATCGTGTCCAAAGAACCAAAAGGAAAAGGAAATTATGGAAAAAGTTCCATATTCCAGTACAGTTGATAGTCTTATGTACGCTATGGTGTGTACGAGACCGGACATCTGTTTTGCCGTTAGAAATGGTAAGCTGTTACCAATCCAACCCAGGGCAAGAACACTGGAAAGCGGTTAAGAGGATAATGCAGTATCTTAAAGGAACTGCAGATTTGCAAAAGACTATGATAAAACCAAGAAGGTAAACATAAGGTACATATCTACGCATGAGATGATAGAGGATCAGCTTACGAAAGCGATCCCCAGAAATGTGTTTTATAAACACTTATCATCCCAAGGATTGCGTATGAGCTGAGTTGTACCAATATATATTCCCATGTCTCAGAAAGATCAAATTTAATAAAAGAATAAGTTCTTTTTCAAACATTGCATATGAATTTCTTAAGAAATGTTAGTGTACATTTTTGAAATCTCAGCTGAATTGTGTGTATGTCGGACAGATAAAGGTTGGCTCTCTCACATGAGCAACCGCCTTATCTTATCAGATGGATAAGATAGAGATGAGACTAGTTTAAAGTCAAAATCATTAGACGAATGATTTAGAGTCGTGACTTAAACAAGATAGTCGAATGAAAGATCTGCATCATATGGATGCTTACAAAAGATCTGAGATCTGTATCACAAGGATATTTGAAAGAGATCTCGTAGGATTTTTTAATCCTATCTGTCTTATGCAGGATGAGAGTCCGGGAATATTTCCTGAGTAGTAAGGGGACTCAAAAAGATAGGCACTGTGGTGTCTGATCTTTCATCCGTACAACATCATTAAGACATACTCTCCCTGGGAAAGGAGTGATGTTGTAATACGTGTTCATACCACGTATGCATTTCGACCACTGAGTTAGTAGCAATAGTGTTTGCTATTATGTGAGACTCAAAGGCCATATGGGCCTTAACTCTTACCCTCAAGGACTCCAATTGGTTCCTTTAGATTTGACGAGATGATCGCTATCTTAGCGTGTTACTTATGGGCTATGATAATTCGGCTCGGCGGGGCACGTTAGAAAAGCGAATCAAGTCAAGATCAGAAGGTTCGCAAGAAGAGGAAGATTGATTTCATATTCGCATTTGGACTTTAATGATTCAAAGCTGGCCAGCCAATTGTAATCCAGATGGGATTCAATTGTTGAATATAAAGTATAAGAAATGCGAAGAAATAATCTAGGGTAAAGCATGCGTTGAACTACTCAACTTTGCACCTTCGAGGTCGTTGTGTATCTCTAACAAGTGCACAACAACAGACTCTACGCGCATGACGGTCGCACGGTCTATTTCTCGGTATGATAGATGAAAGAACTAAGGGAAAGACGTTCTCTTACAATCCCCTCAAGTGTGAGTGGGAGATGTTGGATATGGAAGACGTTTGTACACCCTTGTGGGGGATGTACGAGGGAATACGGACCTCGAACGTCGCGTACACGAAGTCGTGTACAAAGGGAATCTGTTCCCTTGCGGAGAGGATCTCTGGATGAGTGGGAAAGTCGCATTATATATGCATAAGTGCATGCGACATATGGCTAATAAAGGGGGAATATCTTAAGCTTATGTTGTACCATGCATATGGTACAACTTAAGCTTATAATGTGCCATGTATCATGGTACACCTTAATTAAGTTGTTCCAAAGGAACAACTTACCCTAAAATAACTACCTTGGGGGCTATAAATAAGACCCAAGGGTAAGCCATTTATTACACCATTTTGCATGGAATTCATGCATGCATCTTCACTCTAGCGAAGCTCTGCAGAAATCCTTCCTCTCCTCTATCCAAGTTCTTAATCTAAAGTAGAGATTTAGATTGTGGATTTAGTAGCCTTACTCCGTTCGTGAGTAGACTCGATCCGTCGTGGCGAATCCGAAGGCGAAGTTCGTAGATTACCGTGCAGCGTACGCAAGCGTAAGTCTCAACTTCATTTATCGATCCTAACTCTGTTTTGGACAGGATCCTACAAGCACGACTTCAGAATCAAATTCAGGACCCATGCATTAGGCTTGAAGGATTTGGAGGGAACGCCAATCATGGCGGGAGGAATCTGATGGAAAATCTCAGAAAGGATGGTCTGATCTAGGGAAGAAATATCATCAACAGAAATGTCTGAGGGGAGGAGGCCAGACGAGAAGATACCCAAAATCTCTCCTAAGATTTCTGCTGTGAGGACTATAGGAGTCCCCAAAACAGTCGTCTCAACAGAGTGGGTCGCTTCGTACTGACCCTGGATCCTATTGGCATAGAATAGTTTTACTAAACGAGGGTAGGGGTGAGGATTCGCCTTAGGATCATATCGAAGGTAATCGATAAGACCCGAAGACGACAGAAGATCAGCTAGCCCTATGAAGTCACTAATCTGGACGAAATGCTCCAGAAGCAGTGGGCAATGTTCGATACGGTTGTAAGCCGCGAGACACAAAGGACCGTCGCGACACAACGAGATATCGACACCGCCTACCGGCATCGGAGCCTTTCCCTTAGGCTTACGGGTAGACGTACGAGGTCGGGAGGTAGACTCAGGATGGGTAGGAGGAGTGGGTTCCCTATGAGTCTCAGGCTCGGGAAAATACTCGGTGTCGGAATCCGAAGCACCGGGTGGAGTGGGAGCACGAAAAATTACTGGCTTGGGCTTGGGCTGAGATCGGGCACGGGGTTTCGCAGTCTCCGTCCTCTTACGCTTAAGAGGAGGTGAAGACGAAGAGGGTTGGGTGGTTTTCGAACGACGTCTAGGAGGGGTTCGCGTAGGTTGATCGGGAACCGTAGGGGTAGGTTCTACGGTCATCGGCGAGGGGCTAGATGGAGTGATCGGGATACGTGTACGAGCCATATTCGCGGCACGACACGACTCAAGAGATCAGAAAAACCCTAGATAGCCGGAACCCTAGCAAACCCTAGGAATCGAAATTCGAAACCCTAGCCCTAGAAAACTAACCCTAGAGAGCAAATCCGAACCCTAGGAAGCTAGGAGAGGGTGGAGAACAAACCCTAGGGGAGATTGGCCGGAGAGATGGCCGGAGATAGGCCGGAAACGACGACGGAGGGAGTGGAAGTCGAATGGGTCGGGAGTTCTTGGCTGGAGATGGAACGATTCGATCGATTAGAAAAGAAAATAGTCGATCAGATGCGATTTAAGTCGGTCTGGAGCTCAAAAGACGCTACTGTCCCCGTCACAACTAGTCGGTCACAGTTCAAGCACTGACCGACTAGATCACGATCTAGTCGGTCGGTCAATGAGCTTGAACCGACGAGTTACAAACATTAACTGAAGCCAAATTTCCTGACAAGATTTAGTCGGTCTAAGTTCATTCACTGACCGACTAGAACTGAATCTAGTCGATCGGCCAATGAATTTGGACCGACTAAGAGAGTTCAAAAATTGAAAAACTATGAAATTTGATTTCTCTCCTAATCACACTTGGATGAAACATCAAAATACTCTCATTAATCATTATACTACCCCATTAAACATCGAAAATCTGAAATTTGACGATTACGCACAAATCGAGCGAAAATTCCGAAAATTCAACAAAAATCCGGAAAATTTCAATACTTCAAGCATGAGCAAATATAACGAATAGAATAGCATGCAAGAATATTGAATAAAAAATGAATCCTATATCTCGGATTCACCCATAATCCCCAATTCTCGACGTAACCGCATAAAGGAGTCCTCCTTTAGGGGTTTCGTGAAAATATCGGTGATTTGCTTCTGGGTTTCAACGTACACTAATATGATGTCCTTTTTAGCAACATGATCATCTAAGAAATGGTGTCGGACATCTATGTGTTTCGAACGGGAATGGTGTACCGGGTTCTTAGAAAGACATATTGTACTTTGGTTGTCCACCATGATAGGGCAAGTATCACAGTTTATACCAAAGTCTTTAAGTGTGTGTCTCATCCAAAGAACTTGAGCACACGCGGCACTGGCGGCAATGTATTCCGCCTCGGTGGTTGAAAGTGATACGGAATTTTGCTTCTTGGAAAACCAAGAGACAAGGGAATTTCCTATAAAATGGCAAGTGCCACTAGTACTTTTCCTGTCGGATTTGCATCCCGCATAATCGGCATCACTATATGAGATTAACTCATACGTGCTAGATTTTGGATAAAGTAATCCAAAATCAAGTGTATAACTTAGATAACGGAAAATACGTTTTACCGCTACTAAGTGAGACTCCTTAGGTTGAGACTGATAACGAGCACATACGCATACGGCAAACATAATATCGGGCCTACTTGCGGTAAGATAAAGTAAACTACCTATCATACCTCGATATAGACGAATGTCTACATCCTTATCGCCCGTATCCTTATCAAGATGCGTAGTCGTGCTCATTGGAGTCTTTTTCCTGGAGGCATTCTCCATTCCAAATCGCTTAAGCAACTCCACCGTATACTTCGTTTGGTGGATGAAGATTGAATCGTCCATTTGACGAATTTGGAGACCTACGAAATATTTGAGCTCACCCATGTGGCTCATCTCAAATTGATCCTTCATCACATTAGAAAACTCTTCGCAAAGAGCAAAGTTAGTAGCACCGAAAATGATATCATCAACATATATTTGAACTAAAATTATATCATCATTCGAATGCTTAACAAAAAGTGTAGAATCGGCTTCTCCCATTTTAAAATTCAAATCCAAAAGAAAATTCTTTAGGCGATCATACCAAGCTCGAGGAGCTTGTCTCAAGCCGTAAAGCGCTTTCTTTAGTTTAAAAACATGATTTGGAAATTTTTCATTAATAAAACCCGGAGGTTGAGAAACGTAAACTTCCTCAACAACATCTCCATTTAAAAATGCACTTTTAACATCCATTTGAAATAATTTAAAATCCTTATGGCATGCAAAAGACAATAATAATCTAATTGATTCTAATCTAGCTACCGGAGCGAAGGATTCTTCGAAATCAATACCTTCCTCTTGACGGTAGCCTTGAGCAACTAACCGAGCTTTGTTCCAGACGACGACTTGGTTTTCGTCGGTTTTGTTCTTGAAGATCCACTTTGTCCCTATGACGGTGTAGTTCTTCGATGGCAATGGAACAAGCTCTCAAACTTCATTCCTCTCGAATTGAATGAGATCCTCCTCCATGGCTAAGATCCAAGCGCTATCTTCGCATGCTTCATTAACATTCTTTGGCTCTATCGAGGAGGCAAAGGCACAATGAGCGAAGTAGTTCACTTGCGATCTCGTCTTGACACTATCATGGATATTGCCAATGACTTTCTCATGAGGATGGTCACGAACGGTATGAAGCCATTTGGGAATACCTTGATCACTAGGAACATTCTCAACAACTTCATTAGACGGGTTAGTCTCAATAGAATCAATAGAATCAATAGAATCATTAGAGTTATAATTACCAATTGAATCACATAATACATCCATAGAGTCATCATCATTAGTAATTCTAGTTGGAACAAATCCTTCATTAAATGACACATGAAGCGATTCCTCGATCGTTGAGATTCGTTTATTGAATATTCGGTAGGCTTTGCTACGCGAAAAATATCCAACAAAAATCCCCTCATCGGATCTTGGATCGAATTTGTCCAAACTACCATACGTGTTCTTAATAAAACATTTCGAACCAAAAACACGAAAATGTTTAACTTGAGGCAACCTACCAAACAACAATTCATAACAAGTTTGTTTAGTGCCGGGCCTCAAAAGTATTCTATTAAACACATAGCAAGCGGTGTGTACTGCTTCCGCCCAAAATTGATGGCCAAGTTGGCTATCATCAAACATAGTGCGAGCACATTCCACTAACGTCCTATTCTTTCTCTGAACAACACCATTTTGAGGAGGTGCGCGAGGGGATGAAAAGGTGTGTGTAATACCAACTTCATCACAAAATGTCTCAAAAGACTCATTCTCAGATTCACCTCCATGATCACTACGAATAGTGACAATGGTGGTTCCTAAGAGATTTTGTACTTTCTTAACAAAAATTGTGAAGTTTTCAAAAGCTTCATTTTTATTACACAATGAAAATACCCAAGTAAACCTAGAAAAGTCATCAACGATGACAAGTCCATATCTAGCATTACCTAATGAAGCAACTCTAGTTGGCCCAAATAAATCTAGATGTAATAGCTCTAGAGGCCGCTTAGAAGAAATGCTTTTCTTAGGTTTAAATGAATATTTTGGAAGCTTACCTCGTTGACACGAGTCACAAAAGCTTTTCTTTTGAAAGACAAGTTTAGGGAAGCCTCTAATAGAATTTAACTTGGAAAGCTTAAAAAGTGTTCCAAAGTTCACATGACCAAAACGTCGATGCCATAAGTGTTGTTCACTTGTGTTGGCAATAAGACATTGTTCATGTGATCTTGGAAGATCTAGGATATATATATCCTTATGGCGTGTGCCGGAAAACAATAATTCATTATTATCTTTTCTTAAAATATGGCACATTCTTTCGCAAAGTTAACTTTGTAACCTTTGTCACAAAGTTGACTTATTGAAATGAGATTGTGGTTTAATCCTTTAACAAGGTAAACATCACATATAATGGGTTTAGAAGGATTACCCACTTTACCAACACCTATGATGGTTCCGCTCTCGTTGCCTCCAAATACGACGCGGTTTCCATTTGCAATGGGAACCACTCCGGAGAGCAATTGAGCGTCACCCGTCATGTGTTTTGAACACCCGCTATCGAGTATCCAATTCCCCTTGGAGCTAAATTTAAATTTGTTGCTCCTTTTCTTTTTCTTTTCCTTGAGTACCTAAAGATAGAAAATTTCATATCATGGTACCCAAGGTCATTGGGTCCAAAAGATTAGACCTTTGGAAGCCAAGTCCAATTGGACTTAGACTTCCCCACATAATTTCTACTATGCACAACATCCCAAAAATAAGCATTCATGTAAACTTGTTTTTCATCCATGCTTGTATCCTTTGGGCTCCAAATAGTGAAAATCTTGGGAGCCCTCATCCTATTGGGTGCATGCATGCGACGTTGAATTCTACGTGATGCATGTTGTGGATAGGCATAAGGAACATGATGGAATGGTGCATGTGGATAGTTATTCATACGATGATGTGGGTGAACATATGCATGTGAGGGAACACGTGCGTGAGGGTCTCACTTGGTGTGCACGTGCCCGTGAATGTGTTGCATAAAAATCATCATATGTGTGAGCCGGTGGAGTAGGACGTGTGTTCCTACGTGGCATAGTATTGGTGTACATATAAGCATGCCCCTTCTTTGGAGGTCCACCCAAAGTGGGTTTCTTTCCGAAAGAGGGTGTGGACGAGGTGGAAGCACCATTGGTAGAAGAACTACCAATAGAGTGTTTGCTACCACTCGTTGAGTCACCGGAAGTTGGCCTAACAAAAGTAGTGGCCGATTTGGATGAACTTCCCATCGTATACCCCAAGCCAATGTGGTGATTGGCCGGAAGTAAGTCACTTAGGATTTTATCCAAATGGTCCTTACCATTATTGAATTTATTAATTCGGCCTAATGTGTTCTCATATTTTTCAGTGAGAGAACGCATAGAAGTATCCAAATTGGATACTTGTGATGTGAGCACATAAACACGAGATTTAAGACTCTCATTCTCAATACTCAAAGTCGAGTTTTGAGAAGTCAAATCCGCTATCTTGTGCTCCTCCGGAACTTCAATGCTAACATGTTCAAGTTGAGTCTTGAGATTAACAATCTCATTCCTCAACCCTTCAACAACGGTGTCGTTGTTGGTGATGATAGTTTTAGGCGAGGTTTGAACGCTAGCTAGGTCATCTTTTACTTTAGTATACCTATTTACTAATTTAGTATACTTAGACCATAATTGAGAATTAGCATTCCTAAGGTCATCCATAGTTACCTCATCACCTTCGTTGTCGCTATCATCGGAAGAGGAAGATCCTTGATCATTCTCCTCTCTTGCCATGAAGCACATGTGTGCTTGCTCCACTTGCTCATCGTCCGACTCTCCGCTTGAGGAATCCTCGGAGTCGGTGAATGTTGCCCCGACAAGCCCCTTTTTGTTCCCTTTCTTGTACTTCTTGGACTTGTCGTACTTTGGCGCCTTCCACTTCTCCTTTTGCTTGTTTAGAGGACACTCCGCTTTCATGTGTCCTGGCTTATTGCACTTGAAACACAAAGGAGAGGAGGAGGCGTTAGAAGAACCAAATTTAGCTTTGTTCTTATAGTTACCTTTTCGGAAGAAACGGTTGAACTTCTTGGCCATGAGTGCCATGGACTCCAAGTCCAACTCGTTTTCTGAGTCTTCATCATCGGTTGATGTGGATGTGGATGGAGCGGCCTTGAAAGTAATAGCATTCTTCTTTGGCTCGTCTTGCTTTAGGTAGGACTTCATCTTTTCCTGCAATTTTAACTTGCTATCCTTGCGTACCTCGTATGACATTAAAGTACCCATTAGTTGAACTACGGTGTACTTATTCATATCATTACCTTCCTCGATGGCGAAGGTACGCTTTTCTCAAGAAGAAGGAAGTCCTTCGATAAGCTTCGAACATTTCTCCTTTTGGGTGTAGGATTTGCCGAGAGCCTCTAACTCGTTTATGATGTCGACGAAGCGAGCATAATACTCCTTCATCTTCTCACCCTATTGCATATGAAACATTTCGTAATCTTTGTTAACGACAACGAGTTTAGAGTCTCTTACCCTACTCGTCCCTTCATGTAGTATGAGGAGGGAGTTCCATATTTGATATGCACTCTTACATGTGCATATCTTGTTGAAATCCTCGGGCTCCAAAGCACATTGCAAGGCGTTCATTGCCTTGGCATTGCTTACCTCCGCGGCGACCTCCGCGGGAGTCCATTTCTCAAAATCTTCTTCGGTGGGCTCGACGTATTCCTTCATCGTGGTCCTCCATAGAGATGCACTCCGGAGGAAAGTTTCCATCCGGCATTTCCAGTACCAGTAGTTGGTACCGTTGAAGAATGGAGGCCTCGTTGAGGAATGTCCTTCAATCACCGAAGATGCTCCTTCACGGTTCTTGAAGGTGCTATAGTCGGAAGGTGGACGAACGGTCTTGTTGTCGTTGGCAGACATAGCTATAGACTTGGCTCTGATACCAAATGTAATGCCCTGCTAAGCTACTGCACAAGTTCTAGAGGGGGTGAATAGTACTTTAAAATAATTAAGAGGCTAATTCCTAATTACTTGCAAACTCTACCAAACAATGCGGAAAATGCGGAAATGTAAATGTTAGACAACAAAGAAACAATCGCAAAGAACGATATTACTGGGTTCGGATCCACCCAAGTCTTCCCGACTTGCTCCCGGTGATCCTATGTCCCAACCACCCGGATCCCTTCCGGATACTTGAGTTAGAAACCCTAACTCAAGATTTCCACTATGAAATACTTGTGAAAAACCTTCACAAGTCAAATCATACACAAAGTAATTTGTGACTCCCACAACCCGGGATCACAACCACACTCTCACAACCGAGAGTGAAACTTACAATATGAAATTGAAATGAAATAAGAAACTTCTTACCGACAAAATACCTATGCCTTGAGTAATGCTTACGAATTAGGGCAAGGATGATTTTGAGGAAGAAGAAGTGGCACCAAACCCTAGCTCCAAGATGTAGATCAGCGATGGAGAGCTATGAGGATGTAGGTGACCTAGAATCAAGCACTTGGCTTGGAAGGCTTCACACTCAATGAATCTCTCTTTGGAAGTAAGAGTGAGGAGAGATTATTGAATGGAATGAAAGAGCTTTGAATGAGCTTGGAGTGATTTCTCTTGATCTCTAAACTTGCAATAATATCAGCCTTGACTGCAATGAATGCAGCCCATCAAGTATTTATAGGATAGAGGAGAGAGAGAAAGAAAAACGTTTCAATTAATGCTCCAACGGCTCTTTTCTGAACCCAACTAGTCGGTCAAAGAACAACCACCGACCGACTAGTTCATCAACTAGTCGGTCGGTCATTTAACGTAGACAGACTAATGGAAGAACAGCCAAAAGGTTGAAGCACAGACAAAAGGAATTAGTCGGTCCAAGAAGAGTAGCTGACCGACTAGTTTCACAACTAGTCGGTCGGTTACTCAACTGAGACCGACTAACAGATAAAACTGAAGTCTGAGCACAAATAGACTTAGTCGGTCCAAGAACAAATGTTGATCGACTAATTTACCAACTAGTCGGTCGCCAAATGAGCATAGACCGACTAACGATAAACAGTAAGTTAGGTGAAAATTGGCATGTACAGTAAAGCTAAACTAGTCGGTCCAAGAAGGAACATTAACCGACTAGTTCATCAACTAGTCGGTCGCCAAGTGAGCATAGACCGACTAAAGATAAACAGTAGCTCAGGCTCAAATGTGCATGTACAGGGAATGCTCAACTAGTCGGTCACAGAAGCATCACTGACCGATTAGTTCACAAACTAGTCGGTCGGTGAGTCAACTTAGACCGACTAACTGTAAACAGTAAAGAGCTTGGAAATGACTGACAAAAACTAGTCGGTTCAAGAAGCTTTGCCGACCGACTAGATCACCATCTAGTCGGTCAGTTCTTCTTCTTGAACCAACTAACATGCACAAGAAGTCGCGAATCGAAGCGCGAAGCTTCGGGAAAGATTGTATGGACTTCTACTAAGATCCTAGAGCTAAGATAGGAGCGTTATGAAGATTTAAACCGTAAGACCTACTCAAGGATTAACATTCTATGAAAGAAGCTTAAAGACTATAAATAAAACTTGACGATACTGTCTTCAATAGCTTCAATCGAATCTTCATGACTTCTAAAATGGTCCATAAGCTTCAACGAAGCTTTAGGCATACGATCACGTGCTTTGAGAAGTCTTGAGACGTCGTAATTGATATTCATATGAATTTGGCGACGATCTCCATAACTGCGCTCACAAAGTGTTAGTTCACGATATATTTATGTTTGTTCATCATCCAAAACCAAATCCGGGGAGTCCAATATCTAACAATAACTACTTAAAACCCAATAAGCTAATGAAACCCAATAAGTTACCTTATACCCAAAACCCAATATTTTAAATTGACAAACCAAATAACTTTAAAACCCAATAAGCATAATACCTCTGCTTCTTCTTCTTTTATTCTTTCTATCTTCTTTTATTATGTTCTTTTTCTTTCTCTTGCAGGGAGCTCAAGAAGAGGGGCCAAGGCATGGCTGGGTGGCGCACCGGGGGGGCAGCGACAGGCGGTGGCGGCGACGCAGCGACGGCGGTGGAGCACAGGCGCGCACGTGACAGGGGGGCGGCGGCGCGGCCTGGGCAGGGAGGAGGGGAGGGAAAGCCCATGGCTAGAGGGGGAGTGGGTTGAGGGTTGAAGAAGATTTTGGGATTTTGGTTTGAAGATTTCTGATTTCAATTTGATTTCAATTCTGGTTTCTCAAATTTTGATTTTTGGTTTCTGATTTGGATTTGGATTTGGACTTTTTGTTTTTTTCTTTGATTTGGATTGAAGGGGGATGTGATTGTGAAATTGGTTAAATTTGGGGGATGGGGATGGTGAATTTGGTTGAATTTGGGGGAAGGGATTGTGAAATTGGCTGAATTTGGGTTTGTTAATTTCAATTGTTGGGGAATTGGGCTGAAATTAAGAGAGATGGGAGGAAGGATTTTGCAGGGAGAAGAAGGTCGTCGTTGGTTGCCTCCTGTTGATGTTTGCTGTTGATGGATGAAATTTGGGAATATGGTTTGGTTTTCTTGGAGGGAGAAGGAGATAAGGAGATGAAGATGTTTTTCTCATCCCCTGCGTAATTGGAGAGTGAGGGTGTGTGGGTTGTTTGTGGGATGCTACCAAATGAAGTGGGGGAGAAGATTTGATGATGGTGAGTTGTTTGTGGGTTGAGATGTTAGATCTCACCTCACAATTCGGTGGGATTGAAGAGGATGTTGGAGGGTGGTTGCCGACAGTAGGGGTAAAGGTAGATTAGTAAAAGTAAATAATGATTAGTTAAAGTAGTTAGTTAAAAGTAATTAATAAGTATAAAAAGTAATTAGTAAAGATTACATAGTGAATGGTAAAAGTAATTACTAAATGTAATTAGTAAAAATATTTAGTAGATGGTAGAAAGGTAAACATGATTAGTAAAAGTGATTAGTGAATATAAAAAGCTATTTTAATAATAGTATCTAAAAACTTAATCGATTTAAAGAACTTATTATTTAAAACTGTTTTTTGTAAGTATTTATTCTAAAATACAGGTAGTAACAGATACAGGCAGCACATTATGCGCTCATGGACCGCACACATAATGAAACCGTATTTTAGAACAATGTTGGTAGGAATCCAAGTCTCATGGCATTCCTAGTCCCCTTATTTAGCCTCCTTTTAGGACAAACTTTAGCTTAATGTACCAACTCTTGGCATTTGAAATAAGTGACCCTAGGATGATACATGTAATGGAAATTAGAGGGATAGTCATGCTTGTATATAGAAGATAATTTCTTAGCATGCATATTGTGAATGGCTGGCCTCTTAGAAGATAATTTCAGACGTCTAATGACTGGGATTTTCTGCCCATTTATAGTCGTTAAACTACATTTTGAGTTTGATTTCTTGGTTCTTGTGCAGTTTTGAGGCCTTATTTAAGACCCATCCGAGCTGTGTTTTTGGCACCAACTCTACACATATTGAACTCATTTTTAGAGCCAAAATCCAAGAGTTTATTTTCTCTATTTCTCTCATTCTTTCTTTCACTTAAATTGTTATGCATTGATCATTGATCAAGAGAGAAAGCTTCCAAGTGTATTCAAGCTCAACTTCAGCACTTTGGTTTTTCACACTTTTGTTGGATATGGAAGACGTTAGTACACCCTTGTGGGGGATGTACGAGGGAATACGGACCTCGAACGTCGCGTACACGAAGTCGTGCGCAAAGGGAATATGTTCCCTTTCGGAGAGGATCTCTAGATTGATGGGAAAGTCGCATTATATGTGCATAAGTGCATACGACATATGGCTAATAAAGGGGGAATATCTTAAGCTTATGTTGTACCATGCATATGGTACAACTTAAGCTTATAATGTGCCATGTATCATGGTACACCTTAATTAAGTTGTTCCAAAGGAACAACTTACCCTAAAATAACTACCTTGGGGGCTATAAATAAGACCCAAGGGTAAGCCATTTCCTTACACTTTGCATGGCATTCATGCATGCATCTTCATTCTAGCGAAGCTCTGCAGAAATCCTTCCTCTCCCTTTATCCAAGTTCTTAATCTAAAAGTAGAGATTTAGATTGTGGATTTAGTAGCCTTACTCCGTTCGTGAGTAGACTCGATCCGTCGTGGCGAATCCGAAGGCGAAGTTCGTAGACTACCGTGTCGCGTACGCAAGCGTAAGTCTCAACTTCATTTATCGATCCTAACTCTGTTTTGGCAGGATCCTACATTGGTATCAGAGCCATACGAGTTCGCCCCGGAGAAACTATGAACGAGTCGTTGTCTTTTTCACGGATGGGTATCCTACCATTACGGATATTGTAGGAACGCTTCGTGACGGAGAGAATGCAGCGGTTTTTCTTTTCACGTTAGGGTCTTCTGTCATTACGGATATGGCAGGAACTCTCCGTGACGGGAAGAACCGCCCGTTCATATCGTCAAACTCGCTCTCTTCATGGATGCTGAGTCTCCATTCATAGGGAATGGGCGCTCTCTTCATGTGGAGCGCGTAGTTTACGAATTTTTGAAGTGGGTTCATTTTTTGGCACACGGCCATTGGAGGACAACTACTTCCTCGACGAACGGGTGCTTCACCGGAGAAGAAGGTGGTGGTTATTCCCATCGGGGAAGATGAATTTTTTGTGCATGTGCACCATGACCAAATGGGTTATGAAGGCCATGTACCCACCTCCCCATGCGGAGGGGGTTGGCTACGGCCAATAACCACCGCGGCAACCCCCTCCGGCGGGGGTGTGCGGCCACCCATGAAAGGGGAAACCGGCCATGGCCAAAGGGCCATGGCCGGTTAAGGCCAATATGCCATGGCCGGGCCATGGCCGGCCGGCCTTGGCCGGCCATGGCCATGGTCGGCCGGCCCTGGCCGGCCGCGGCCAGGCTAGGGCCAGGCAGCCCTGGCCGGGGCCAGGGCAGGGGCCCTGGCCCCGGCCAGGGGCCAGGCCGTCCTGGCAGAGGCCAGGGCGGCGCCCTGGCCTCAGGCCAGGGGCCTGGCAGCCCTGGCAGAGGCCAGGGCGGCGCCCTGGCCGCAGGACAGGGCCTGGCCGCCCTGGCAGGGGCCAGGGCAGGGGCCTGGCCGCCCTGGCAGAGGCTAGGGCTGAGCCCTGGCCTCAGACCAGGGCCTGGCCGCCCTGGCCGGGGCCAGGGCAGGGGCCCTGGCCCCCGGCCAGGGGCCTGGCCACCCTGGCAGAGGCCAGGGCAGCGCCCTGGCCTCAGGCCAGGGCCTGGCCAGCCCCGGCCCTGGCAGAGGCCAGGGTCTGGCCAGCCATGGCCTGGCCGAGGGCCCGCCCTGGCCGCTGCCAGGGCCACGGTCGGCCCTGGCAGCGGTCAGGGTCTGGCCGGGGGCCGGACTGATCGGCATTGGCCGGCAGTGATTCAGACCAATTCGGCAAAAGGCCTTGGTTGAACATGAATGTGCCAACTAGCCCATACGGGGCCAAACAACAGTCGTCTGCATCAAAATTCTCTCATACGGGGGGAAACGCCTGGATCCATACGGGAGCCGGCAACGATAATTTGCAGAAGAATCCCCAAAAGGGGGATCCGACTTAGGCACGGCTACGACTCATTCCCGACAAATGGTCAGGAAGTGTCGAATATTTCACTAGTATCATAAGGGTACTAAGTTGAAATATAATTTTTTTATGAAAAATACGTTTTCATACGTTTTGAAAAATACGTTTTCAAAAACGCTTTTCCGCTGCGAAGTACTATAAGAGTACTAACTTTTGATAAAGTGAGGGAGAAATATTGAAAGTTAATCTAGATGGTGATTGGAAACATAGTGACCTTTCCGATTCTAGAGTAACATCTTCAATATTTTTCGAAAGTAACTTATCAAATTATAAATATCATTCCAAGTGGGAGTTGAAATTAGAACCATCCAAATGAGATATTCTACTTTCACTTCAAATGGGAATTGTATTTTAAGAATTTTTCAATGCAATTTTTTGATCAAACCTTTGGTTTTATGTCTTTTGCAGCATTTTAAAAGTAAAATGTCTTCCGCTTCAAAGAATATCGTCGCTGAGTTAAACAAAGGTGAAAAACTCAACGGCGATAATTACAAACTTTGGTCCATAAAGATACAATACGTTCTAGAGGAGCAAGAAGTACTCGAAACTCTAAAGAACGTTATGATTGAACCCGAGTTGGGCACTACGGCCCAACACCGACGAGACAAGGAAGCTTTTGATGCTTGGTCTCGGAAGAACAAGATAGCGCGTATTACGTTATTAAGCAGTATGGCTGATGACGTAATGCGCATCTTCCGAGAACATGACCTAGCCATGGACATATGGTCCAAGCTAGAGGAGAAGTTCGGTGGCACATCGGTGTCCAAACTTCGCGCCTTAACTATAAGGTTCGATACATATAAGAAACGTCCAGATCATTCCATGGGGAAACATCTGCGACATATGGCGAACCTTATCTCGGAGTTAAAGGACGCAGGTCATGTGCTCACTGATGAGCAACAAATCCAAGCAGTCATACGTTCCCTACCAAATGGGTGGGATCAAATGAAGATGCATCTCACTCACAATGAGAGCATCAAGACCTTCAGCGATGTTTCCAAGCACCTCGAATTAGAGGAAGAGCGGCTTGCGGCTGCCAAACCAAATGCAGAAGTGCACATGGTTGCTAGTTCCTCACACGGGAGAAAGAAACGGAAAAATCGTTCGAAGTTCACTAATGAACGTAATAAGCAACCTGAGTCTACCAAGAAACCCAAACATAAGGGTGGGCACAAGAAATGGCACAAGAAGAAAGACTTGAAGATGATCAAGTGCTTCAAGTGCAACAAGCTCGGTCACTATGCTCGTTCGTGTACGAGTGGAGGGGACGAGGTAACTTGTAAATATACTAGTTACATATGTGTTTCTAGTTCGATATTTCTTGTGGAATCTAATCCGTTTTGGATAATTGATTCAGGTGCCACCGACCACATAGCAAGGGACAGACAGTCCTTCGTGGAGTATCACCGGATACCCCAAGGAACGAAGTGGATCTATGTAGGAAACAACACACGTGTTGAAGTGAAAGGCGTTGGGACTTGCAAGCTAGTCTTGGACAACGGCCGCACTCTCCTACTTCATGATGTCCTCTTCGCTCCAGATATTCGAAGGAATATAATTTCTGTGGTTGTATTAATGGGTCTTGGCTATAACTGGTTTTTTCATGATTGTAATGTGGACTTAAGTTGTAATAATACTCTTATTGGTACTGGGTTTGTATTTAAAGGATTTATTGTAATGAGTACAACGTATGATTCCTCATGTAATGAAAATTTCCTTATTGCAAATTCTAAGACTTATGAGTCTGATGTGAATTGTTGGCACGCAAGGCTTGGTCATATTGGACCAACGCGTATGGATAGACTTGCCAAACGTGGCCTTCTATCCAATGTTTCAAAGGTTGAAATGTCGACCTGCGAACATTGCCTTGTGGGGAAATCTTGTCGCAAGCCGTTTGGAACCGGCACAAGGGCCGAGGTTCCATTACAGCTTATCCATTCGGACATATGTGGTCCGATGAATGTCAAGACAAGACGCGGAAAGTCCTATTTCATCACTTTTATTGATGATTTCACCCGATTCGGACATATCTATTTGATATCCCACAAAAGTGAAGCTTTGGCTTGCTTTAAAAACTATATGAGTTTAGTGGAGAATCAATTAGATCGCAAGATTAAGGTCTTGCGAACCGATAGGGGCGGTGAATATCAATCAATAAGTTTTAAGGAACTTTGTGATGAAAAAGGCATAGTACATCAGGTAACTATGCCTTATACTCCTCAACAAAACGGTGTTGCAGAAAGGAGAAATAGGACTTTAATGGAAATGGTCCGTTTAATGATGGCGCAAGCTAACTTGTCAATCACCTTTTGGGGAGATGCATTATTGACGGCCACTTTCATTTTAAACCGTGTACCCTCGAAATCAGTTAGCTCCACTCCTTATGAGTTGTGGAACCAAAGGTCTCCTGACTTAAACATTTTAAAACCTTGGGGTTGTGCATCCTACGCACATATTTCCTCCCATAAGTATGGCAAACTTGGGCCAAGGGGAAGGAAATGTATCTTTATACGATACGCAGAAAACTCCAAAGGTTATGTTTTTGTTAGTCAGGAAGACAATGGTGGGCTAATTGAGTTTGAGTCGAGGGATGTCACTTTCTTGGAAAACGAGTTTCCAAGACAGGGCGAGATAAGTCAGGACTTATCTCTATTTGAGATTTATGATCAAGAAGGATTACCTCATTCGAGTGGGAGAATTCTTGGTGAAAATGAAAATACGTTTCAACCTTCACCAATGGATTATACGAATGACGATTATCCTATTCCATACGGGAATAATGATCCAAGTGGGAGCAATTCTAACGACATTCCAAGTGGGAGTGATATTAGAATTGATCTAAATTCAAGTCAACAAGGACTTGAAGAATCTCAAATAAGACGTAGTAGTCGTACAAGGTTGGCTCCTCTAAGATTTGAGGATGAATTTCCGCAAACCTTTATGACTTTACTACAAGAAGATGACGAGCCTGCTACTTTCAAACAGGCCGTATCTTGCCCTGTTAAAGACAAATGGATGGAAGCGATGCAAGAGGAGTTAGAATCCATGAAAGTTAACCAAGTCTGGGACTTAGTTGACTTACCCAGAGGACGTAGAGCTATTGGGAACAAATGGGTTCTCAAGATCAAGCATAAGGCTGATGGCTCTATTGACAGATATAAAGCTCGCCTTGTCGCGAAAGGTTTTACGCAAAAGGAAGGGATAGACTACGAAGAGACCTTCTCACCTGTTGTTCGTTTTACCTCAATTCGCCTGATTCTGGCAATGGTAGCTTGCTTAGACCTCGAATTACATCAAATGGATGTAAAGACTGCCTTTCTCAATGGAGAATTGGACGAGGAGATCTATATGGAACAACCAACAGGGTTTGTAAAAGAAGGAAACGAACATAAGGTTTGTAAACTTCTTAAATCCATATATGGTCTTAAACAATCCTCGAGGCAGTGGTATATACGATTTCAAGAGGTTGTCTTATCAAATGGATTTTCCATGCTTGATGAAGATAACTGTGTATATATCAAGAGGAATAAGAACAAGTATGTTATTATGTCTCTATATGTAGATGACATCTTAATAGCCGGAAATGACAAGGGCTTTGTGATGGATATCAAGGCTTGGCTTTCATCAGTTTTTGAGATGAAAGACATGGGAGAAGCCGCATATATCCTTGGAGTTAAGATTTCAAGGAATCGTTCGAAGAAACTTCTTTCTCTTTCACAGGAGACTTATATAAAGAAGGTTCTAGAACGTTTTAATATGCAGGACTGCAAGTCCATTGATACTCCAATAAGAAAGTGCGACAATTTATGTCTGAAATCATGTCCGAAGAACCAAAAAGAGAAAGAGATTATGGAAAAAGTTCCATATTCCAGTGCAGTTGGTAGTCTAATGTACGCTATGATGTGTACAAGACCGGACATCTGTTTTGCCGTTGGAATGATAAGTCGTTACCAATCCAACCCAGGGCAAGTACACTGGAAAGCGGTTAAGAGGATTATGCGGTATCTCAAAGGAACTGCAGACTTTGCTTTATGCTATCAAGGAGATGCCTTGAGGCTCGAAGGCTACACTGATGCTGATTGGGCGGGTGATCTCGATGAGCGACGATCGACCTCAGGATATGTTTTTCTACTCGGATCTGGTGCAATATCCTGGAGTAGCAAGAAACAATCCTGCATCGCACTTTCAACCATGGAAGCCGAGTTTGTAGCATTTAGCATGGCAGTCCAAGAGGCTGTTTGGCTTAGGAAGTTCTTAGACAGGCTAATTAATGCAAGTGACTCAGGTGCTGTACCTATACACAGCGACAGTCAAGCATCTATAGCCTATGTCAAAGATCCGAAATTCCATTGTAAGACCAAACACATAGGTATCCGCTACAAATTTGCAAAAGACTATGATAAGACCAAGAAGGTAGACATAAGGTACATATCTACGCATGAGATGATAGCGGATCCGCTTACGAAGGCGATCCCCAGAGATGTGTTTTACAAACACTTATCATCTCAAGGATTGCGTAAGAGCTGAGTTGTACCAATGTAAATTCCCATGTCTGTAAATGATCAAAATTAATAAAAGAATAAGTTCTTTTTCCAACATTGCATATGAATTTCTTAAGAAATGTTTGTGTACATTTTTGAAATCTCAGCTGAATTGTGTGTATGTCGGACAGATTAAGGTTGGCTCTCTCACATGAGCAACCGCCTTATCTTATCAGATGGATAAGATAGAGATGAGACTAGTTTAAAGTCAAAATCATTAGACGAATGATTTAGAGTCGTGACTTTAACAAGATAGTCGAATAAAAGATCTGCATCATATGGATGCTTACAAAAGATCTGAGATCTGTATCACAAGGATATAAAGATCTCATTGGATTTTTTTAAATCCTATCTGTCTTATGCAGGATGAGAGTCCGGGAATATTTCAAGGGTAGTAAAGGGACTCAAAAGATAGGCACTGTGGTGTCTGATCTTTCATCCGTACAACATCATTAAGACATACTCTCCCTGGGAAAGGAGTGATGTTGTAATACGTGTTCATACCACGTATGCATTTCGACCACTGAGTTAGTAGCAATAGTGTTTGCTATTATGTGAGACTCAAAGGCCATATGGGCCTTAACTCTTACCCTCAAGGACTCCAATTGGTTCCTTTAGATTTGACGAAATGATCGCTATCTTAGCGTGTTACTTATGGGCTATGATAATTCAGCTCGGCGGGGCACGTTAGAAAAGCGAGTCTAGTCAAGATCAGAAGGTTCGCAAGAAGAGGAAGATTGATTTCATATTCGCATTTAGACTTTAATGATTCAGAGCTGGCCAGCCAATTGTAATCCAGATGGGATTCAATTGTTGAATATAAAGTATAAGAAATGTGAAGAAATAATCTAGGGTAAAGCATGCGTTGAACTACTCAACTTTGCACCTTCGAGGTCGTTGTGTATCTCTAACAAGTGCACAACAACAGACTCTACGCACATGACGGTCGCACGGTCTATTTCTCGGTATGATAGATGAAAGAACTAAGAGAAAGACGTTCTCTTACAATCCCCTCAAGTGTGAGTGGGAGATGTTGGATATGGAAGACGTTAGTACACCCTTGTGGGGGATGTACGAGGGAATACGGACCTCGAACGTCGCGTACACGAAGTCGTGCGCAAAGGGAATATGTTCCCTTTCGGAGAGGATCTCTAGATTGATGGGAAAGTCGCATTATATGTGCATAAGTGCATACGACATATGGCTAATAAAGGGGGAATATCTTAAGCTTATGTTGTACCATGCATATGGTACAACTTAAGCTTATAATGTGCCATGTATCATGGTACACCTTAATTAAGTTGTTCCAAAGGAACACCTTACCCTAAAATAACTACCTTGGGGGCTATAAATAAGACCCAAGGGTAAGCCATTTCCTTACACTTTGCATGGCATTCATGCATGCATCTTCATTCTAGCGAAGCTCTGCAGAAATCCTTCCTCTCCCTTTATCCAAGTTCTTAATCTAAAAGTAGAGATTTAGATTGTGGATTTAGTAGCCTTACTCCGTTCGTGAGTAGACTCGATCCGTCGTGGCGAATCCGAAGGCGAAGTTCGTAGACTACTGTGCCGCGTACGCAAGCGTAAGTCTCAACTTCATTTATCGATCCTAACTCTGTTTTGGCAGGATCCTACAACTTTATGCCTTCATCTTCACAGTAGGTAAATCTATTCAAGACATAATTAAGCATGTTATTGTGTTTTACAATTTTGGTTTAACCTAGCTCTCAGGTTGTGAGAACATTTTGGAGGGTTACTCCATCTTTTGGATGCTTACTCCTTTGTAACCTTGGAGGGTTACTTCTTAGTGTCCCGGTAGGGATTATACTCTTGTTTAAGTCTTTGGTGCCCCGGTTAGGGAGTATTAGTGGAAATTCACATCTTGGATTACGAGGGTGGGACTGGAGTATGCATTACCAAACATGGATATATTATGTGTTTGCATTTGGCATTCTCTCTTTTGTGATTGTGTTGCTATTATTATTTCGCATTTACTTAATTGTTTAAATCAGCATATTTAATTTCCCTTACACTATTCACCTACCCTCTAGTGTGTTTCTTAGTGTTCAGGAATCCTACAGTTATACCCGCCCTCTCCCTCTCCTTTGACCTCCCCAGCCCATCATCCCCCCCTCCGACCTCTCCAACATTTTTCTACCTCTTCCCCTGCCACCTCCGCCAACCACTGCTCCGACCTCCTCAATTCCGTATCCAAACCATAGTAAATCGTTGTCATATTCCTCGTCGTCGTCGCGTGGGGGAGGGGGGAGGGGGTGGGGGGTGGCTGTGAGGGGAGACAACGGTAAAAGAGGAATCAATTCCAATTCACATAATGTAATTGAATGGAAAACTTGTAAATAAATGGTATGTGAGCGGTAGTAAAACTTTGGGTTCGCAAATCAATTTCCATTTACCCACCGTTTTACTTGGCACACATACCACTTGTTTACAAGTTTGCCATTACTCCCGCGCACATACCATTTATTTACAAATTTGCCACTGAAATTACTCACCGTGCACTCACATGGCCAAAATTTCGAAAATGCCACTCGGAGTGCGTGGTGAGTAAAATGGCCACTCGAAGGGTGTAACGACCGGTTTTTATCATTACTATTATCCGTATTTCTTCCGTATATTTTCTTCGTAACCGTTGTTAGATGTTTTGTCCATGTACCCGTCACCACTTATATTTTGTCTCATACTTATTATTATTATTATTTCTAAAATTATTTTTAAATGTCTTTTTCTATAGTTATGTTTTAACCGTTCGATTCAAAATTCGAATTCAAATTCAAACTTATAATTTTTTTTAAACTTTTAAAAATTCAAATGCAGCTTTCCATTTTTAGACCCTTTTAAACCTATTAATTCTTCTTTTCAAAACTTTCCATATTATAATCCCATTTGAATCTGATTAATTAGCTCTATTTTCCCCTTATTAATGCTGTTGACAAGAATTCAAATTACTTCCTAATTTTCTCGTTTCTTTCTATATTCTCCCAAGATTTAAACCTCTTAATTATTATTAACCCTGATTCATTCCAAATCTCACAGCTGCCATATTCATTGGGTTTTATTATTTTCACACACACAACCCCTAGCCAAATAAACTCACGCATGTTTTCCCCGTATCCCCTACTCTTCGTAACAACCCCACTAGGCCTTCATTTTCTCCCACGTCGTCAGGCACCGGCCGTCCCGCAGATCACGCACCCGCCCCTCACCTCACGATCGCCCCTTCTTCCTGTTTCCTTGCTCTCAATTTTCCTTCTTTAAAACCCCAAGGTTTTTCTCCCACTGCTTCTCAAACCAAGGCCTTCCTCCTCAAGCCCCGATCACCAGAACCTCGCGACGTCAACCCAGCGGCGGCCCCCCTCTTGAGCGCACTGCAAATGGGAGAAGCGTCAGGTGATTGAAGGAGAAGCTTATAGTGTTTTCTTATTATATTTTGTCCGCAATCTCTGTCCGTATGTCCTTATTACATAGATCCAATATAATATTGTTTACAGTTGGTTTATTAATATTAATATGTAATAGTACTTAACAGTAGGCATATGTATTATTAGATATATATGGTATGATATTAGTTAGATTAAATATTACTTGAATTGGTTGAGTACTTATAGCTTAATATCGCGGATTCGATCTTGCAGATAAGTCCGTGCCTATCTTACGACCACGTGGACACCCAAATCGCGTCGCATCAGGCAAGTATTTTACCGTATACTAAACTTAAGAAGTAACGTACGTCATTGGTACTGCCAGGTAACAACTTCTTATAAATATTCTGCTTAAGGACATTTGAATCGATTACAACGGACCTAGTAGTATAGTCTAAATATACCGGTTAAATTGCTTTCACTATCAAAGGCTATTTCACAGCGCAATGAGAAAGAGATCATATATTGTTATCTTAATAACATACAAGAAATGCCCTCTTTACTTGTTGCATCATTGTTTGAAAAATGTACGCCCCTAATGAAATGTGTTAATGGGCCTTCGGGCATTTTACGGGACATTGGGCCTTCGGGCAATTACGGACTATTGGGCCTTCGGGCAATACGGATATGGGCCCGTGGGGCATTTACGGAATGTTTGCCACTCGGTAAACATTGAACTACGGATTGACTTATGGACACTTTGGGTGGGGTAGTCCAATGTAGTAGAGGCTGAAAAGCTGGATTACACTCTATTGGTGAACTTGACCGACACCTGGCCGGGTCGGTGAGTAGAGAGTCACGGGTAGCTCCCGTTGGCTTGGGTGTAATGCTAGTCACTTTTCCCTCAGACACTGTGCGTGTCACTAGATAGGAGATTGATTGATGCACCCTTTTACCTCTGCTGATGCTATGGTGTAACCTGCTAAAATTATTGTCACGATTAATTATTGCTGTACACACTACACTTGTCACAATTATTGATGTACACACTACACTTGTCACGATTAACTATTGCTGTACACACTACACTTGTCACGACTATTGCTGTATACACTACATTTGCCCTGCTAGTTACTTTACACACTACACCTTGTTGTGTTTGCTACTTTGCACACTACACTTCGCTTGCGCACTACTTTGCACATTACACATTGTTTATGCTCACATGTGTCTTTATGTTGCTATATTTCATCTTGTTGAAATCATATTGTGCCCCTCATCTCCTAAAGCTTTGTAAACTATTTTAAAACTTGCCGAGGGTCATTTTATTACTAACGTTTTTAAATCTTGCCGAGCGACCCTCGCTGACGTATATTTCCTCGTTTGTGAAAATACGTTAGGTTTTGAGCAGAGTTCACTGAAGAGTTCTTTTAGAGATTGAGCAGGAGGACCAAGAGAACCAGGAGCACAAGACCCATTGCTAAGGACGGCATACTCATCGTAGCTTTGCTAAAAATTTATTGTTGGTGTATTCTTTCAGGTGTAATTTTATTTGGTGTAACTGTTTGTAATGGCCATGTTGGGCCTTAATTCTCTGTGTACATGGAATCTGGATGTTGAGTGTAATAATGCCATCATTTGTTGTTTCGATTGTTCGCAAGCAAGAACCTGCCAAGTAGTCATACACAGACGCTTATGGGGTTGGGGCTTCACCGCTCCAGCCCAAGCGGGCCCGCTCGCGTCCTCGCTCCCAAGTATAATGGGAAGCGGGGCGTGACAAAGGGCAAACGCAGCGGGCGACGACGATGCCCCCTCCGCTGACCTTGTTGGATGCGATGATCTAGGATCTTTAGTTTGATGATAACAAACGCATGTGTTATATTTAACGTGTGTGCTAAGTGTGTTTCAGGAATGGCAAAGTCGTAGTTCTTGAAAGAGACGAATAAGTCAAAGCGGTGGAGAAATTGCTATTGATATAGCAATATGGACTTGGTCCAATATGGGATTAGATGGAGAGAATTTCAAGGACTTGGTCAAATACAAGATAAGATGGAGAGTAACTCATGGGGATTTAGTCAAATCAATTAGAAAGATATGCTAGGATTTGGCACTATCATTTTCCTATTCAAACTCCAATTTATATAAAACCAAATCCCAAATAAATCTCCATTCAATAGCTAACTCTCTAGCTTTCCTATCTCCAAGAGCAGTTTCTCTCATCTATTGCCTCTCCTAGTCGCATCCTCTATCAAAAACCCTAGCTAGCCCCTATATAAGTCATCATCTTCTAGGTTTTCAAAGAGCCGGCCAAAAAGAGAGGACAAGTACATCAGCCAAAAGGAAAAGGCAAAGGCAACAAGCTAATCACACAAGCAAGTATACAAGCCTATATTATCTTGCTGTTGTCCCACAAGTTAAGGCCACGACATCCTTTCATTCACACCAACGAGAACCAAGCTGACGTATGCTCTTGCCGTCGACGAGGATCCGACGCCCAGTTCGCAGTCGTCTTCGACATCACCGTGTTGCCACCATAACCCTTTGAGGCCGTGGAGAGCTCCATCTTCAAGCAGAGGTTGTTGTCGTCATCTCCTCCGTCGAAGTCCACGTCCCCATGATGTTGCTTGCCACTGCCGTGGGGAGCCTCTTTTACTACCATTGCCGTGCACATGGAGCCTTGTCGTGCCTTCTCATCATCCCGCCGTCGAAGTCGTCGTCGAGGTGGTGCTGCTACCGGACTTTGGGGCGCTGCCGTCAAAGTCGAGTTGAGGGAGAAGTCGGATCCCGCATGAACTCTCTCTCCAAGCGGTGAACATCGACAAGAGCTTGCCACCGTCAATCATCATCAAGCTGCCCTTGACACCGACTTCAACCCGTCAGAGTCAGCTGCTACCGTCGAGTTGTCGTCGTCGAGTTGTCGCTGCCGAAGTTGAAGTCGAGCCTTACGCCGGAATCGAGTTGCCGTGGAAACGAAGGGTTGCCGTGAAATGAAACCCTAGCTGCGAACGAAGAGAAGTGCATGAAATGAAGCTGACGTGGATTAAAATTTTTAGGAGTTGCTGTGCACACAGACCGCTTTAAAATTGGTTTGAACTGAGATTTCTTTACACACCGACCAGAGTGCTATTTGGGCCACAATTTGATATCCAAGAGTCAGATCGAGACACCGTTTGTGCCAGACTGAAGCTGATGCCGTGCTAAACGACAGAGACGACACACCATCACAATCTGAGCATTTCTGAACCCTTTGCTTTATCATTATATTTGTGATTGTGTGTAGATCTCTATAGGGGAAACTTTACCGTTATTGTGTTCTTTTGGGACTTGTCTGGTTGGGGCTAGACAAGAGGGTCATGACGTGTTGCACCAGTCAAGATACGCATTTACTAAGTTGATATGGTTCTGCACTTTGTTGAGTGTGGTACAGTCTAGGTGGGGAGTTGGAGTAAGACCCCATTGTAGGTGTACAGAAGGAACATATTAATGCTAGTATTTGCTTGGGAGCTACAGTAGGTCGTTGCTATGACCGAACCAGGGTAAATCTGCTGCGTATTCTGTGCTTGCTTTTTATTTACCCTGCTTGTGTTTTTAACTGCGTGTGATTTCTCGTGGGTTGCGTGAGAATATTTTTAGAAGCATATTCACCCCCCTCTAGGCTAGGATCCAGATCCAACAAGTGGTATCAGAGTAGGTTTTAGGATCTAGCCTAGGATTGACCATGAATCCCATTGATACTGCCTTTGTCGAGGGTTAGTCCATATCACGTTCCCTAGATTTAATGGAGTAGATTATGCTTATTGGAAAAATCGAATGAGAATCTACTTAATTTATGTTGATTATAAAGCTTGGCAAATTGTTGAAAAAGGCTATAAACCACATGTCATTAAAGTTGGAGATGCTGAGATGATTAAACCTGATGATAAATAGGATGACAATGATTAGAGACTTTATTCTCTTAAAACTAAAGCTGAGAATGTTCTCATTTGTTCATTAGATAAGTCTGAATTCAATCGTATCTCACATTGTCTAACTGCGCAGGAAATATGGCATACATTAGAGGTGACGCACGAGGGAACGTTACAGGTAAAGGAGTCTAGACTTGCACTTCTGAGTACAGAGTACAAGGGATTTCACATGCTACCATCAGAGACCATATCAGATATGTTTGCGAGATTCACCAACAACATCTACAAGTCTAGCTCGCTCGGTAAGCCATATTCTAGCCTTGAACAGGTGAGGAAGATATTAAGAGCGCTGCCAAGCTCTTTCAGGCCTAAAGTCACTGCCATCCAAGAAGCGAAAGATCTATCACAGATGAGGGTGGAGTACTTGGTAGGTAATTTAATGTCCCATGAGCTTGAATTACAAAATATTGAAGAAAGAGAGAAACCAGAGGAGAAGGAAAAAGCTACAAAGCCACTTGCTCTGAAAGCTAGCGAAGATGAAGATGATGAGGAGGAGTTAGCGCTAATGGTTAGAAATTTCAGAAAGTATGTAAGGACTCCTCAAGGAAGATCATAAATGCATAAAAGGTTCTTTCACTCTAACACTTTTAATTCTAATAAAAATTATTCTGAACAAGATTTTGCTGATAGAGTTGAATGTTTTAAATACAGGAAAAAGGGACACTTCGCGAAGTAGTGCAGATAAGAGACTGCTCATGTTGCTAAAGATAAAGGAAAAGGCAAAATGATAACGTGGGACATGGACAGCGAAGCAGAGGATGAGCCTGAGGAGGTTGTAGCTCCCTCTGCTTAATGCCAAAGAGCGATAAGGTAAATTCCTTCACTAAAGCTGAATTGTTAGATGTTTGTAAAGGAATGCAAAATGAGATTAATGAGCTAGAACTAACGTTAAATGATTATAGTAATGCCAGCTTTAAATTACAAAAAGAAAACTGTGACATTTGTGAAGAAGTTGACATTCTTAAAGAAAAATTTGCTGCACGTGATTATACTATTGATATAATGAAAAAAAAGAAAAATCATGCTTTAATGAAAAAGCTGCTTGTCTTTCTTGCCATTCCTTATTGAATAATATTAGCATGCTTAAGCATGATTTGATTAAGGTCGAAACTGAAAAATACTATGTGATTAGAGAGCTTAATGATAAGTTGTGCATGTTAAATAACGAACTTAAAAGGAAAATGGATGAATTTGAAAAGAAGGAAGAGGAAAACAAGAGAGCTTTTCTAAGTAAATTCACCTTGCTTGTGGATGAAAATAAATTATTAAAATCCAAAGTTTCTAATCTAGAATTGTCATTAAGAAAATTTTCAATTGGTAAACATTCGTTGGATACTATACTTGAAAATCAATTATATCGCAATAATAGAAGATGACTTGGATTTGGTTTGAAAAATGTTTAAAAGCCCAAATTTAAGAAAGTCCACAATGTGACTTCTATTGTGAAAAATATGCATGCAAAGTGCTTTACTTGTGATGGTGTTAGTCACACATCCTATTATTGTAAGTTTAGGAACACGAACATAAAGTTCAAACAAGTGTAGTTCCTAAAGCTTTGATTACTAACACTAGTGGACCTTGTTGGATATCAAGGTCACACATGACACCTTTCATATAGATGAGATGGAGATTTGGCGAGGAGCATTGAATTTAAGGTCTCATTCTTTTAGCTCCTTGGTCAAATAGCGACGCGAAGGTATATTTCTTTTTCCTCTTTGCATTCATTGCATACCTTCATAGATTGTGTGTATGCTTCATTTAATTTTTGTTTGTGTACTTGTTTGTTTGCTTTTTTGGTTTGTTTTAGGTCTTTCTAAAAGAAAAACAAAAAAAAATTGAAAACCCAAAAATAAAAAAATTGTGCTTAATAAATAGCTCTTTATGATTCATTATAAGTGGTATTTCTTTGAATGTTCATTCATATCCTTGTAGAAATCATTGTATTATTGTTATAGCTACATGCACATGTTAGAATCTATTTTGTAGCCATGACATGTTTCATGAAATGAATAATTTGATTTTTACACCTACATGCTCACTTCTACTCCTATTAAACTTGGCCTACTTTTGGAGATTCTTTTTATGAATATTGGAAAGTAAATGTAGGATGAACAAAAACTGAATAATCTAATGGATATGATGTGTATTGCCATGAATAAAAATTGAGCAAAAAGAATTGGTGTTTATGCTACAAAAATGAAAAAAAAATGAATATTGCTCCGTATGTAAAATGGATACAATTCATGGCAAGTACACTAGCCACGAGTATTCAACATAAGCTTTATGGGTAATCTTTAACATTGGTGTATTTTACTCGTCAAGCAATGCCACTCCACATCTAAGAGTCCTTATAGGTTATGTTTTCAGGTTTGTTACCTTGAACTCATTTTTAATGGGGTGAGAAAAATCAATCCTAGTGATATTCATGTTAAAGGGAAAACGTTGATTGATTTTGGTTGATGTTCAAAATTGGATCTCCCTTTGTACTTCATCGTTTATATTATCACACTTACACATTGGTGGTGAAGTCTAAATTGTGATTTTCAATGAATTTGAATTGTCTACTTTATTAAAAATGACATGCAAGTGGTAGATATAATCTATAATACATTATTTTTGCAATTGATATTTGATTGACTTCATTAATACTCTACTTTTGATGATAACAAAAGGGAAAGAAAAGTGTTGGAAAGATTTGATATCAAATGGTGGTAATTGTTGAAGGGGGGAGCATGGTATTATGGTATTATTTGTTGTGGTACTATTTGTTGGTATTATTTGTTGAAGGGGGAGCTTGGAAATAAGGGGAGCATGCTTTTCACTTTGGTAAATTGTGCATGCTAGCAATGCTTACCCATTTTATACATCATTACATTACATCCCTCATCACACTTCACACACGCACATTTATTTGCTCAAATCTTTTATGGGTTTGTCATCATCAAAAGGGGGAGATTGTTGGATGCGACGATCTAGGATCTCTAGTTTGATGATAACAAACGCGTGTATACTATTTAGCGTGTGTGCAAAGTGTGTTTCAGGAATGGCAAAGTCGTAGTTCTTGAAAGAGACGAATAAGTCAAAGCGGTGGAGAAATTGCTATCGATATAGCAATATGGACTTGGTCCAATATGGGATTAGATGGAGAGAATTTCAAGGACTTGGTCAAATACAAGATAAGATGGAGAGTAACTCATGGGGATTTAGTCAAATCAATTAGAAAGATATGCTAGGATTTGGCACTATCATTTTCCTATTCAAACTCTAATTTATATAAAACCAAATCCCAAATAAATCTCCATTCAATACCTAACTCTCTAGCTTTCCTATCTCCAAGAGCAGTTTCTCTCATCTATTGCCTCTCCTAGTCGCATCCTCTATCAAAAACCCTAGCTAGCCCCTATATAAGTCATCATCTTCTAGGTTTTCAAAGAGCCGGCCAAAAAGAGAGGCCAAGTACATCAACCAAAAGGAAAAGGCAGAGGCAACAAACTAATCACACAAGCAAGTATAGAAGCATATATTATCTTGCTGATGTCCCACAAGTTAAGGCCACGACATCCTTTCATTCACACCAACGAGAACCAAGCTGACGTACGCTCTTGCCGTCGACGAGGATCCGACGCCCAGTTCGCAGTCGTCTTCGACA
The DNA here is from genome assembly GCA_030789695.1 of Scilla litardierei. Classification (NCBI taxonomy): domain Eukaryota; kingdom Viridiplantae; phylum Streptophyta; class Magnoliopsida; order Asparagales; family Asparagaceae; genus Scilla; species Scilla litardierei. The sequence continues at coordinate 117,189,563 of CM061142.1, forward strand.
TCACCGTGTTGCCACCATAACCCTTTGAGGCCGTGGAGAGCTCCATCTTCAAGCAGATGTTGCTATCGTCATCTCATTCGTCGAAGTCCACGTCCCCGTGAAGTTGCTTGCCACTGCCGTGGGGAGCCTCTCTTACTACCGTTGCCGCGCACAGGGAGCCTTGTCGTGCCTTCTCATCATCCCGCCGTCGAAGTCGTCGTCGAGGCAGTGCTGCTACCGGACTTTGGGGCGCTGCCGTCAAAGTCAAGTTGAGGGAGAAGTTGGAGCCCGCGTGAACTCTCTCTCCGAGCGGTGAACGTCGACAAGAGCCTGCCGCAGTCGATCATCATCAAGCTGCCCCTGCCATCGACTTCAAGCCACCGGAGTCAGCTGCTGCCGTCGAGTTGTCGCTGCTGAAGTCGAAGTCGAGCCTTACGCCGGAGTCGAGTTGCCATGGAAACGAAGGGTTGCCGTGAAACGAAACCCTAGTTGCGAACGAAGAGAAGTGCATGAAACGAAGCTGACGTAGATTAAATTTTTTTAGGAGTTGTAGTGCGCACAGACCGCTATAAAATTGGTTTGAACTGAGATTTCTTTACACACAGACAAAAGTGCTATTTGGGCCACCGTTTGATATCCAGGAGTCAGATCGAGACACCGTTTGCGCCAGAATGAAGCTGACGTCGCGCTGAATGACAGAGACGATACACCATCACAATCTGAGCATTTCTGAACCCTTTACTTTATCATTATTTTTGTGATTGTGTGTAGATCTCTGTAGGGGAAAACTTTACCGTTATTGTGTTCTTTTGGGACTTGTCTTGTTGGGGGTAAACAAGAGGGTCTTGATGTGTTGTATCAGTCAAGATACACATTTACTAGGTTGATAGGATTCTATACTTTGTTGAGTGTGGTATAGTCTATGTGTGAAGTTGGAGCTAGGACCCCATTGTAGGTGTACAGAAGGAGCATATTAATGCTAGTATTTGCTTGGGGGCTGGAGTAGGTCGTTGCTGCGACCGAACCATGGTAAATCTGTTGCGTATTCTGTGCTTGCTTTTTATTTACCCTGCTTGTGTTTTTAACTGCGTGTGATTTCTCGTGGGTTGCGCGAGAATATTTTAATAAACTTATTCATCCCCCTCTAGGCTAGTATGCAGATCCAACAGACCTTGCCAGTCCCACCTCCCCCACCTCTGACCTCCCCCAGCCCCCTCACCCTCTTCTGACCTCCACATACACCGTCTCCCTTTTTCCACTCGAAGGGCGAACGGCACCGGGCGACGACACTGCCCCCTCCTCCGACCTCCCCACGCTTACCTCCCCCGTCTTCCGACCTCCCCAGCCCCCTCTATCTCTTCTCCCACCCCCTCATCCGATCTCCCAGCCCCCTCTACCTCTTCCTCCAACACCTCTTCCAACCTCACCAGCCCATCTTCCAACCTTCCCAGCCGCTCTCTCCCTCTTTCACACCGCCCATTCCAAACCCTAGTAAATCGTCGTCGGAATCCATGTCGTTGTCGACGGGTGACGACGGCGGCGTGGGGACGAGGGTAAAAGAGGAATAAGTGGTATATACGCATAATGTAATTGAAGGGCAAACTTGTGAATAAGTGGTACCGTAAGCGCGCCGTGGTAGTAAAACAGTAGGTGCGCAAATCAATTTCCTTCCCAAATATATAGTTAAATGGCAAACTTGTATATAAATGGCGTGTATGCAGAGCATAAAATGGGTGTAGAGTTGCCCCTTATTTATTGCAGGGTTGCTCCAAAAATGTTTCGCTTCGACTTCCCTCTCTTATTTCTCTGTTCTTTTTCTACTCAGAACTTCTTTTTTCTACAGAATGGTCACCGTTTCGTTCTCTTTTTTGTTTTTCGCTTTGCTCTACGTAACGGGGGTCCTTTCCAATCTTTTGGTCTCGGATTGCGTATGATTTGGTATTTTTAGAGGTTTAGGGTTTCATTTAATCGAACCGATGGAATCATGTGGAGGAAATTTCTACATCTGGATAAATTTAGTTGCTTTGTGCGTTGATATACCTTTGTTGCAGAATCTTGATGGTTTCTTGATTTAGAAAAAGTAATCGCTTCAATCTCTTTGAATTTTTAGGTTCTTGTCGATTTCTCGCTAGTGTTTCTTGATGTTTTGCGGCACAATTTCGCAGGTGAACTATGGGAATTGAAGAGAACGGCTTGAATGATCATCCTCTAGATGTCGAAGGTAATGAGGGTCCTTTCCAATCTTTTGGTCACGGATTGCGTATGATTTGGTATTTTTAGAGGTTTATGATTTCTTTTAATCGAACCGATGGAATCTTGTTGAGGAAATTTCTACATCTGGACAAATTTAGTTGCATTGTGCGTTGATGTAATTTTGTTGCAGAATCTTGTTGGTTTCTTGATTTAGAAAAAGTAATCGCTTCAGTTTATTTGAATTTTTAGGGTTCTTGTGGATTTCTAGTTAGTGTTTCTTGATGTTTTGCGGTGCAATTTCGCAGGTTAACTATGGGAATTGAAGAGAACAGCTTGAATGATCCTCCTCTAGATGATGAAGGTAATTGATCCTACTTTGATTTAATTACTTTCATTTTTTCGCTCGGTTTTTCTCTATTTAATCCTTCATAAAGTACAGTTTAAGCTACGTTTGTTATGGCCTGTTTACCCTTTTGTTTAAAATTTGAAGGGTCGGCTCAATATGTTGTGCTGCAAAAGGACAAGAAAAACATCTGCCGCATAAAATTCCCCAATTTGACATTTGAAGTGTACGGTTCACCCGACTTTTTCATTTTTGACTGCTTACTTTAATTTTAATTTCAAGAGTTTGTGAAATGCTGTATGCTTGATTTTCTTTTGATTGGTTATTTATTTATTGTTTTATGATTACAAATAACTTTTATTCACTGTATGGCATGTATCAGTGTGTTAAATCTTGCGTATTCATTTGGTCGATGCCCCTTCCTTACACCTAATGTGCATGGAAAGTTTACTGAAGTATAATCAAGTAACATAATATCTATGAACTTGTGTGTACGCTACACCTCTCCTCTTTATTATCTCCATCTTACTTGGCTTAAAACTTTAAGGCCAGACTTGTTTCTGATTGCTGGTTACTAAGAAGGGACTGTTGAATTGATTTCCTGGAAATTGATAGCTACCTTTTTATTCCTTACTTTCCTTTGTTATGTTGGAATCTATGGAGCAGGTGGGGTGCGTGCGTTTGGCCTTGTGTGTTTTGTGTTTTGGGGCAAGAGGGATGGAGCGTTGTTCTAATTAATGCAGTGCTTATGGATCTTGATTCTTTATCATCTTCTTGGTAATTCAACTTCGGTAGAACTGTTGGAATTGTAACACCACTCACATTAGACCTTTAGGGTGTGTTTGGTTTGAAGGAAAATGAAAGAAAAGGAAAGAAAGTTGGAAGGAAAACTATTTCCATTGTTTGGTTGGAAAGAAAAAACAAAGGAAAATGAAAATGAAAGAAAACAAAGGAAAATTTTTATTTAAACTTTTCTTTGAGATTTTCCTCTTTTTGACCCAAGGAAAATGAGGGAAAAGAGAGGGAAACTAATTTCTCTCACTTTCATGTATTTATACTTTTTTGCAAATATAATTAGTTGTTATTTTTAATGAATCCATGAATTATTCATAAGTTTGTAACAAAAAATCATGAATAATTCGTGAATTTTTCAAAAAATTATTCGTGAATTACTCGAAAAATTCACAAATTATTCACGAATTTTCAAATAAGTTGCGAATAATTGACTAATTTTTCCAAAAAAAATACCTTCAATATATATTAATTCGTGAATTGTTTGAAATAGAGAATAATTTATGAATTTTTAAAAATTCACGAATAATTCGCGATCTTTTAAAAATTCTTGAATTATTCATGAATTTTTTATATAGCTCGCGAATAATTCTCTATTTTTATAAATTTCGAATCTTTAATTTATTTTCATGTATGCATGAATTGTGTGAATAATTCACGAATTTCTAAAAAAATCAGAGTTGCTTGAAAAATTCACACATTATGCACGAATTTTTCAAATAGCTTGCGAATTATTTCACACTTTTTAACAAAATTTGTAAATTATTGGTATACTATTAAATAACATATTATCTACGAATCATAATATTTATAGTGTTAACGAATTATTCGTTACAATCCACAAATTATTTGCTAAATTAATTATTTTTTCAAAATAAACAATAAGTTTTTAATTTTAAAATAAAATTTTAATTTATTATTATGGTAGAATGATTTGAATTCACAGCGTAACCAGTTAAATTATTTTTTATTCATATTCAATGAGCAACCTAATAATATTAATTTCTATATTTTCTATTCAACTTTCTTCCCAATTTTCCTTGGTAACCAAACATGAGAAAGAATCTCATTTCATTTTCCTTTTCTTTCTTTTTCTTTTTCCTTTTCATTTCATTTTTCTTTCTTTCCTTTTCCTTCAAACCAAACACACCCTTAGAGGTAGTCCGCTTTCATTATGGTTGGAAAGTTCTATTAGAACAATATTTGAAGAAATGCCTAGGTCATGCAAAATGAATATTCTAAGGCTGGGGGTTTTGATAAGGAGAGTTGCATCAAACCATGCGTAAAATAATTTTCCATTACTTTTCTAGAGATGGAACAGTAATTTTGCATCAAACCATTTGGAGCAATAGCAGAGCTTATTGACAATTCTGGAGATGCTAATGCAACTAGGTACTCTGAAAAGTGTCTTCATTTATGCCTTTTCCAGACATTTTATTATTATTTATTTGATTTAATTAAACTTATGTTGTATGAGACAACTATACATCCAGCCGATCTTGTGATCCATGATTGCTTATGAGATGCATGGATAAGAAATTCGCGTTCTCTCATCCTCATCATGTTAAGTTTTTCAACTTAGTTTTTTGTGGTCAAGCTGTCAAACTTATTCTTTTCAAGAGAGTCTTTCTAAGTTTGTATTATCATCATTGTAAATTTGTGTTATCATCTTAAAAAAGCCATTATAGATTTTTATATTTAATGTGTAAAAAGGCGGCCCCCATGTATGTTATATATAATATTTGGTATGCAAATGGTCCATCCGGTCTTGATGGGTTGATGAAGTGATAGTTATTATTATTTTTTTCAGAAGAGGCATTGTTTAAATCAATGATTTGTTGACAAGGATTAAGAAAGTTTAATTTTTTAATAATTACAGCAATGTTTAATTTTTCCAGACTGGGAATCTCTGTTGAGTATTTATATTCAAAGAAAGGATGAGTGAATAATCCTGTTCTGTCAGGTTCTGAAGATAGAATTGGCATGTCTCACGAGGAGATGGTGATGATGCTTTCTTTAGGTAATAAGCAGCCAAATGAAGAAAATCCAGATAGAATTGGATGATTTGACATGTATTTAAGGTACATGACTTTCCAGTTATTTTATTGGCGGATTCCTTGAATATTCTAAAAGGAGTTGCTTTTGTGTGTGTTCATGCATTTGAATTGAATTAAATAGAGAAGGTTGTGATTTAAGGCCTGTTAACTTTGATAGATATTCAGCTATTAATCATGAAGCCCTATATGGATAATTTGACCAAACATCAATATATCCTATGTTCTCAGTATGAAACTAAAGTCGCACTTTTTACCTTCGCGTCTATTTGCATTTCTTAAGTTGGGTGCTTTGTGATCCAGATTCGAGCCATGACTTCAACAACCTGCACCATTGTTTCTAAAAAGCCTGAATCTTGTGAGATCAATTGACAATCTTTCTCATTGGCACTGTAATCCTCTTCCATGCTTTTAACTTAAGCCTAGAACCTTCAATGTGGGCTGTGATACCATTTGTAGCTTATTAATTTTGATGGAAATTTGGCTAATAATCAGGGAAGCACATGACCCAAAAGAGGAAGCCGCTTTCAAAGTCTTGCTTTCCATCATATTTACATGCATACCTTCTCTTTTCCACTATGGGACTGAAGTTCCACCCTTTGCCTTTCCTAGATGCTTCTAAATATGGGCGCTTGCGAGCCGGATTTGAATGACAAACTTCAACAAATAACTTCGCATACGGACACATTTATAACTTGTCAATTTGAATTTCTTCGTGGGTTAATTATTTTTGTTCATTTTTGTCCACAGTCTTCTGTTGCTTAATTTTTATTGATATTTCAAGTAAGAAGTTTGGTCCATCAGCTGCTTAGGTTTTGTTAATATTTTCAGTAAGAAGCTACCCATTGCAGATTTCATTGCGTGACATGGCGTTATCCTTTGATTTATTTCTGTTTGAGTACGTTGACAGCTGAATTTATGTCATGTCAACGGGCTTTGAGGCATATATGATGCATATTTATATCTTATAACGATATGCATATTTATATCTTATAACGTTCAAACTGTACGCACACAAACATGCATTATATGATGACATGCGTCCATGCATGATGACAAATGAAAATTATAAAGGTATATGTGTGTGTGGGTTTTCTTTAGAACTTTTGAGTTTATAATGTAGTAGTTGCTGCATGCAAACTTTTGGCTACGTTTAAAGGGTCCCACTTGGGTGCACAAACTAGCTTGCTGTGGCAAAATTAAAATTACTAACGTCTCTAAAATTTTTTGTGCAGCAGTAACATTTCAGTCATAGCGAACATTCATGTTTTGGTCTGTAAATCTGTGTTAGTTTGTAAAATTTACATGTCTAGAATCTAGATGATTAAAAATCTATTGTTGTGAATGGGTAATTTACTGGGTTGATGAGTTATTGGGCCAACCCAAGTGGTTGGGCCCATATCTGTATAAGTGGGTATTCTCCCCTTTGGCTATAAACATAGACCTGAGGGCTCTCCTCTCTGTAGTTGATTCATAACAGGTTATCAGCACGAGCCTCTAAAAATTTTTTTTTCCACAAATTTTTCCGTTCGTTGCGAAGGCGAAGGCGAAGGCGAGACGGGAGATCCACGAGCGCGGTGCAAGGCTTCCTCCATCAAGGGTCGTCATCCGCGTAGGGCTTCGAGCAACCGTCACTATATCCGGAGGACAGATATAGAGGTAAAAACTCTAAAAACAAAGTTTTTAATCATACGTATGATTACCCCTCCCCTTGATCTCATAAGATCGTCATGTGGATTTATTGTCGCCTTGAAAACGACGGATTATTCATCCCAAAAATCAAATTTTTTAGGGCTTTTGAATTTTTCTTCCAAACCCTAAATCAAACCCCGCCGGCGGCCTCGCCGCCGGACCCCCCCACCCACCCCCCCCCCCCCCCCCCGCCCACCCCCGGCCACGCCGCCCCCCCCCATGGGGGGGGCGGCAGCCGTCGCACCCCCCTGCAGGGGGGGCGGCGGCCCCCCGTGGCCGCCCCCCCTCTCTGCAGGGGGGCGGCCCCCGCCGTCCCCCCCGCAGAGGGGGGCGGCGGCCCCCCCGTGCCCGCCGTCCCCCCCGCAGAGGAGGGGGGGCGACGCCCCCCTGGCCACGCCCCCCTCTGCGGGGGGCGGCGGCCCCCGCCGTCCCCCCCCCCCGTAGCGGGGGGCGGCGGCCCGCTGGCCGCGCCCCCCCCCCCCTCTGCGGGGGGGGGGGGGGGGGGGGGCCCACCCCTGTAAACCCTAACCAATAAAAAAAACAATACAGAACTCTGTGGGCCTGAAGCCCACAGCAGATCTGTGGGCTTCAGGCCCACAGATTTTTCAAAAAAAAATTCAGATCTGTGGGCCTGAATCCCACAGCAGATCTGTGGGCTTCAGGCCCACAGATTTCCCAAAAAAAACCAGATCTGTGGGCCTGAAGCCCACAGCAGATCTGTGGGCTTCAGGCCCACAGATTTTCATCAAAAAAAAAATTTTGGGGGAGGCAATAGGGCTATGAATGCGCCTCAAAAGGCAACCTATTAGCCTAAAAATTAATTTAAAATGGGGATTCAAAGGCAAAATATTCGTGAAAAATCACGGTAAATTACGGGACGAATATCGGGCAGACAAGGGCGTTTTGGGGATCTTTTTTGGGGGACTTTTTGGAATGACGAGGGAGACTTTTCCCTCTGACAAAGAAAATGTTAATTTTGGGCTCTTAATCAATTTGATTGATTAAACCCATTTACTTTACAACCTATGCATTGTAATCTCTTTTACATGCTTTACATCTCTGGCAAAATTATGTGGATATTATTTGCGTGGTTGTACATTTTATTTAAAAACTTAATAATTAGGAAGATCCTGCGACCGCTCTGCCGTCAGTTACCTAACCTAACGGTGTATGACGTTGCCCAGTGGTCCAATAATTATTAAGCGATTAAATATTGCTTTATCCTCATATGAATAAACTGCCTGTGATGTGGATGAAAATGTCGATGAGCACAATATTCTTGCATGAATTGCTAAATGTGGTTTTTGGATCGGCCGTTTAGTCCCACAGTTTTATTTCCCGCACTTTTCTTTTATTTTTGAGAGAAATTGTAGTGAGGAATTTATGTAAATGTCAAAGAAAGAAGACCTACTTCCATGGAGTCGGAAGCTACGCTTGAAGACGAAGATATTAAATGGGACCCACGGGGGTTTCCAAAGTTGTATTTTCATTTTAATTCAAGCTGCAAATTTGTATAATTTGGACTGTGGACTTTTGGACTCTTTCTTGTGGGACTGGCCGATCCACACATTTAGCTTTTCATTAAATATTGCTTCCGCATGAAAATGTTTTTCTGGTTGATTATTAATTCATGCATGTTTGTGCTCTGCTAGATAAATGGCTAAAATTGCAAGCGTTGACTTTGAAGTGCTGGATGCATCAGGCAGAAACTATCTGAGCTGGCAGCTAGATGTTAAGTTTCACCTGCGGGCAAAGTCCCTCATCACTGCTGTGACTGAAAAAGAAAATGTTAGCGATATAGAGAAGGCGCAAGCCATCATCTATATTCGCCGCCATGTGGACAAGACCTTAAAGGCTGAGTACCTTACGGTCGAAGATCCACTTGAGCTATGGACCGCCCTTGAGGACAGGTATAAACATCAGAGAGATGTTATACTCCCCAGGGCGAGATATGAGTGGGAGAACCTGAGACTGCAGGACTTTAAGTCCATTGCTGAGTACAACTCAGCACTTTTTAGCATCACCTCACGCCTGAAGTTGTGTGGTGAAAAAGTCTCAGAAGATCGTATGCTGGAAAAGACGTATACGTCTTTCCATGAGAAGGATGCGATACTTATGCAGCAATACCGTGAACGTAAGTTCACCAAGTATTCAGAGCTGCTGTCATGTAGGAATGGCAATATTGCGGGGCGGGGTGGGTATTTAACTACCCAAGCTTGCCCCGACCCATCTACAGGCCGGGGCGGGGCGGGGCGGGTTGCGGGCCGGGGCGGGGCGGGTCTTTCTTACCAAAACCGGGTCGGGCCGGGTCGGGCCGGTCGGGTCAAGTCATTAATGCCATCCATATGAATCCCAAATAAAAATTTTATTTTGTGAATTGGGAGAATTTTGATTTATTTGGTAATTTGGAATTGGGAATTGGTCCAATTAGGAGAACCGTGGAATAGAGTATGAGTTATGGGTTATTCGCTGAGTGCATGATCCGCATCAAAATAGTAAACCTCTATAGTTTACCGGGGCGGGTTGGGTCGGGCCGGGGCTCATACAAAGCCCAAGCTTGCCCCGACCCGGCTGCGGGCCGGGTCGGGCCAGGTCAAAACCGGGTCGGGTCAGGTCGGGTCGGGCGGGTCAGGCCATTATTGCCATCCCTACTGTCATGTCTTCTCATGGCCGAGCAAAACAGAGAGCTTCTTCTCGCCACTCACAATATGCGCCCTCCCGGCACTGTCCCCCTACCAGAAGCTCACCATACCTCTTCCTTCAAAAAGAAGAGGGACAATAAAAGAAAAGAAAGACCACAGAAAGGGGGACAACAGAAAAGAGCCAAGGGCCCACCACAGCAGCGCAAGAATGAAGGGAAGCGCAAGTTCACCTGGCGCAGGAATGATAACAAGAAAAACAATGCACGCCCACCCAAGAGGGACTGGGAAGACCAGTGCCACAGCTGTGGCATGACAGGCCACTGGTCTAGAGTGTGCAGGACCCCAGTGCATCTCCAGGAGCTTTATAAACAAAGCAAGAAAAAGAATGCTGAATCAAACCTGGTGGCTGCGAATAATGCAGTCAAATTTACAGCAAAAGACTTCGAGTCAGATAATCTGCTTGATTAGCATGTTATCATTTATCTTAGCATTTCTATTATATGAACATTTTATTTCATGAGAGCTTTTATGTATCTTTAATTCTGTTGAATAAAATTTAGCTTTTCTGAATGCAAATGTTTACTCATTTTTTAGATGGAATGCTCTCATGACTGCTTAGTAGACAGCGCGTCAACACATACGATCCTTCAACACAAATGCTATTTTCATAGCATTATCCCGTATAAGAGCCCTGTAAACACAATTTCAGGGCCATCGGACATAATTGAAGGTTCTGGGAATGCAACCTTGTTGCTCCCCAATGGAACAGAAATAAAAATAAAAGATGCACTTTACTCTCCGAATTCCAAGAGAAACTTACTAAGTTTCAAAGATATCCGTTTTAACGGATTCCACTTGGAAACAACAAATGTCAAAGAAAACGAATTACTGTATGTAACGTCTCAAGAAAATGGAGTTAAAACCATTCTTGAACGTTTTGAGAGCCTCTCATCAGGCCTCTACCATACAAAAATTCGGAGAGAGGAAGCAAACCTGACGGAGCACTTGAAGTGCCCGACATCGGCCAAATTCTTACTTTGGCACGATAGACTTGGCCACCCCGGATCTGTGATAATGCACCGCATCCTAGCACAGTCCCATGGGCATAACCTGAAGAACCAGAAGATTCTTCAGAAGGGAGAATTCCCTTGTGTACCCTGCTTTAAGGGTAAATTAATAACAAGGCCATCACCACTTAAAGTGGATATTGAGTCTCCTAGCTTCCTTGAAAGAATACACGGAGACATATGTGGACATATCCACCCCCCTAGCGGGCCTTTTCGGTACTTTATGGTACTGATTGATGCATCTTCGAAATACTCGTATGTGTGTCTACTTTCAACCCGCAACTTAGCTTTTCCAAAGCTCTTGGCACAAATAATAAAGTTGCGGGCGCATTTCCCAGACAACCAAATAAAGAAAATACGTCTGGATAATGCGGGGGAATTTACCTCTCAGTCATTCCAAGAATATTGCCAGGCAACGGGAATAGAAATTGAACATCCGGTGCCGCATGTTCACACCCAGAACGGATTAGCTGAGTCGCTAATTAAAAGACTCCAATGGATCGCACGACCATTGCTGATGAAATACCAGTTGCCGGTGGATGCATGGGGACATGCAATCATGCATGCTGCATCACTAATAAAAATTAGACCCTCAGGAGGTCAGAGTCTATCTCCAATGCAACTCGCATATGGAACGCCGCCGAACATCTCTCACTTGAGAATCTTCGGCTGCGCAGTTTATATCCCCATTGCACCACCACAGAGGACCAAGATGGGCCCTCAACGTCGCCTATGTATCTATGTAGGGTTTGACTCACCCTCCATTATAAGATACCTAGAACCCCAAACGGGGGACGCTTTCAAGGCACGCCTTGAAGACTGCAATTTTGATGAGACGTATTTCCCCAAAATGGGCCTAGACATCGAAAAATCTAGTGCAAAGCAAATGTTAACGTGGGATACAAAAAGCTTGACCCACTACGATCCGGTAACAAGACAATGTGATGATGAGATCCGGAAGATCTTACACATCCAGGACACAGTCCATAGATTACCGGACTCGTTCACTGACAACCAGAAGATTGTCAGATCACACATCCCTGCTGCGAATACTCCAGCTAGGATTGACATCCCGAAGGATGGATGTAATCCACCTGCAGCAGAAGTGGCTGCACCTCAACAGAAAAGAGGCAGACCACCAGGCTCCAAGGATAAAAATCCAAGAAAAAGAAAAATATCCGGAGACCTTGGGACGATACCCCCACAGAGAAACGAGCTCGTGTCCATACCCTCTCCCCTCCCGGAATCCACTGCAGAGGAACTGCCGGGAGAAACAGAAATATCACTAAATTATGTACGTACATGGGAGGTATTGGACAGAAAGAGTACAGTCGTCGACGATGACTTTGCGTTTCACATTGCCATTCACGTCGCCGGAAGCGATGATGATTATGAACCACACTCCGTTGCTGAATGCAAACGTAGAGATGATTGGCCAAAGTGGAATCAGGCAATAGAAGCCGAGCTGGACTCGCTTCAGAAACGAAAAGTCTTTGGGCAAATAGTCCAGACACCTACCGGTGTCAAACCTGTGGGATACAAATGGGTATTCGTCAGAAAAAGAAACGAAAATAATGAGATCGCACGCTACAAAGCTAGACTTGTAGCACAGGGATTTTCCCAAAGACCGGGTATAGACTATGACGAAACATACTCCCCGGTCATGGATGCGATCACGTTCAGATTCCTGATAAGCTTAACAGCAAAGGAATGCCTAGATATGCAGCTAATGGATGTTGTGACTGCGTATCTATACGGCAATCTCGACAAGGAGATCTGCATGAAACTTCCTGATGGCTTTTCAATGCCTGCTGAACTGAAAGATAGACCTCGGGACGTCTATTCTGTTAAGCTACAAAGATCATTGTATGGTCTCAAACAATCAGGAAGAATGTGGTATAATAGACTCAGTGAGTTCCTTGTTCAACAAGGATTCACGAACAATGAAGTCTGCCCTTGTATCTTCATAAGAACAAAGGGAAAAGGATTCGTGATAATAGCTGTCTACGTAGACGATTTGAATCTCATATGATCTCCCGAAGAGATCACTGAGATCTCTGTAAGCCTAACAAAAGAATTCGAAATGAAAGACCTAGGCAAAACCAAATTCTGCCTTGGCTTACAGATTGAACATCAGAAAGACGGAATCCTATTACACCAAACCACATATACGAAGAAAATGTTGCAAAGATTCCATATGGACCATTGCCATCCATTAAGTACACCTATGGTAGTACGATCTCTGGATGCACATAAAGACCCCTTCCGGCCGCTGGAAGAGGGGGAGGATATACTTGGTCCGGAAGTTCCCTATCTGAGTGCCATCGGAGCACTACTATATCTGGCAAACTGCACGCGTCCCGATATAGCGTTCGCAGTAAATTTGCTTGCCAGATACAGTGTAGCGCCTACGCAGCGCCACTGGACCGGGGTAAAGCACCTTCTGCGCTACCTCCAAGGGTCTACAGATTTGGGACTCTTCTACAAAAATGGAACATCCTCTACACTTGCAGGTTATGCTGATGCAGGGTACTTGTCTGATCCCCACAAAGCAAAATCACAGACCGGGTACGTGTTTACCTACGGAGGGACAGCCATTTCCTGGAGATCCATCAAGCAAACCTTGACGGCAACCTCATCCAATCACTCGGAGATCATTGCCATCCATGAAGCAAGCAGAGAATGCGTATGGCTACGCTCAGTCATCCACCACATCTTGTCTACGACCGGACTGAAGACTGGAGACCTCGAGCCCACTACCATGTTCGAGGACAATGCTGCTTGCATAGCTCAATTATGAGGTGGCTTAATCAAAGGCGACAGAACGAAACACATTTCACCAAAGTTCTTCTGGACCCACGAGCTACAGAGAGATGGCAAGATCGACATCAGACAAGTGCAGTCATGTGACAATTTGGCAGATTTGTTCACTAAAGCCCTTCCTACTGCTACCTTTAGAAAACTTGTACATAGGATTGGAATGAGACGCCTAAGAGATCTGAAAGCTTGAGAGCTTGTACAGATCAGGGGGAGTTTGGTAGAGTTTGTACTCTTTTTCCTTAACTATGGTTTTTCCCACTGGGTTTTCCATAGCCAAAGGTTTTAACGAGGCAAATCTCACCAACTCAGGATCCTGAAGTATCCACCCCATGTGAGACCCATACAGGCTCAGAATCCTGAAGTATTCATGAGCGGGGTCCACAACCATGGCTGGATAAGGGGGAGTGTTGTGAATGGGTAATTTACTGGGTTGATGAGTTATTGGGCCAACCCAAGTGGTTGGGCCCATATCTGTATAAGCCCACTTGTATTCTCCCCTTTGGCTATAAATATAGACCTGAGGGCTCTCCCCTCAGTAGTTGATTCATAACATCTTATGTAGCTTTGTAGACTTACAAATTTAAAAAATGAAGGTCCACACTAATTGAAATGTTTCTTTATATACACGTGTAGCAACATATTGTTTCTTGCAATAAATAATAATACTTCAACTATATGCACTACACAAATAGATTTTTCATTGGGGAATTACTATATGTGCCATCTCAAAGTTTATGTTGTGAATTGTCTAAATTGAAGTAAATCACCATGACTTTGAGCATTTAATTATGATGAACTATTTTAATATTCCTAACTCGCATAGTTTCTCTGTTTTTAAAATAAAATTGTCAGAGAAAAGAAAATATTAAATAGAAAAAAATTAGAAGAGCTTAGTTAACAAAAAATAGTTTATGTTAAAAGTAGATAAATCACACCAATTATAAATATAGATCTGTTATGAATCAACTACTGGGGGGAGGAGCCCCCAGCTCTTTATTTATAGGCAATTGGGGGAATACAAATATGTGCTTACAATGATATGGGCCTATCTCTAGGATAGCCCAGAATCTCACCCAACTACGGTTAAATAACCGTTCACAACACTCCCCCTTATCCAGCCATAGGTGTGGACTTTGCTCGTGAATGCTTCAAGATTCTGAGCGTAGAAGAGTCTCACATGGGGTGGATACTTCAGGATCCTGAGTTGGTGAGATTTGCCTCGTTAAAACCTTTAGCTATGGAAAACCCAGTGGGAAAAATCATAGTTAAGGAAAAAGAGTGCAAACAACTCCCCCTGATTTGTACAAGTGACTCTGCTCATGAATACTTCTGGATTCTGAGCGTCACAGAGGGGTGGATACTTCGGGATCCAGAGTTGATTTGATTTGCCTCGTTAAAACCTTTGGCTATGGAAAACCCAGTGGGAAAAACCATAACTAAGGGAAAAGAGTACAAATTCCCTCAACTCCCACTGATCTGTAAAAGCTCTTAGGCTTTCAGATCTCTTAGGCTTATCTCATCACTCCTATTTACAATATTCCGAAAATGTACACAGATTACAAATTTTATCACCATCAAGCAGCTGCTGAATCCAGAA
Organism: Scilla litardierei; assembly: GCA_030789695.1. Classification (NCBI taxonomy): domain Eukaryota; kingdom Viridiplantae; phylum Streptophyta; class Magnoliopsida; order Asparagales; family Asparagaceae; genus Scilla; species Scilla litardierei. Next base: position 117,204,742 of record CM061142.1, read on the forward strand.
ACTCTGGAGAGGTGTGCTAAGTTTCGTCGCCTCTGATGTGGTCTTCAGGCTATATTGTCAGCTCCACAGAACCAGCCTCTATCCCAGTCATCACTGGGATGTGATGTACCACCAGGCGCCCTCAAATACACCATTGGTGTGATTCTGGAATGGTGAGGATCTCGGAATGTTAGGATGATGTTGCCTTCATAAGTTGCTTTGCATATTTGCAGTAGATGGTCATCCCACTGTTGGTACCTGTTCTGTGATTTCTCAGTATAGGGACAGGACCTGTAACCTGCATTCGCATAAACATTGGAGGATGCTACTACATTTTGTAAGTCCAAATATTTCGACCCTTAAAGAAAGCGCAGAAGGCTTAACTCCGGTCTAATGGCCCTTTTTAGGTGTCAACTATCTCTGGCTGATGAGTTTACTGCAATTGCTATATCGGGACGCATGCAGTTAGCCAGGAGTGCCTGATTGCACTTAGGTAAGGGACTTTGGGACCAGTTATATCCTCCCCCCTCTTCCAGCGATCGGAAGGGTTCTTTTTGTACATCCAGTAAGTGTACCACTGTAAGTGTACTTTGGATGACAATGGTCCTTTTAATTTCTCCAACGCGCTTCTGGGCGTTTGTAACAGGATTCTATGAGCCATGACTTTATATTTGCCTAGGTCTTTTTATTTCATGTTTAAAAGTCAGGCTTGTTCATGTAGTTCGGTTTTATCTTCAGTAGATTCGGTGAGATTTTAGTTGTCTCCAACTATGATCTCTAATCCTGTTCTTTGCACAGATGCAAAGACAACCTTCAGTAGGAATCATTGACTTGTCAAATGATTCTCTTGGTTGTACATTTATTTATTATACTTATTGTTTTTCTTCATTTGAATAGGCGTCCCGAAGCCTATTCAGGCATTTTTTTAAGGAAATGTGGAAATTATCTTTACCAGATATCCACGAAGGTATGCTGTCACAACATCCAATAATAGCATATCCATAATTTTCCTTCGCCAAATCGTAAGGTATTCGCTTTTGATAACTTAGGGAGACTGATGCATCATTTATGAGACATGCTCATTTGAATTTGTTCGATCCCTAGTTTCAGCGAAATTTTCCTTGGGCTATATGTTGTACCTTATAGCATACGATTTTGTATTTATTTTTCTTATGTGTGCAATACTTTGTTTTATCCACAGGTTTGACACCTTTTTGGTGTCAGGACTTCAGGTCCGAACATTTCACGTTCATGAGTGAGTCCAGCTCATCTTTTATTGCCGCGTTCCACATTTTGGCCAATCTCTACGTTTGCCTTCTAGCAACGGAGTGTGGAACGGTAATTTACAAACATCATCGCTTTTGCGATGTATATGGCAATATGATACGTGAATACATTTGTTGACAATATATGTTCTATCTGTCCAACACCTCCCCAGTACGTACAACATTTACTTAATTTCAATTTTTTCCGGCAATTCCTCTGCAGTGGATTCCGGGAAGGGTGAGGGTGTGGACATGAGCTCATTGACCTGTGGCAGTATTGTCTTAAGGTCTCCAGGAGTTTCTGTCCTTGGAGCCTGGTGGTCTGCCTCTTTTCTGTTAAGGATCAGCCACTTCTGCTGCTGGTGGATTGCATCCATTCTCGGGGATGTCAATCCTAGCTGGAGTTTTTGCAGCAGGGATGTGTGATCTGACAATCTTCCGGTTGTCAATAAATGATTCCGGTAATTGGTGAACAGTGTTCTGTATGTGGAGGATCTTCGGGATCTCTTCTACACATTGTATTGTTACCGGATCATAGTGGGTCAAACTTTTTATATCCCACGTTATAATTTGCTTCGCGCCAGATTTTCCAGTATCTGGGCCTATTTTTGGGAAACTCGTCTCATCGAGATCACAGTCTTCAAGATGTGCCTTAAATACGTCCCACGTTTGGGGTTGTAGGTGTCTTTTTATTGAGGGTGAGTCAAACCCTTCATAGATACCTAGGCGACGTTGAGGACCCATTTTTGTCCTCTGTGTTGGTGCGATTGGGATTTAAACTGCGGACCGAAGATTCTCCGAAGAGAAATGTTCGGTGGCATTCCATATGCAAGTTGCATTGGAGACTCTGACCTCCAGAGGGTCTTATTTTCATTTACGATGCAGCATGCAGAATTTGCATGTCCCCATGCATCCATATGCAATCGGGATTTAATGGACGTTCAATCCATTGGAGTCTACTTTTCAGTAACTCTGCCGACCCATTTTGGGTATGAACATGCGGCACGTGTATGTTCATTTTCTATTCCCGTTGCTTGGCAGTACACTTGAAATGACTGCAAGGTATATTTCCCAACATTAGCCAGACTTATTTTCTATATTTTATTGTCTGGGAAATGTGCCCGCAACATTTTTATTTTTGTGCCAATAGCTTTGGAAAAGCTAAGTTGCGGGTCTGTAGTAGGCACACGTACGAATATACTGAGGATGCTTTTATCAGTACAATAAAGTACCGAAATAGCCCACTAGGGGTGGTGGATTTTATCCACATCTATCTCATTGTATTCTTTTTTGAGGAAGTGTGGAGATTCTTTATTCAACTTTTTGTGGAGATGGCCTTGCAATTAATTTTTCCTTTATCGCAAGGGATGCGAGGGAATTCTCCCTTCTGAAGAATCTTCTGGTTCTTCAAGTCATACCCATGGGATGAGATGCAGTGCATCATCACAAATCCAGGGTGGCCAAGTCCATCATGCCAGAGTAAAAACTAGGCTGATGTCGGGCACTTCAGGTGCTCCGTTTAATTCCGCTTCCTTTCTCCGAATCTTCGTATGGTAGAGGCCTCTAAGGCTCTCAAAACGTTCAAGTATGGATTTTACTCCTTTATCTTGAGACGTTGCATACAGTAATTTTTTCATTTACATTTGCTGTTTCCAAATGGAATCCGTTGAAACGGATGTCCTTGAAACTTAGAAAGTTTCTTTTGGAATTCGGAGGGGTTAGTGCATTCTCTATTTTTGTGACGTTTGGGGGCAACAGTGTTGCATTCCCTGGATCTTCAATATGGCCCTGATATTGGGCTTTGTATTGAAAAAATCGTACGTGTTTATTGTCTACTAATCATTTATGAGAGCAGTTTCAAAAGATGAAACGTATAGGCACATGCATATTTAGATAAACATTTTCATTCTAAACCAAATCACATAATTCAAATGCTCTCATAAATTATTCTTAAAACAACTTGCTAAGATAAAAATAGTGGCTAATCAAGCATGTCATCATTTTCGAAGTTGTCAGCTGTAAACTTGACTGGAGCATCAGAGGTTGCCGGTTTGTTTCAGCTTTATTTTTCTTGTTCTCTTTATACAAATCCTGGAGATGCTGCGGAGTTCGGCACACTCTAGACCAGTGGCCTTTCATGCCACAATTATGGCACTGGTCGTCCCATTCCCTCTTGGGTGGGGGTGCATAATTTTTGTCATTTCTGTGCCATGTGAACTTCCGCTTACTTTCATTATTTCGCTGCTGCTGTACATTGCCCTTTGCATTTTTCTATTGACCCCCCTTCTGTGGTCTTTCTTTTCTTTTATTATCTCTCTTCTTTTTGAAGGAAGAGGAATAGTGAGCTTCTGGTAGGGGGGCAGTGCCGGAGGGCGCATATTGTGAGTGGTGAGAAGAAGCTCTCTGTTTTACTCGTCCATGAGTAAACATGACAGCAGCTCAGAATACTTGGTGAACTTGCGTTCACGGTATTGCTGCATGCGTATCGCATCTTTTTCATGGAAGGACGTATACGTCTTTTCCAGCATGCGATTTTCTGATACTTTCTCACCACACAACTTCAGGCGTGAGGTGATGCTAAAAAGTGCTGAGTTGTACTCAGCAATGGACTTTAAGTCCTGCAGTCTCAGGTTCTCCCACTCGTATCGTGCCTTTGGGAGTATAACATCTTTCTGATGTTTATACATGTTCTCAAGGGCGGCCCATAGCTCAAGTGGATCTTCGACTGTAAGGTATTTAGCCTTTAAGGTCTTGTCCACATGGCGGCGAATATAGATGATGGCTTGCGCCTTCTCTATATCGCTAACATTTCCTTTTTCAGTCACAGCAGCGATGGGGGACTTTGCCCGCAGGTGAAACTTTACATCTAGCTGCCAGCTTAGATAGTTTCTACCTGATGCTTCCAGTACTTCGAAATCAATGCTTACAATATTAGCCATTTATCTAGCAGAACACAAACATGCATGAATTAATAATTAATCAGAGAAAACATTTTCATGCGAAGGCAATATTTAACGAAAAGCTAAATGTGTGGATCAGCCAGTCCCACAAGAAAGAGTCCAAGAAATCCACAGTCCAAATTATACACATTTGCAGCTTAGAGAAAATGAAAATACAACTTTGGAAACCCCGTGGGTCCCATATGATATCTCCATCTTCAAGCGTGGCCTCCGTCTTCATGGACGTTGGTCTTCTTTCTTTGACATTTACATAAATTCCTCACTACAATTTCTCTCAAAAATAAAAGAAAAGTGCGGGAAATAAACCGTGGGACTAAACGGCCGATCCAAAAACCACATTTAGCAATTCATGCAGAAATATTGTGCTCATCAATATTTTCATCAGACATTTTCATCACAGGCATCACAGGCATTTAATATTCGCAGAGATGGATAAATAATTTAATCGCTTAATAATTATTGGACCACTGGGCAACGTCATGCACCGTTAGGTTAGGTTACTAACAGCAGAGCGGTCGCAGGATCTTCCTAATTATTAAGTTTTAAATACAATGCACAACCACGCATATAATATCCACAGAATAAGCCTAGTGATGTAAAGCATCTAAAGATGATTTTTTACAGAAAAATCATTACGATGCTAGGGTTGAAATGAATGGGTTTAATCAATAAAATTGAATAAGAGCCCAAAATTAACATTTTCTTTTGTATGAGGAAAGCAGGTTTCCTCATCATCCCAAAAGCCCCCCCAAAAGATCCCCAAAACGCCCTTGTCTGCCCGATATTTGTCCCGTAATTTACCGTGATTTTTCACGAATATTTTGCCTTTGAATCCCCATTTTAAATTAATTTTTAGGCTAATAAGTTGCCTTTTAAGGCGAGTTTATAGCCCTTTGCCTCCCCCAAAATTTTTTTTTCAGATAAACCAGCCTGCGGGCCTGAAGCCCGCAGTCGACCTATGGGCTTCAGGCCCATAGGCCTTTTTTTTGGAAATCTGTGGGCCTGAAGCCCACAGATCTGCTGTGGGCTTCAGGCCCACAGATCTGTTTTTTTTTTGAAATCTGTGGGCCTGAAGCCCACAGATCAACTACTGGGGGGAGGAGCCCCCAGCCTTTATTTATAGGCAATTGGGGGAATACAAATATGTGCTTACAATGATATGGGCCTATCTCTAGGATAGCCCAGAATCTCACCCAACTACGGTTAAATAACCATTCACAACAAGATCCATCATGTAACGTACTAATTAAGGCTATATGCACATGATACATTGTATCAAGACACTCTTTGTATTTAGCACATGCTCTACTTTTAACATAAACTATTTTTTGTTAGTTCCACGGGAAAAGTGGCCGGATGCTTAGTATGTGAAATTTTCCTGCGATATTTTGTTAGTTTAATAATTAACGCTTTTAATTTGTTTTAAGTAGAAAACATTATTTAAGACTTGTTGGGGATTTAAAAAATCATCTATAATTGGGTACACACGATGAAATATCACATAAGAAGAAAACCAAAATGTATATAATTCGGCCACCCAAGTTTGGCCTACATCCACAGGTAGTAATGAAGAAATGTTGTGTGAAGAACTACATACATGAGAACTCACATCTCTCTAACCTCACCCTCACACACACATCGATCTCATCTTATACCATTTGCAAAGCCCTACTCTCATTTTGTTGAGAGTGTATATAATGCTACAAGAACCCTCACAGTATCCAACATATCCCTTAGTGATCCCATCTTAGGGGCCCAACCCCAACAAATGAACTTTCATGTCCATCCGGTCTTGATGGGTTGATGAAGTGATAGTTATTATTATTTTTTTCAGAAGAGGCATTGTTTAAATCAATGATTTGTTGACAATGATTTGTTGACAAGGATTAAGAAAGTTTAATTTTTTAATAATTACGGCAATGTTTAATTTTTCCAGACTGGGAATCTCTGTTGAGTATTTAGGGAGATGATGTGAGGTGGCGACTCTAGAAATTAAAAAGAAGGTTTCATTTATCCACTCTCTTCCCAAAAAGATCAGGCCGAATTCATCTCTTCCCCTTGCTCAATCTTAGACATTAGGGAGGCTGAGCACCCATAGGGCTACGCCACCCTCACTCTGCACACTTCCGTAGCATCCCTGTCGTCGTTTAGGTGATGTTGCTCATTCTGGGAGCCTGTGGAGGAGAAGAAGGATTCAGAGAAGAATAGAAGAGAAGGTTTTGAAGGAGGTGGAGCCATAGGGATTTGGGCTACCCCCTTGTCTCTCATCACACCTAAGGCAGGATACCATATCCAATTAGTATTAGAGTTGCATGTTTAGTTTCATGATTGTTGTTGTTGTGGTTTTACCTTTTCTTAAGTTAAATTCTGAATTTTGTATGGTGTTGTGCGTTGAGCAAATCTGAGTTTTGTATGGTTTTGTGCATTGAGCAATTCTGAGTTTTGTATGGTTTTGTGCATTGAGCAATTCTGAGTTTTGTATGGTTTTGTGCATTGAGCAATTCTGACTTTTGTATGGTTTTGTGCATTGAGCAATTCTAAGTTTTGTATGTTTGTGCGCGGTAAGTAATTCTGAGTTTTATCAAGAATTAAATTCTGATAAAATTATATTCATGTAGCCCTTGAAATTCCACCCCAAAATCATATAAAATATGTCACATGTTCAGTACAATAATTAGGAGTAATAATTTCATCTTTACAATATGTTGGAATTTCATCTAGTCTGGACACAGTTTGGCAAAACGTAGATCAGTCCTTGCACACTCCATAGAAATTGATGATCTTAGTCTCGTTGGAAAGATAACAACTTTTTCTATAACTTTCCATGTTGCACGTTTTCGAGATTCTAACTATAACATGCTCTAAACTAGAAATCTTTATAGCCCTTAGAATCTGTCTGAAAAACAGATTCTTCAGGTTTTACCAAACAATTCACCAAAAATCACCCAGTTCATATTTCTGCATGAAAATTTATAGGTGAATCCAGCACAACCCTATCTACAACTTTCATCTATATTGTATATGCATGTTTAATACAAAATTATGGAGAAATGTGCTTCTTAATCTGACTGTTCTATTTTTCCAGCAAGCTGAAAGATTTGAATGTTGTTTTAAGCTCTTTTTGAGGTTAACCTTGCCATCAATGTTCTTAATTATTTCTGTTACATGATTATATGTGATTTTTGTTCCTGGCACATGCAAAATGATGATGTGAATAAGGCTATATGTTTCATGTATATTATGTGAAATGAGAAAGGGAATTCACAAGGCGATGCATGTCCCAAATATGTGATGAACTGTGGAAAGAAAAGAAATGGAAAGAGTTATGTTTCATGAAAATGACTAAGTCCTCTTAAAGGAGGGTGACATGGGGTTTGGGGGAAACACGGGTAAATTATAGGAGTTAAGGAGCGGACAGATGATATGAATTCTCACCCGCTGTATCACTCCTGGAATGGCGAGTTGAAAGGGTTGGAGAGGCCGCTGGTGTACTCGTGATGCACCATAACGGTAACTGATGGTTTGCTCCGTTTGCTCCGTTTGTCCGACAGAAAAACCGAGATGAGTCTCGCTCTAGTACCTTGCCCCGTTCGGGTACGGAGTTACGAGAGACCCCTCTAGTGCTCGTGTCACTGGTTGCAGTACCACTTTTCACCCACCCTGGGTGAAGTTCAACTCCTTAGCGTTCTACGATTTACCCAGGTTCCAAAATGCTAACTAATGGATTAATTGTTAACCCTCATTATTCTTGTAGCAATGGTAAATGTAGATGTTGTTTACTTGTGTTTCTTTACTATGGTTCTTTTATGTTGTATACCATTGTTGTACACCTTGCCTATTGCACGTGCACGCTTTCACATGTTCATAACGATAGTTATTACTTTCTTTACTTTAGTAGATGTTTATGACATGACATACACTCTACCTGCTCCCGTGCACCCTTTCAACACTTCATGTAAGGACTAGTTGAGATATGGAATTCCTACTGGGTCACGCGTTGACGTGCTCCACCGTTGACTTTTCAGGTGTTGGTGATGGAGTTGGTTGATGGCTAGGATGTGGAGCAGTGGAGTTCTGTGGATGAGTTAGGTTGGGATGGCGAGGGGAGAGGAGAGGGTATTTGTACTTTTGGGGTTTTGTTTGGGTAGTGACGAGATGATAATGATGGATGTATAAACAGATGGATGATGTATAAGATATCAGACCTTTTCTTTGGAATTAGTTGTTGTACAGTTTCCCTCGGTGTTTCTTTTTGTGTTTATGTTATGGGTTACTTGGTTGTGCTTTGTGGAACATTACAGGTGAAGGGTTTTGGGGACCCTTAGGGCACAAAAACTCTATGATCGTCCTAAGTCGGACGGAACATAGACATAAAAAAATTGCAGCGGAAAGATTTGTTAATCTAATTAACATGCAGTTAAACAATTTTAAATTAGCCCTAAGGTACAAGACCCTTAACCAAGATCTATTCCAACTCGGGATGGATCTGACCATCCCAAGAAGGATTTAACATACTGCGATTAAATTAAACTAATGCCAATAAATCACATATCCGGAATCTCAACCCTGGAGCAGGCGAGATGTTCCGCACCGTCTTCCGAGCTGCTTCCCGTCTCACGCCGAGCCGCTCCTTGAACCGCTCCCTAAACCGCTCCTCGAACCGCTCCTCGAACCGCTCCGCATCGCGAGGCGATCAATCCCCATGTCGCCGAGCCAACCACGCGCAGAAGAAAGTTTCACGCGAGTGAAACCTTCGCCTAGATTTCGGATCCGAATCCGAACTCCTTTGCGCATTTGCTAGAGCCCTCAGGAGTAAGGCAGAAATATAGAGAGAGAAGAAGAATATTAATTTACTCTTAGATCCGAGCGTACTCCAACATTTACGAGAGCCGCTCAGATCTAGAGCTTGGGATGAGTTTGGAGGAAGGGGGCCCTATTTATATTGGCGGCCGACTCTCCCCTTTTCCGCACAACCGATGTGGGACTAATAAATTAGAGTTACTTAAATCAAGTTAGTTTGCCCTTCACAAAGTGCAAACTTCCGTGAATTTTAACTCCCTCACCGTTGAGCTTCATGATTGATACAACCTATCAATACGAAGGGCGTTCAACGGTGAACGCATAGGAAAAAACCGTTCGTAAATCCGAGTCCGTTTGACCCCTCAAACATATGTCCAAAGATGTACCCAAAACCATGCTTTTCATAAATCTGCAGCCGCCAGAGCCTCGGGTTCCAAACCCTACGCGTGGGGCCCAACATGTGGGCCCCACTGCACTGTGCGCGCGCAGCCCGCAGGGGCGCTTGCCTGGCACACGCCCGCGGGCGCGTGCTAAGCACGCGCCAGGCAGGGCGAGTGGCGTCCTGCAGGCGCCCCAAAAGGGGCGCCTGTTGCTTTTTCTGAAAAAGGAATGCCCGGCCCATTGACGGGCCCCCTTCCTTTAATTATTAATCAGCCCTTTGGGCTGATATTAATCAAGGCTTGGGGTAGTTTTGGTCATATCTCGAGCGTTTGGCGTCCGATTTAGACGCCGTTCGAACCTGGGTTTAGACCGGAACATTCCCGTCTTACCCGTGAACTTTTCCTTGCATTTATATTATTAAATGTGGTCTTAAACTATTTAAGACACATTTAATCTCTTTTGCATCATATGCAAATTAGTCCATATCTAGGCTTAAATTATCATTTGCATCAAATACATATGATCTGAGGGCACATTCCTCTACATCTCCCACTTGCACTCAGGATCATTTATCCCGAATACAGGAGATCATTGCAAACATCTTTTGCAATATTTTATCCCTTACATCAAATGCAAATTATTCTCCCTAACTAATTTTTACCTATTACTAGACGAAAGTCGCACTCGGTGTGAGACCCTACAGCCTGACCCTTACAACAGGTTGGGCTCGAAGCCCTATACGCCAGTGACCTCGAGCAGTGGTTGTCGTCCCTGCTTCAGGAATCATCATTATGTGGTTGACTCATTGACATGAGTATTGTCGAGACCACCCTGACCGTTTCCATGATGAGTTCCGCAGTTATAGTCTCTTCGTCTAAACTATGTCGTGTAGATCAAGTCTAGAGTACGGTCAAACTGTCAACCCCAATAACTTGACTCCGGTTAGTTTCTATCGATCTTTAGTCAAATAATGTTGGACTTCTTCCAACATACTCTGACCAGCGATTTTACTAAAGACCGAACTAACTCTACGACATTAACTCCCATTGACCGGGAGAGACGAATCCTCTCTTGGTCATTACTCGCCTCGTACGCTTCAAGTGACACCCAATCAAAGACCTTTCGACAGGCCTTGCCTCGAAGCTAGGTCAGTTGGTCTAAGTTGCACCGTTCACGCACAGGTTCGTAAAAATGACCTCAAGTCAAAAGACCAACTAGCCTATCATCACTAAGAGTTTCATTGACAGATTGGTCAATTTAACCATATGATAACTCTTGTGGATCGTTCAGTGAACTCATTCTCTAATGATCACCTATATCTCGTCTTCGACTTCGCCAAGTCAAGCGATCATGAGATCATCGCCATCGCAGAACGGTGAAGACGAAGACACAATGGTCTATCCAATGTTTCGATATCCTTGTCTCGAAACATCTACAACCACGAACCCTTTTAGACTTATGCTACAACGGTCAAACATTTCTCCATGATCAAGATACTCATCTCGATACATGTTTGACCTTGCATAAATTCTCAGGACTTTACCTAAGTTAATATCTAATGTTAACTACATTATAATAACTTAAATAAATTATTACCAAACAGCTTACTGTTATATCGAACAAGATGTTTGTGCTATTCACACACAGAGATTGATTGTCTCGAGGGTATCATCTCTCAACATCTCCCACTAGCACTTAGGCCCATTTATCTCGGTATCTTATACCGTTTTTACACATAAGTTTTCCCGACTTCATGTGGTAGAGCCTTCATGAGTGGATCTGCTAAAACCGTCTACACTATAGACTTAAGGGGTTTCTATGTTCATGTTAGACCAACCATTTGATTCTCATTCAAATAATTCATTTGGTCTGTCGGAATCCATAATATTTTATTTCCTTGGATCTTATCCAGTTCATCGTACCTTACGATAATAATTTTTAAATTAGTTATTGGTCATTTCAAATGGCTCATTTCTATTTCTGATAAAGTGTCAAACCTTTTAATAACTTTGTCAAAATAAATGTTCCATCCCTTTGATGTCTCACATGTAATTTATACGCTCCTACTGACCTTGAAAACTTTCTGGCTAATTCATATAAGTTGGTTCGTCTAAATCATATTTAGAAAAATGAACTTAAAAGTGAATGCTCTAATTTTAATGGTCAACATGAGCATTTACATCGAGTTTGGTCCGAGTAGATCTGTATACATCAGCTGGCAAAAAACAGTTTCATCTAATCCGTTTTATAGAAATTAGGATGAAAACCGTTCTCGACAAACATGATTGCACTTCACTATTTTTCTTTCTGCACCAATCTTTCAACTTAAAGATTTACTTGCAGAAAGTGAGGAAACATTTTTCTTGGGCACGTAAACTAAATTCCAAAATTTATTTACGCAGACGGACCTATTCTGATTACATCAAGTTATAAATCGGAGTTACTACTCCGAATTTTCATCCCGGAAGTTGATTAAGTCATCATCAGCTATGATGTCTAACTCGACTCTTCGTCTCACGAAATTCAAGTAATTATACAACTTCCTAATGATTGATTTAATGAATATCTTGCTGATAATGTCCTCATAGAACATTATCAAAATCTAGGCATTACTATCTGGGACTCAACCCAGAGGGAGGACTTAACTCAGAGTCACTTGCAATGGAGCACACCAAGTCTAACTAAGTGTGATTCATACCTTTAACACACGGATGTGTTAACAGACTTGACCTGAGAGAAAATAACATTTTCTTTTAATTACGCAAGATTTTATGTAGCTAAGTATTTGACCATTCGATCTAATCGAATCAGTTTAAATACTCTAGTCATTTCGTTCTTTATTTTATCAGACTTGTGTTTCATCAAGAACACATGTCTTAATAAAACATATGCATAACTTATTTTGGTTAATCTAGACTCGGTTACATCAGTTGTACGAGACTGAGTTCGACAACTCATTCTCCCACTGTCTTACAGATGGGTTTCGGCCATTATATCTAAGAGGGTAAGACTCACAAGTGTCCGTAGACTTCATAATACGAGAGGTCAGACCCCTCTTTATGTGACTTATGAAGCTTACTCTCTCGATACGGCCTAGTCTATTTTGCCATATAAGTTTGCTACTATCTTGTGTATTTATATATTAACATTTAATATATTATAGTTATCACAAATTACTAACACAAAACATTTCTTCAGAAGCAAGGTGACGACATTCGTCAAATTGTGTTAGACGTCTTTTGTATAACAATTATTTGAAATTGTGACATCAAAATATGTCACATTTTCATTTCCTCCTACTTATGCCTTTATTAATGATAAATATAACTAACTTTCTCAATTGACTTTCCGGAGTGCCTTCTTCCTTTTCTAAATCACATTTAGATATTAAATAGCCCAACATAAATGAATAGCTATGCAAGCATCTCATGTATTCAAACGCCTGAGAGTTGCAATCTTGAGTGTAGCTCAAGAAGTTGCTTGTCTCAAGATCCGGTTGGGATACATAGTCTTGCACCGCTCATGCACTCGTATTCGACTCAAACGGTTTGATCGAATTCTCGAACTTTGCGGATCAAAACTGTTTGACCATACAACTTTGAGTGTAGCTCGACAAGTTGTAGGGAGAAACATACTTCGAATATCCTATATGTTCAAGCTGCCTCATATAGAGACGAGTGACATGTAGCGTGAATCTATTTGTTGGACCCAGAACTTAATGAAATCATATTTCTTAAGTCCGTTCTTTAGAAGGTCATTTTAATGTCAACGAGAATATAGTTTTAATTTTATCAATTAGAATTTAACTTGATATGCAATTAATCAACCTAATTGACCAGTTAACTTATTCAATTAAAATATTATATTTTGATTCCCATTGGTAAACATAGTCTTGCCCTAGTTTAGCATATGTTCAAAATTAAATATAGGTAGAATGGCTTTTATCTATCTATATCCTCCCACTATTTTTACGATCGTTTCAAAGCTTAATAACAAACGATTTAATCGAATTAAAATTAATGGGTAAGAGGTCCAATCACCTTGAGCCTAACAACCTTGAGTGTAGCTCAACAAGTTGTAGGACTCTGTAATTGGAAGATGACTCTTCATCGATCATATCAGATATGACCCTCTTATTGGTTTTTACCCCTAGCCATTTGTGATCATGAGTGTGCTCATCCAAATCACAATGTCTAGTCTAGTCGGACCCTTGTTTTCGCGTCTAGCCTGACTTGCCCCGCCGCTCGGTGTATTCACGACACGTCGGTTTGGGTCAGGTCTTAGACTACATCTAGCCAGACACATCATTGACTTATCTTACGCCGACGCTCGGTGTATTCACGACACGACGGTTTGGGTCAAGTCAAGATTTCATCTTATGTATTTAAGGAGTTGGTTTCTATAAGGTTGCCATGTTACAGCTTGAGTGTAGCTCAACAACTATAACACGGGTCCTATAGTTGCCAACCCCTAAAACAAGGAGGGCTACGGCTAATCTTGAAGAAGATTATTAACGTACTTGACTTAGATATAGTCCAGGGTGTCATACAATCATGATTCGCATCATTGCGGTCCAGCAAAACACATCCAGGGAATTGACTAAGCCAGGATCACTATCCCTTAAAGGGTGAACCAGCAAACTTAGTCAAGCACATTGACTGGATCATGGTCCATTGAATGAGGCTTGTCATTTTTATATGCGTGCCATAGACTAAAAGGCTTTTATTAACAACTAATTAATCCTATCAACTAGTTGCATCCTTAAATTCAAAATTTTAGGATTTGTTTAACAACTTTTATTAAATCCTTATCAACTATAAGGTTCACGTGCTATCCTAATCGTTATTAGGATTTTAATAAATTTATTGACCAGCTAAAAGCGAAGTTCTTTAATGAGAATTAATAATAGCAAATAGAATTAAAATATTCACTAAAGGGACTACCCTAATCAGGAATTAGGTCTTAAAGGGTTGTTAAAAGTTTTATTAAAACATAGCATGTCATTAAAATATATCTCATGAATTTTAATGATTTCTTAATGGCTAACCTAAAGGGTTGTCTTATGTTATCAAATAAGGGACAAGAAAACAACCATAAATTTAATGGTACACTAATTTTAATGCATAAAGATAGTGTACAACTATTTAACAATTAAATAGACTAATGTTTATCAAATAAACAAGTTTAGCATGCATACTTAAATTTAACATTTAAATTTAAAATTGTGATTTTCAAAACATTTTATTTTATCTCAAAAAAATAAAAACTTGTTTTTAAAAGATCACCAAATTTGCATGCTACAAAAAAAAATTTATCGCATAAAAATTTTAAACTTTTAAAAGCAGTTTTAAAATATCTCATAAATTTAAAACATCATTTTTCAAAAAAATTCCATGCTTAAAAATTTGTCACATAAAATATTTAAACACCATTTTAAAAAAAATTCCATGCCTAAAATTTATCATATAAAAATTTTTAAACATCTAAAAACATTTTATAGGGCATCCAAAAATATTTTAAAAATTATCTCATAACTTTAAAACATTTTAAAAGTATTTTAAAAAACATTTCAATGTTTAATAAAATCGCAGTGCTAGATCGTTACGCAAACCTAGGCTCTGATACCACTGAATGGTTTTGGGGACCCTTAGGGCACAAAAACTCTATGATCGTCCTAAGTCGGACGGAACATAGACATAAAAAAATTGCAGCGGAAAGATTTGTTAATCTAATTAACATGCAGTTAAACAATTTTAACTTAGCCCTAAGGTACAAGACCCTTAGCCAAGATCTATGCCAACTCGGGATGGATCTGACCATCCCAAGAAGGATCTAACCTACTGCGATTAAATTAAACTAATGCCAATAAATCACATACCCAGAATCTCAACCCTGGGGCAGGCGAGATGTTCTGCACCGTCTTCCGAGCCGCTCCCCGTCTCACGCCGAGCTGCTCCTTGAACCGCTCCCTAAACCGCTCCTCGAACCGCTCCGCATCCCGAGGCAATCAATCCCCATGTCACGGAGCCAACCACGCACGGAAGAAAGTTTCACGCGAGTGAAACCTTCGCCTAGATTTCGTATCCGAATCCGAACTCCTTTGCGGCTTTGCTAGAGCCCTCAGGAGTAAGGCAGAAATATAGGGAGAGAAGAAGAATATTAATTTAAGCCTAGATCCGAGCGTGCTCCAACATTTACGAGAGCCGCTCAGATCTAGAGCTTGGGACGAGTTTGGAGGAAGGGGGAGGCCCGTATTTACATAGGCGGCGGACTCTCCCCTTTTCCGCACAGCCGATGTGGGAATAATAAATTAGAGTTACTTAAATCAAGTTAGTTTGCCCTTCACAAAGTGCAAACTTCCGTGAATTTTAACTCCCTCACCGTTGAGCTTCATGATTGATACAACTTATCAATACGAAGGGCGTTCAACGGTGAACGCATAGGAAAAAACCGTTCGTAAATCCGAGTCCGTTTGACCCCTCAAACGTATGTCCAAAGATGTACCCAAAACCATGCTCTTCAGAAATCTGCAGCCGCCAGAGCCTCGGGTTCCAAACCCTACGCGTGGGGCCTAGCATGTGGGACCCACTGCACTGTGCGCGCGCAGCCCACAGGGGCGCGTGCCTGGCATGCGCCCGCGGGCGCGTGCCAAGCACAGGCCAGGCAGGGCGCGTAGCGCCCTCCGGGCGCCACAAGTGGCCAGGCGCCCCAAAAGGGGCGCCTATTGCTTTTTCTGAAAAAGGAACGCCCGGCCCAATGAGCCGGGCCTTATGGTGGGCCCCCTTCCTTTAATTATTAATCAGCCCTTTGGGCTGATATTAATCAAGGCTTGGGGTAGTTTTGGTCATATCTCCGAGCGTTTGGCGTCCGATTTGGACGTCGTTCGAACCTGGGTTTAGACCGGGACATTCCCGTCTTACCCGTGAACTTTTCCTTGCATTTATATTATTAAATGTGGTCTTAAACTATTTAAGACACATTTAATCTCTTTTGCATCATATGCAAATTGTCCCTATCTAGGCTTAAATTATCATTTACATCAAATACATATGATCTGAGGACACATTCCTCTGCAACAGGTACTACCCCAATAGTGCACAGTAGACCTGCTGCTTGTGTTTTCATTTTGTATTTCCTTCGCAACACTCGCTGCTTCGAGAATACCTGATACAGATTCGTACTTATCGGTTATCCCGGGGAGCGGGGCGTTACACAGACCATCTTGATCGTAGATTTCCCGGGAATAGTTTTAACCTTGAATTGAAGAGGAGGACCATATCGCCTTCTTTGAACTCCCTCCTTATGATGCGCTTATCGTGCCACTTCTTTGTCTTTTCCTTATAGATTCGGGAATTCTCGTAAGCGTCGAGCCTAAACTCATCCAATTCATTCAGCTGTATAAGGCGTCGTTCCTGCGCATTTTTGTTATCAAAGTTCAAATGCTTGATTGCCCAATAAGCCTTGTGCTCTAATTCCACTTGGAGATGACATGCCTTTCCATATATCAGGCGATATGTGGATGTTCCAATAGGGGTCTTGTAGGCAGTCCGATAAGCCCAGAGGGCATCATCTAACTTCAATGCCCAATCTTTTCTCGAACTCACCACGGTCTTTTCTAGGATATTCTTCCACTTGGCCGCTTGTTTGGGGATGGTAGGCGAGTCCGATTTGATGTTATATCCCATATTTCCTCAATAGGGCTTCAAACTTGTTTTTGATAAAAGGTTTTCCTCCATCACTGATCACAACTCTTGGAATTTCGAATCTGAGGAAAATGTTCTTTTTGAAGAACTTGTCGACTATACGAGCGTCATTAGTCGGTGAGGCTACAGCTTCAACCCATTTGGAGACGCAGTGTACCGCGACTAGTATATATTGATTCCCAAGGCTGGATGAAAATGGCCCCATAAAGTCTATCCCCCCAAATGTAGTTGTATACCTTGATTTCCAGGATACTGTTCAGCGGCATCTCATTCCTTCTGGAGATGTTGCCCTCTCTTTGGCATCTGTCGTATTCCTTGATAAAGCCATTTACATCCTTGAATAGTGTGGGCCAGTAGAAGCTGCATTGGAGGATTTTCGTCGTCGTCTTCATTGTGCTAGCGTGCTCTTCGCATTGCAAGCTATAGCAATGTGATATTATAGATGCCACCTCACTTTTTGTGACACATCTCCTAATGATTCCATCGTTACAAGTTCTGTAGAGGAGCGGAACGTCCCAAAAGTAGCTCCAGATATCGTGCAAGAACCTCTTGCATTGTTGCGATGTTATATCGAATGGCATGATCCCGCAAGCAAGGTAATTGACGATATCAGCGAACCAAGGAGTTTCTTCAAAAGCGACGACAAAGAGATGGTCATCCGGGAAAGAGTCGTCTATCGGAAAGGGAGGATTTGAGCCATCAAATAGAAGGCGTGCGAGATGGTATGCGACTACATTCTCGGCACCCCTCTTGTCCCTGATTTCTAAATCGAATTCCTAAAGTAGAAGGATCCATCTGATTAGTCGGGGGTTTGGCGTCCTTCTTGTTTAGCAGATATCTGAGTAGGAATGGCAATATTGCGGGGCGGGGCGGGTATTTAACTACCCAAGCTTGCCCCGACCCATCTACAGGCCGGGGCGGGGCGGGTCGCGGGCCGGGGCGGGGCGGGTTCTTTCTTACCAAAACCGGGTCGGGCCGGGTCGGGCCGGTCGGGTCAAGTCATTAGTGCCATCCATATGAATCCCAAATAAAAATTTTATTTGTGAATTGGGAGAATTTTGATTTATTTGGTAATTTGAAATTGGGAATTGGCCCAATTAGGAGAACCGTGAAATAGAGTATGCGTTATGGGTTATTCGCTGACTGCATGGTCCGCATCAAAATAGTAAACCTCTATAGTTTACCGGGGCGGGTCGGGTCGGGCCGGGGCGTATACAAAGCCCAAGCTTGCCCCGACCTGGCTGCGGGCCGGGTCGGGCCGGGTCAAAACTGGGTCGGGCCAGGTCGGGCCGGGCGGGTCAGGCCATTATTGCCATCCCTATATCTGAGGGCTGCATGATCGGTGTGAACAACGATATAATAGTGTGGGCGAGCGAGCAGCTCCCAACGATATATGACCTGAACTTTTCAATAGCATAGATGACGACGAGCAGCTCCTTTGTAGCAGTGTAATTCCGTTGGTCTTCATCCAAAGTTTTGCTATTATAATATATGAAATGGAGTTTATTGTCCTTTCTCTGCCCTAGAACTACTCCGACGGAGATATCACTCGTGTCGCATATTAATTCAAAAGGTAAGGTACAGTCCAGGGGTTGGATGATTGGCGCAGTGGTGATATCCTTCTTGAACATGTTGAAAGCTAAATGACAATCGTCAGAAAATATAAACGGGGTGTCTTTAGCTAGAAATTCGGTTAGGGGTCATGCGATCTTGGAAAAGTCTTTAATGAAGCGACGATAAAATCATGTGTGTCCAAGAAAGCTCCTAATCCCTCTCATATTCACGAGAGGTGGCAACCTCTCGATAACTTCAATCTTGGACTTATCGACCTCTATTCCACGGGGCGAGATATTGTGTCCTAGAACTACCCCCTCGTGGACCATGAAATGACATTTTTTCCAGTTGAGCACTAGGTTAACTTCTTGACATCTTTCGAGCACTCTAGTTAAATTCCTTAGACAAGCATCGAAGCTTGCGCCATAGACGGAGAAGTCGTCCATGAACACCTCCATGATACTCTCGATAAAATCAGAAAAGGTGACAGTCAAGCACATTCGAAAAGTCGCAAGTGCATTGCATAGATCAAACGACATTCTTTGATAGGCGAAGGTGCCGTAAGGACAAGTGAATGTAGTCTTTTCCTGGTCGTCGGGATGGATGGGTATTGAGAGGAATTCAGAATACCCATCTAGGAAGCAAAAATGTGAGTGTTTGGCCAGACATTCAAGCATTTGAACAATGAAGGGGAGGGGGTAGTGGTCTTTTCGGGTCGCTTTATTGAGCTTCCTATAATCGATGCACATCTGCCACCCGGCGACAGTCCGAGTAGGGATAAGCTCATCCTTATCATTCTTAACCACTATCATTTCCCCTTTCTTTGGAACTACCTGAACCGAGCTAACCCACCTACTATCAAAGATAGGGTAGATTATCCCTGCGTCAAGTAGTTTCAAAACTTCCTTTTTGACCACCTCTTTCATATTGGGGTTAAGGCGCCTTTGAGGCTCAATAGAGGTGGCACTCTCATCCTCAAGAAGGATCCTATGAGTGCATCTACCGAGGTTAAGACCTTTTATATCATCGATCGAGTATCCTATGATGTTTCTAAATTTTTTTGGGATAGCTATGAGGTCGTCAAGTTCAGTGCTAGACAGTAAGGCATTGACGATGACTGGGTATGTGGAATTCTCCCATAAAAAGGCATACTTTAAATTAAGGGGAAGAGGTTTGAGATCTACCTCTGGGGAGTTGACTTCCCCAACCTCCATCACCTCGGCATGCACATATCCCTTGAAGGTTCAATGTCCCGGTAAGGAGCTCAGTGGCATTTGTGTCCTGCAGCTTCTGAAGTGGAGGCTTCTCCCAATGATGACATGAGTGTACTAATCCAGTAACATGTTTCAATGATCTGTTGTACCTTCTCCTGGGGTGCTCGGTTCTTGCTCAAGGTCGAGTTCCCCAATGGAGGTTGGTACTCAATGCTGCAGGTGGTTTCTATAGCTGGACTATCCATCACGATCCTTTCAAGTGGTATCAATTGCAAAAAAGAATACGGTGTGTCCACTTGTAAATCTTTATGTGGATGGGTAGGGTAGTCTGTCTAATGATGGTAGGGTAGGTGAGGGAATGGATCGCAGGAATGGATTGCAAGTCGATGATGGTCATGTATGTGTCCTTGCATGTGGTATAGACCATGGCTCATTGACAAGGCTAGATTGGAGTAAGCTGCTCCCATCCTTAGCTGAGCTAAATGTTGTGTCAGACTGTCCATCTTGATTGCAAGAACTAGTGCAGTTTAGTGTCCAGCATCATCATGCAAACCTTTGTTCACCTGCAAATCATGAAAAAAGGAGAAGTGAATATGTGGCAAAGAAGTGCGTAGTCTATCAACAAAGACTAAAACCAATATCAAATCGTGCCTCCCCAGCAATGGCACAAAAGAGTTGATCATCGTCTAGACGACACTAATTATAATACGGCAGCGCACAGGTCGTGTATAGTGCTAACGGGTCCAACACATGGAGGCAGATTGAGAGTATCGATTCGTGATCTTCGGGTGAAAGCTACGCAATAAAATCTGTGATGGTCGGTGAAAATAGAAAAGATGTGAATCAAGGAATAAAAGATCTAGGGTGTGGGGAATCCCTGCCATCAGACTAAGGTTAGGGTTAAGACCAGTAATCAACTGGTGGCCGGGTTCATTGGGACTTGGGAGAGGTCGTGTGACCTAAGGGCATTCGCCTATCCCCTACTATCGTGATGCATGATAGGTTATTCCTTTATGTCATATCCTACCCCCCTCCTCCCCCTCCCCCCCGCGCTTTGCAATGCAATGATAGGCCAACCCAACCTAAACCGATGTTAATGGTCTCCGATGCATCAGTGTACGTTGGGCGTATTACGCTCGATGAATATCCCCAATCTTCCTCCCGCCCACAGTGGCATTTGGGGATTAGACCTACATTGGGAGAACTCTTAATCGGTGCTTGCTGGTGGTCATCACACCGATAGTATGGATCGTTGTAGGGATCGGATCCCCGTATTGGTCCCATTTTTTGGTCGACGGCCAATCTGATCGCCCCAAAGGGAAGGGGTCGAATCTACGACGATAATAATCACTTCAATGTATCCCTAATCTCAATTGGCCAAGCAACTAAGTTAATTAATTAGTCCACCCCATAGTTCTAATCCAATGGGGTTCATCCCATTGCCCTAGAAGAAAACTACTCACTACCCATTACAATAGAAGATGTTTCTAGCAATGGGTAAGCATCAAAAGCCATAGATTCGGATTGAATGGGCACTGGATGATAAAACATAGCAGTAGCAACAAAAAGAGAGAATTTCTATTGAGAAAAGCTAGGCTATCACACTAATACTCAATAAGAACGACAAAAATAACAAAGTAATGGAGTTTAGAATTCTTACAAAACCCTTAGAACCCTAAAAAATAACTGAAAAATACTCAGAAAGAAGATCCTCTCACAGGAGGAAGAAGGGGCGCTTATATACACGCGCCCAAAAGACCAAAATAACCCCTAGTTTTTGCCCTAGCCGCCTCAGGAAACCAGACTGATGCGACCATGTCGGGAACGACGCAGTCGCGTCGATCCCTTGCGTGAAATGTGGAAGCAGGGCTTCAACGACACGATCGCGTGCCGTGTCGAAAACGGCTATGCGGCCGCGTTATCTTTGTCGTGGCTGCATCGATCAGCTTCAGGCTTCGTAGAATCGTGGCTACGTCGTCTTCATCTGTGCGGGTTACGTAGGCTTCAATTCTTCATTATTTATCTTCCTTGACGCGACCGTTTGGTGATCTTCAACGCGACCACGTCGATGACTTCTCCAATGCAGTTTGACGCGACCGTGTGTTACATACTGATGCGGCCGTGTGGGTTTCTGTTATTCACAAAATCTTCTTCCCTTGCACCAATTGACCCCCCCCCCAGCTTCGCTCTTTTCACCTTTTTGCTCTAAAATCTCGCCGTATGGTCCCTAATCGGCATATATTTCCTGCAAAGCACATGAGAGACCACAAAAGCAAAAGCGGAGACAAAACGGGGGAAACGGGGAGGAATGGAGAATAAAACGATGTAAAACGTGCATGAAAAGGAGGGAAAAACTATATACAATAAACACTCATCGGCTTTGAAGATAGATCGTCATCATCTTTGTCCAATAGGACTAGTTGGAACCGTGGAATAGTGGAGGCCTTGTGGTAAAGTTGTTAGTTCTTGAGGGTCAAGACTGATGTTGTTTTTATGATGATCAATACATTATATTAGTGTGCTAATCAATCTTATGTTTTAATCTCAGTTTATCTTAATGACTATATGTTGATGAGACAAAGCATAAATCTTAGAGGATGAGGAAATGGATATCTTAAGGACCTCCAAGAGTGCAAGAGTGAAAGGATTGACATCAAGAGGAGCATTGCCATAGCCTGGAGTTTGATGAAAGGAAGCCCATCAAGTGGTGCCAAAGCTTGGAAGATGATGGGAGATTCAAGGCATCAAGAGCTTGAAGACTAGACTCTAGGAGAAGTTTTTGTAATCAATATACTTTATTACTTGCTTTATTTTTTTGAGTCTAAGACATTGTAAAGCCTTGATTAGATGGTCTTTCATTCATGCATATGCATCAACAATCTTAGTAAACTTTAGGATTATTATAGAAACCAATCCAATAGGTTTCCTATGCCAATAACTCAACTGGAGTTATTGGACTTCCAACAAGCGCCTGTTGATGGCATGACATGCGACTGGTGTTCACCAGGCGACTGGCCATCCTTCAATAGATGGCTGTTCTGCACAAGCTCAAGTCAATATTTCTTGACTCCATACTTGAGTTTTGGTACAGGCGACTGAAGTACAAAAGTCAGACGCCTGTTAACCTTGTTCATCAGTCGCCTAGTGTGCCAATGTGCGTAACATGTCATTTTAAGCTCATATCCATCTTTTGTGACATCCGACTGAAGTACATTTGTCAAGCGCCTATCAACCTTTAGGCGCCTTGATATTGTTCATCAGTCGCATATATGTACTAATGCGTAGTTGTTTTTCTCAGCTCAAATCCATCATGTGTGGCAGTCGCCTGCTGAAGCCTTTACAGGCGCCTGCACAGTGGTACAGGCGCCTGTGTAATGTTCTATAGTCGCTTGTCCTGGCTTAGATTATAGTTGTTGGGAAAATCTAGCTGTTACGCCAGGAGCCTGATATCCCTTCATCGGTCGCCTGTTCGAGCCGTTTTAGCCAAAAACTAGCCATTCTTAAAATGATTTTTTGGGCATTTTAGCTTGGTCTCTTGGCTTTTCTTAGGCTGTTTTGTTTCCCTATATATAAGAGAGTGCTTAGTTCATTTAGGACTTGAAAATATTTGAAGATCATTCAACCTCTTCATCAAGCCTCCATGCCTCATTCCCTTCATATAGCTTCATTAATATGTTATAGCATCTAAGCTCTTGGGAATTTCTCCAAGTGATTTCAATCTCATTCCTTCTCTTCATTCATCTAAGCTCTAGGGAATTTCTCCAAGTGATTTCAATCTCATTCCTTTTTTGGAGAACCGCTTTCTTCTCTTCATTCCTACACTCAAGTGAGAAGTGTTAGTAATCATTCCTAGAAGAGAAAAGGATCAACAAGTGCAATCAAAGCCTCATCTCAAGCACTTGGGTTTCATACTTGCATGCCTTCTTCTTCACATTGGTAAGATCATTTCAAGGCATATGTAAGTGTTATTTTGTTTCATTTCTTTTGTGAAACCATAACTCTCTTTGTGAGAGTTAGTTTCTCTCTTTGTGGGAGGTTGTGTCCTTGTGTAGGACTATCCCTTGTGTGGGGTTTGAGTTCTCCCTTTGTGGGAGTGAGTGACAGTTTTCGTCCTTATGTAGGACTAACCCTTGTGTAAGGTTTGGTGTGTCTTTGTGTAGGACAAATCCCTTGTGTAGGGTATCCCTTATGTATGGATTATTTCACTACCTTGTTTAGGATTATAGTGGATACTGGTGTGGCTGGATGTATCCAAGTTGGGGAACCCGGGTAAAATCCTTTTTGTTTGCGATTGTTGTTGTTGAGCATACTCTTTAATTTCTGCTGCTTATTGTGCTTTAATTTCAGTAACGTTTAATTAAGTACTTTACTTGCCTTTACACTATTCACCCCCCTCTAGTGTATTGTGTAGCCCCGCTAGGTCCTAACAAGAGTGCTCTTCTGAAAATTATGATGAAGTAGTTGGATTTTTCATCGGATAGGTGTAGGCCATCTTAACCATGAGGCTCTGATACCAATTGTTGGATCTCCTGGCACACTAAATACATTGGTGGGTGAATAGTGTATATCACGACGAAATTGTAAAATTAAAAGTCACTTAAAAATTGCAATAAGAGTTTGGAAGTAAATAACACAATCCAGAAAATAGCAAATGCAAACACGTAGATTTATCCTGGTTCAGATCTTTGTGATCCTACGTACTGTCACTTATTCCCTGTAGAGATTTTCAATCCACTATAATACTTTCTTCCCGCAAGCAATCAACATACAAAGATGCCAACACTCCCAGTATTGCAAACTTGTACAATCTCTTCACTAGAGATTAACCGTATAAAGAAAAAGAAAAAGTATGAAACAACATCACATATATCCTTGATAATGTAGGAATTATCATGCAAGGTTGGTGATGGAATGTCTAAGGTTCTTGGTATGAATTTTTGGTTGAACATACTTAGAAATTGGACTTTCTAAAGAGGAAGAATTTCAGCAGAGTTCCCTCAAGAAAGTATGAAAATCACTCTTTTATAGTGTGAAAGACAAAACTTAAGAAAAGAGAGAAAGAGCAAATTTTTGTGAATTTTAGACAGGGGTCTTGGGGTCTATTTATAGGCCAAAGAGTTAGTTTTCGAACGTTTAACAATTGTCTAAATTTTCAAAAAAATTCTGAATTATTTTTGTCAGAACTAGTCGACTAATAGATAATATTGGTCGACTAATTATGCTGCTAATCAGAAATTTGACTGTTGAGTCAACCTTTGACGAAAGGACACAAGGAACTGCCAGAAATGGTCAGATTTTGTCTGTTTGTGGTAGTTATAACTACCCTTGGGTGGGTACAAAAGTTGGATTTAAAATTTGAAAAAATAGCTATTGGGATAACTAATTAAATACCTGACTGGTGGACTAGTAACTTCTATTTGTCGACCAGAAAAATCAAACTTAGAAATTTGTTGAATAATGATCCTAATGACCTAGAAATAAGTTTAAGAAATTTTTTGGAATTTTTTGATTTAATGAGGAATATTATTAGTCGACTAGAAGGAGTGACTAGTCGACTAATTTGGTCACAGAGTTTATTTTTTGACGACGGGCCCTAAAGGACTAAGATAGATCATCATCAATACTTTTACATTCTAAGTATATGCAAGACAAAAAATAAAGATTACATCTTTTTTTACAAGATACAAAATTTCATCGTTATGCTTCGTCTTGTTTTGGATGCTTCTTGCAATATGTAGTTTTGATGATTGTCTTATCTGAGTGCGCAATGTTTGAGCTATAAAATCTGCATAGATAAAGTTAGAACACATAAAATAATAATATACATTGTAAGGATCGCCTTACCCTTGCAATACAAACAACACACACTAGAGGGGGGTGAATAGTGTAATGGCAATAAAATTGTCCAATTAAAATTAAACTTGCAAATGCAGATTTATAAATGCAAAAGGAAATAATTGACACAATTAATCCAAACACAAACACAAAGATTTACCCTGGTTCCCCAAACTTGGGTACGTCCAGCCACACCAATATTCACTATATTCCCACACAGAGAAGCGAATACAAATCTCACAAGGAGATACCCCACAAAGAGGATTTATGCTCTACACAAGGACCCAACCAACCCTACACGAGGATCAAGACTCTCACACAGAGAAACACTAACTCCCACTCAGAGAATTAGGGTTAGCCCTATACTAGGACACTAAACTCCCACAAAGAGAGTTACTCCCACAAAGAGAGTTATTCCCACTAAGAGAATATCCTAATCCCACAAAGAGATAAACTCCCACAAAGAGAGTTAGACTAATTCCCACTAAGAGAATTAGAGTTACAAATTAACCAAGTAAAATAAATACTCTTACCTATGCCTTGAGGTGCTTACTCATAAATGGATGCAAGGTATGTAAAAGGATCTCCAAGTGTTGAGATATGCTTGAGAGCACTTGGATGAATTCCCTTGAGCTGGACTTCAATGCATGAAGAGGAATGAGAGCTCAAAAGAGGGAATTGATGGAGTTTGAGAGTTGCTTATGGATCTCTTGAGATATTCAATAGCATCAAGAAGTATAAGAGATGGCAACAAACTCATATATATATATATATATATATATATATATATATATATACACCCTATATCAAACCCCAAAACCCAAGAAAATAGCCAAAAGGTCAATTCAGCAACGGCTAGAAACTGGGCGAAAACGACAGGAACAGTCGACTGATGATCATAAGACAGTCGACTGATCAACGGCTAAAAAATATCCAACGGCTATAATCTGAGCCAGGACAGTTGACTGAAGAAGACAATACAGTTGACTGTAAACAGGACAGGAACTGTAAAACCTTCAACAGGCGACTACTGCAGGGGATGGAATGAAACAGAGAGCTGCACTCTTTCTCCAGATAAGCAAACAGGCGACTGATGTCAATAATACAGTCAACTGTCTGTAGTGCCCTGGGTAGCTACTGCACATGTACTAAAGGGGGGTGAATAGTACTTTAAAATAATCAAGAGTGTTATTCCTAATTATTGTGCAAACATACAAACAACAATGCGGAATAGACTACAAACAACAAGAATAGACAAACGCAAACAAAGCATGTAACTGGTTCGGATCCACCCAAGTCTCACTGACTTGTTTCCGGTGATCCTACGTCCCAACCACCCGGATCCCCTCCGGATACTTGAGTTAGAAACCATTAACCCAAGATTTTCCACTATGAAATTCTTGTAGAAAATCCTCTACAAGACGAAATCATACAAATGACATGTGACTCCCACAAACCGGGATCACACCCTTTCTCTCACAACCGAGAGAACAATTTGCAAAATCAAATGCAATGAAATAATGAAACACTTATCACAAAATCCTATGCCTTGAGTATACTTACCAAATTAGGGCAAAGAGGGATTTTAAGGAAGAAGATGTCACCAAACCGAAGCTCCACCAATATGATCAGCGATCGAAAGCTAGGATGGAGGATGGTGACTAGAATCAAGCTCTTGGCTTGGAATGCTCACAACGGAGAGAATCTCTCTTGAGGAATATGGCTCAAGGAGTGAAGAAGAGATTCTTGGTGAGAAGAGAGAGCTTGGAAATAGCTTGAGGAAACTCTTCTCTTAGGTCTGAAATAACTTTGATAATGGACCTCTAACCTTGCCTCAAACGAATCAGGTTTGTATTTATAGAGACAAGAAAAATCGTGCTCAAAAGATTCCCAACGGTCATATTCTGAAACAGACTAGTCGGTCTAAGAAGGATCACTGACCGACTAGATTCACATCTAGTTGGTCGGTGAAACAACATGAACCGACTAACAGCTCGACAGCCAAAAGAGAAAGTTCCAGGCAATATGAACTAGTCGGTCTAAGAAGACTTGCCAACCGACTAGTTTGCCAACTAGTCGGTCGATGAGTGTTCTTTGACCGACTAAGAGTCGAAATCGAATAGGCTGGATTCAAGTACAGCTAGTCGATTTTAGAACAACTTCCAATCGACTAGTTTCTCAACTAGTCGGTCGGTCGATGTGCTTTGACCGACTAACTGTAAACAGTAAGTTAGGCTGTACAGAGACAATGATAACTAGTCGGTCTGAGAAGGATTCCTAACCGACTAGATCGTCATCTAGTTGGTCGGTGAACCTTCTTTGACCGACTAATTGATCAACAGGGAATGAGCTGAAATGAGCAAGGACATCTAGTCGGTTCAAGAGAAATTGCCGACCGACTAGATTGTCATCTAGTCGGTTGGTTCTTCTACTTGAACTAACTAAGATGCACTAGAAGCCGAGGGAAGAAGTGATAGGCTTCAGGAAAGTTTCTAAATGCTTCTAAGATAATCCTAGCCCTAAGATATGAGCGAAATGAAGATTATAATGTAAGTCCTACTCAAGGCTTAACATTCTATTCTATGAAGCTAGAAGACAATAAATATAAACATGACGAACCGTCTTCAAAGCTTCAATCTTCATTCTTGACTTCAATAAAACTCCTTGAGCTTCAACGAAGCTTCAGGCACATGATCACGCGTTTTGAGAAGTCTTGAGACGTCGCTTTTGATGTACGTAGTATTTTGGCGACGATCTCCATAACTGCGCTCACAAACAGTTAGTACATGATATTTATGTTTGCTCATCATCCAAAACCAAATCCGGGGAATCAATACTCAACATTCTCCCCCTTTTTGGTGATGACAAACCAACATAAATAATAATCAATAATAATGATTCAAATGAAATTTACTTACTCCCCCTGCATTGATGACACGTTAGTCTCGTACTAAATATCAATCATACGCATCAAGCAGACGAGGAAGATATGAAATATGAACCAATTATTGACATATAGGATCTAAATCCAGTTTTATATCTTCACTCCCCCTGAATCTAACACATCAAATTAGATTCACGGTAAATTGCTTTGAATTATCAATTAGCACATCGTCATTATTAATTCTCTCCCCCTTTGGCATTAGCAAAAAGAGCGGGAGGAGATCAACGACAACACCAATGGCTAATATAAAAGCACGGGAGTGGAAGAATACGACCACGGTCCAAATGACACCAAAGTAAAATACCAAATGTAAAATACCGAAGAAAATCAAAGCGTGCCAACGTGACCATAGTCGAAAATCGAAAAACGAAATCATCAAACCATAGGCGAAAATCGAAAAACGAAATCACCAAAACTCAAATCAATTTCACGTATTGAGTTTTGGAACATACTCTCCAATATCAACATTCTTGGTTAATAAAGTGCATGGAAAACAATTCTATGTTTTCATAAAACCAATTCTATTTAACCAAGTTAATCGTCGAGCGACGAAATCAACATCAGAGACAAAAAAATCCAATGTGAATACCAAATGTAGCATGCAAAAGTGTTATGCCAAAAATAGATAGTAACTTCATAAAAACTTAGGGCATACACAATTCTAGTACAAAATGACATCAATTGTAATATAGTCTACCAATGGATGCAATCAACACACATGAATACCAATGTAAATCAAAAGTATGAATATACTTACAACATTAAGCTCCCCCTACTTTGGTGCATCACTTAAGCACCATCAACTCCATTTGAATGAAAAATCCTTTGCAAATCAATGAGTTGGTATGGTTGGTATCCCATGGTGGATTTAACCTAGAGAACATAATTCTTGGAGTGAATCCCTAGAATACACAAAGCTTATGAGCTTACGGGATTCCTATTCACATTTCAACGTAAGTTGTTGAATGTGAGATTCTAAGCTAATGTTTTGATCAACAAGATTTTCATTAGTTAAACTCAATTCCTTAACTTGAGAGAGAAGTGTGTCTCTCTTACAAGTGTCATAAACATGCCTTTCATCATGAATTACACTTGCAATATCTAGTTCATGCAATCTACTCTTAGCAATCTTATATTTTGCTTTTAATTTATTGTAAGAGTTGATCCACATACTAGCCTTTTCGGAGACCAAGTCGAAGTTGTTCTTGAGCTCCTCGTATGAGATCTTTTCTTCCTCGATCTCAACGCCGTCGTCATCCTAGCTAGAGCTTGATGATGACTTCTCCTCCATAGCCATGAGGCACGATTCCTCCTAGGAAGTGTAAGAGTTGAGCCAAGCTTCCAACTCATCTTCATTTAATCTGGAGGGGATTGGTGAAGGAACATCAATGGCTACAAATCACGCGTGAGCATCCTCCTTTGCATCCTCTTCTTCGTTACTTGATGTATCCTCACTCGAATCATCAAAGGTCCCGACAAGTCCCTTCTTGTGATTTTTGGACTTGTGCCTTCCTTTCCAATGCTTCTTCCCTTTACCCTTGTAAGTTTCTTTGTTGGGTTTGGAAGGGCATTCGGTGGACAAGTGACCTTTTCCACTGCAAGTGTAACAAGTAGGAACCTTGTTAGAATTGAAGGCAAACTTTGACAAAGACTTACCTTGTTTGCACTTGAGGAATGCCTTGAATTGTTCGGCAAGATCCTCAATTTCTTCTCCACTTGCCTAATCTAGCTCATCTTCTTCATTAGGAGCTTCTATATGGAATTTCTTCCTCCATTTGATTGGCTTCTCCTTGGCATGAAATGCAACCACCTTGAGCTTCTCTGACTTCTCGGGCTTTGATTGTTGAATCTCCTTCTTGTGTTGAAGCTTTACTTCATACACCATGAGATTACCAATGCACTTCTCAATGGTGTATTTGGACGTGTCATATGACTCCAAAATTCCGTTGGCTTTTGACTCCCAATGAGGTGTGAGAGAGTCAAGGATCTTCTCTACACGATCCTCTTGGGAAATCATCTTCCTGAGTCCCTCCAAAGCGTTCACGATATCAGTGAACCTTGTGAACATCTCTGAAATGCTTTCGCCTTCCTGCATCTTAAACATTTCATATTTAGATCTCAATACAGTTTGTTTAGATTTCTTTACCTTTGTTGTCCCTTCATGACAAATCTCCAAAGTATGCCAAATTTCGTTGGCCGTTTTGCACATGGAGATGCGGTTGAACTCATTTGCTGAGAGGGCACAATGGAATGCATTCATAGCCCTCACATTGTACTTGATCGAGTCGTTCTCCGCCTTTGTCCTTGAAGCCGTAGGAGTAATGGGCTTCTCAAATGGCACCTCCGTAATGTCCCATAGGTCTTGACCCTCCAAGTAGATCATCATTCTGATCTTCCAACTTGAGTAGTTGGTTCCGTTGAAGAGCGGGGGTCGGATGGTTGAATGACCTTCTTCATGAGACGCGGATGAGGCGTTGAATGCCATTGTTGCAGTATGCTATAACCTCGCTCTGATACCAATTGTAAGGATCGCCTTACCCTTGCAATACTAACAACACACACTAGAGGGGTGGTAAATAGTGTAATGACAATAAAATT
This sequence comes from Scilla litardierei, assembly GCA_030789695.1. Taxonomy (NCBI): domain Eukaryota; kingdom Viridiplantae; phylum Streptophyta; class Magnoliopsida; order Asparagales; family Asparagaceae; genus Scilla; species Scilla litardierei. The sequence goes on from CM061142.1 coordinate 117,235,975, forward strand.
GTCCAATTAAAATTAAACTTGCAAATGCGGAATTATAAATGAAAGAGGAAATAATTGACACAATTAATCCAAACGCAAACACAAAGATTTACCCTGGTTCCCCAAACTTGGGTACGTCCAGCCACACCAATATTCACTATATTCCTACACAGAGAAGTGAATACAAATCTCACAAGGAGATACCACACAAAGAGGATTTATGCCCTACACAAGGACCCAACCAACCCAACACGAGGATCAAGACTCCCACACAGAGAATCACTAACTCACACTCAGAGAATTAGGGTTAGCCCTACACTAGGACACTAAACTCACACAAAGAGAGTTACTCCCACAAAGAGAGTTATTCCCACTAATAGAATATCCTAATCCCACAAAGAGATAAACTCCCACAAAGAGAGTTAGACTAATTCCCACTAAGAGAATTAGGGTTACAAATTAACCAAGTAAAATAAATACTCTTACCTATGCCTTGAGATGCTTACTCATAAATAGATGCAAGGCATGGAAGAGGATCTCCAAGTGTTGAGATATGCTTGAGAGCACTTGGATGAATTCCCTTGAGCTGGACTTCAATGCACGAAGAGGAATAAGAGTTCAAAAGAGGGAATTGAGGGAGTTTGAGAGTTGCTTATTGATTTCTTGAGATATTCAATAGCATCAAGAAGTGTAAGAGATGGCAGCAAACTCATATATATAGAAACCCTATAACAAACCCCAAAACCCAAGAAAACAGCCAAAAGGTCAATTCAGCAACGGCTAGAAACTGGGCGAAAACGACAGGAACAGTCGACTGATGATCATAAGACAGTCGACTGATCAACGGCTAGAAAATATCCAACGGCTATAATCTGAGCCAGGACAGTCGACTGAAGAAGACAATACAGTCGACTGTAAACAAGACAGACGCTTGTAAAACCTTCAGCAGGCGACTGCTGCAGTGGATGGAATAAAACAGAGAGCTGCACTCTTTCTCCAGATAAGCAAACAGGCGACTGATGTCAATAATACAGTCGACTATCTTATAGTCAGGCGACTGTAATACCTTCATCAGTCGACTGCTGTATAAGATGGAGAAAAGACAGAGAGATGCAGAGAATGTTGTAACGGTCACTTTCCGACCATACGTATGCTAGCGCGTAGCTGTGTTTCGTGTGCGTTTTATGTATTTGATTTTTATTACAGTCGTCCGTAGTTCTGACGCGTGACTGAGCGCTGTTTTTGAAACCCTCTCGGAGACGCGATCGCCCCGGTATTTTCTTTTATTTTTTCGGAATGTCTTTTGACCAATCTATCAATAACTCATTATTAGTCACTAAAAACAAATTTTTGTTAATAATCATTTTTTTATTTTTGAAATGTAAAGAACCTGTACGTTTCCTTTCTTATTAAAACAAACTTAAATAATTACTTTCTTTTTAAAATTTTGAACAAACTTCTACTAAGAACCTACAACAGCTTGCTTTTGTAAAGGAACCTAAACAAATCTCATTTGTTCTAACCCATGGTTTCCAAATCCCAACAAACTACCCTGGTTTTTTTCTCTCTCTCTCTCTCGATTCCCACGTCTCTCTCTCCCCTTCCCTATGATAATCAACATAAGGAGTCTTCAACAGAACACGATATTATTTTAAATAGAAACCCTACTCTTAGAGCCTAGCCCATAATTTCTCTAGGTTAATAACCTTAACTTGCTGTCACTTTCAAAGGGGAAGACCAAATCAAACTCGTTTAAAACAAATCCTATGAAATATCCTAACTGACTTTTTCCCCACTCCCCACGTGAATCCTATCCCCTAACCCTACTCTACACAAGGGGTACCTAATACATCTAGCAACGAAAAAGCCTAGGCCCTCTCTCTCCTTCTCTCCTGTGAATCATGCAAGGCCAACATCAATTCTCCCTTCATTCACGCCAACAAAGCCACCTGAGTTTTCTATCCCCTCTAAAACTTAAACCCCGACTCCACTCGACGCCTGCACCCAGCGCCGCCAACGCTCGCCGCGCATCTGCAGTTCCCCGCGCCGCCTGCACAGCGCTCCCCGCGCTGCCGCCGTGGTCCCGCCGCTGCGCATAAGCCCCTCTCAGAGCCGCCCTCCCGAGACCGTTGCGTAGCCAGTACCCCGATCAGTACTCTCCGATCACCGCCCTAGGCCTGCACTGCAACGCCCTTCGAGCAGCGGCGCCTCCCTCAAATCCTCCACCTAGCTGCAGCCCTCTCAGACTATGCCCGACCCCGACCTCACTTCCCCTGGCCATGGCGACAACCGACCCCCGCCTCCAAACCCCCTCGAGATCCGGCCTGCTCCCTCACCATGCCGGCCACCTCGTAGCTCCGTGCCATCGCCATCGACTACGACGCGTCGCCAAGCCTCCAAATGCCGATGCCCGGTTGACATCTGGACGATCCCCTACAAACACGAGGGGTCACAAGGAAAATACTGTGAGTTCTAAGTATTATGATGCTTATACATATATCTTATATAAATATATATGCTATTACATTTAAAGGTACATAACTAATTCTACATGTTAGCTTATTTGTAACCACAGTGGCATATACGCTAGTAATATATATGTGACTTGCCTGTTAGTGCTAGTAAACTTTATTTGCATATTTTAATAAAAGTTTTACTAGGTAAATGGGGCCAAGTATACAAGAATAACTCATATATATATATACTAGTCATTACCCGTGCCCATAGGGCACGGTTTATTTAATGGCTGAGTTTTTCTCCCCCACAAATAGATATCTCTTATCCAATTTCGCTTGTCCAATATCTCTTATCCAATTTCTCTTGATAACATCCCTCTTTTATAATATAGATATCTCTTATCCAATTTCTGTTTTCCAATATCTCTTATCCAATTTCTCATGATAACATCCCTCTTTTATAATATAGATATTTCTTATCCAATTTCTCTTTTCCAATATCTCTTATCCAATTTCTCTTGATAACATCCCTCTTTTATAATATAGATATCTCTTATCCAATTTCTCTTTTCCAATATCTCTTATCCAATTTCTCTTGATAACATCCCTCTTTTATAATATAGATATCTCTTATCCAATTTCTCTTGATAACATCCCTCTCTTATAATATAGATATCTCTTATCCAATTTCTCTTGTCCAATATCTCTTATCCAATTTCTCTTGATAACAACCCTCTTTTATAATATAGATATCTCTTATCCAATTTCTCTTTTCCAATATCTCTTATCCAATTTCTCTTGATAACATCCCTCTTTTATAATATAGATATCTCTTATCCAATATCTCTTGTCCAATATCTCTTATCCAATTTCTCTTGATAACATCCCTCTTTTATAATATAGATATCTCTTATCCAATTTCTCATGTCCAATATCTCTTATCCAATTTCTCTTGATAACATCCCTCTTTTATAATATAGATATCTCTTATCCAATTTCTCTTTTCCAATATCTCTTATCCAATTTCTCTTGATAACATCACTCTTTTATAATATAGATATCTCTTATCCAATTTCTCATGTCCAATATCTCTTATCCATTTTCTCTTGATAACATCCCTCTTTTATAATATAGATATCTCTTATCCAATTTCTCTTGTCCAATATCTCTTATCCAATTTCTCTTGATAACATCCCTCTTTTATAATATAGATATCTCTTATCCAATTTCTCTTTTCCAATATCTCTTATCCAATTTCTCTTGATAACATCCCTCTTTTATAATATAGATATATCTTATCCAATTTATCTTGTCCAATATCTCTTATCCAATTTCTCTTGATAACATCCCTCTTTTATAATATAGATATCTCTTATCCAATTTCTCTTGTCCAATATCTCTTATCCAATTTCTCTTGATAACATCCCTCTTTTATAATATAGATATCTCTTATCCAATTTCTCATGTCCAATATCTCTTATCCAATTTCTCTTGATAACATCCCTCTTTTATAATATAGATATCTCTTATCCAATTTCTCTTTTCCAATATCTCTTATCCAATTTCTCTTGATAACATCCCTCTTTTATAATATAGATATCTCTTATCCAATTTCTCTTGATAACATCCCTCTCTTATAATATAGATATCTCTTATCCAATTTCTCTTGTCCAATATTTCTTATCCAATTTCTCTTGATAACATCCCTCTTTTATAATATAGATATCTCTTATCCAATTTCTGTTTTCCAATATCTCTTATCCAATTTCTCTTGATAACATCCCTCTTTTATAATATAGATATCTCTTATCCAATTTCTCTTTTCCAATATCTCTTATCCAATTTCTCTTGATAACATCCCTCTTTTATAATATAGATATCTCTTATCCAATTTCTCTTTTCCAATATCTCTTATCCAATTTCTCTTGATAACATCCCTCTTTTATAATATAGATATCTCTTATCCAATTTCTTTTGATAACATCCCTCTCTTATAATATAGATATCTCTTATCCAATTTCTCTTGCCCAATATCTCTTATCCAATTTCTCTTGATAACAAACCTCTTTTATAATATAGATATCTCTTATCCAATTTCTCTTGTCCAATATCTCTTATCCAATTTCTCTTGATAACATCCCTCTTTTATAATATAGATATACTTTATTAATATACTTATACATATATCTTATATAAATATATATGCTATTACATTTAAAGGTACATAACTAATTCTACATGTTAGCTTATTTGTAACCACAGTGGCATATACGCTAGTAATATATATGTGACTTGCCTGTTAGTGCTAGTAAACTTTATTTGCATATTTTAATAAAAGTTTTACTAGGTAAATGGGGCCAAGTATACAAGAATAACTCATATATATATATATATATATATATATATATATACTTTATTAATATACTTATATATACAGATTATAGTGTTGCGGTATATCCTACTAACACCCTATACCATTATATACTTGTAAGTCATGTATTAAATGATGAATCTTAAGTTATATAGGTATTTTACATATTTCAGTTATTATAAAACAGCTAGGGTATGATGTTAGCCAATGTTAGTATAAATTAGTGGTTACATTGGTGGATGTATATTTTCCCCTTAACTGGATATTGTTATCTAATGACGCAGGGACGATCACGCTTTCCGTTCGACCACGTGAACACTAAAGACCAGTGACGGGACGTTCCGGAAATTGGAGTCGCGACGCGATCTGCGACCGTTGCCAGACCTGACGTCGGACCCGTGCGCGATCGTCAAAAGGTTAGTCCCCTAACTCATAACACAACCCACACCGTAGCAGAACTGAAAACCTAACTAAAATCGGCAACTTAACTCATTAAATTTATTTTCTGCTCCCTTAAAACGATGTGGAATCGTAGATCGACGAATGGACTTTTGACTGTGCACATAGGATTAGATCGTCGATTAGGCTGAAACATCAAAAATGTGACGTTTGACGAATAGGATAGTCCCGATAACCTAGAAACGAACCCCTAATAGGATTTGATGAAATTGAGACCTGACATCGTCGCCGTGGCGATATTTCAGACGGACTTCCGCGGACGAGACGCTTGGACGAGACGCTTCGGGAGGACGACATACTCGCCATTGCAGGCAAGTGTATCCACTTGCACTTTTGGCCGTGCTTATGCCCTAGTTGGTTAGAATTGTTAACTGTGAACAAATAGAACCGGACGTGAAATGATAGCGTCCGGGACGACTCCTGACGGCTCAGACTTGACGACGAAGTCTGAGCCTGACAACAACAACTTTTGATGTTGTAGGGCTATCATGTGTGTGCGTGTGTGTGGACACCCTAGAATAACCCTTCCTGTCTTGTCACGTCCCGTCCCGTCTTGCACAGTCCGCTGGGCAATAGGGCACTCTCTGAGTGATCCCTTGTATTGATTCACAGCCTGCGGGCAATAGGGCACTCTCCAAGTTAGAGAGAGTGATCCCTTGTACTGATACACAGCCCGAGGGCAATAGGGCACTCTCCAAGCTAGAGAGAGTGATCCCTTGTACTGATTCTCAGCCTGCGGGCAATAGGGCACTCGCCAAGCTAGAGCGAGTGATCCCTTGTACTGGTGTCTTATCTTGTCTTGTCTTCCTTGGGGTTTGGGGTTGGGTTGAGCGTGCGCACGGCAAGAGGGTTTGATCCCCCTCGAACCGTAAGGCGTGAACCCTTTCGTGTCTCACTTGTCTTATCTTGCCTTGTTTCCGTCACGTCCCGACTTGTCTTGACACCTGTAGGTTAGTCTCGTAGTTGGTAGCACACGCTACGACTACTACCTGTTGCGCTTTACTTTCCTGCTACGTTACTTCTGTTTGTTACTCAGTTATAACCCCAGCATGCTAATCAACCAGTAAACTGTTGTGTAATAGAACCTCAGCATGCTAATCAACCAGTAAACCGTTGTTTAAAGTTCGGTACACTTGCAGTAAAGTCTAACCCTTCTTGTAGACTTTACCTGACGTACAGTTCCTTTCTCTTGGGTGTTGTACGTCAGGTGCTCAGCCAGAGTTCGTGGACGAGGCAGACTCACTGGAGTACAAGGAGCCGAGGACGTTGATCCAGAGTTCGTGCCTGACGAGGATCAGACCTTGAGGTCTTTTAGTCGCCACTTTCAGAGGTTACTACTTTTAGTTTTCTTTTAGATAGTTTGTTGCCACGCTTAGGCTTCTTTTTAGACTTTGTACTTGTTGGATATTCTATCTCTAATTTAATGAATGCATCTTCCTTTCCGTACTTTCTGTTGTTTCGAACTATATTAATGCAAGAACCTGAAGTCTTTTAAAATGGTACCTCTACAGACGCTTATTGGGTCCGAGCTTCTCAAGCTCTGGCCTAAGCGGGCCTCGTCACGTTTCGCTTCCGTCCATTTTGGGAAGCGGGGCGTGACAAATGCACTTACGCTACTCAGACGACTGTTGGCCAATTTCTAGGTAACTGTAAATCTACAGGCAACTGTAAACTGAGCAGCAATCGACTGTGCGTAAAGCTCAAGTATGAGACAATTGAAAAGTTGACTAGAGCTGTGCATATCAGTCGACTGTAGAAGGATCGACAGGCGACTGGAAATCATCCAGTCGATTGTAAACCCTTCATCAGGCGACTGATGGAAAGCCAGAGACTCTAAATGAGTCTTTGGACAGAGTGAACCTAATTGGTTGGATTCTATGATAATCCTAAGCCTCACTAAGATGGTTAAATGCATATGCATGAATGAATAAACCATCTAACAAGGCATTACATTAACCTAGACTCAAAAAGAGAGAAAGCAATAAAGTAAATATTGCATAGATTACATTGCTTTCCTTAGAATCTAAGTCTTCAATCTTGATGCCTTGATTCTCTCCATCATCTCCAAGCTTTGGCACTCCTTGAGTCCAAGCTTTGGCCCTTCTTCACTTGATGTCCATCCTTGCACCAAGTGATTAGTCTCCAAGAAAGATATTCTAGGAATGAAACTGTGAGACTAAAACATGAAAGTCATTAGCAACAACATAATATTGCGATCATCATCAAAATAAGATTGGTATGAAACACCAATACTCAACATACATATGTTTGCATCATCAAAACCTTATGAGGAGTTGTGAGTTTCCAACGGTTATTAACACTCATCCTCACTCTCAATTTATTACATCATTTCAACATGTATCTCATCGCGGCGTTCTCATTTACCATGTTAATACTCATTTCAATTTCATGGACCTTTCTTTAGGTTTATTGTTTCGTTCTTTTCACATATACTTATCAATGCCAAGTTTCACATATCAAATGGTATAACATTCTCTTTCTTGTGTATGAAGCATGATAAACATGATACAACATCATATGTTGTTCATTCATGGTCTCACTATGAATTTCTCAACATTTAAACTGAATCATAAATTACCACATGCAGTATACATATAGCATGTTACTTGTATAACATGAATAGCATCAAAAATAATAAATCATAATTCAGTTAGTAGGCTGTTTGGTATCATCCACACGGTCGTTTGGTGCTAGGGGTTCAAGTGACTTACAACACAACCACACGACCGTTTAATAAACTCACACGGTCGTGTGAAGCAACACAGCCAAGGCTCAGAAAATGAATCAACACAGTCGTTTGGGGAAATCCACAGTCCATGTGAAGCCCATGTTAAAATCCTCGAGCACACGATCGTTTCGAGGTATTCCACACGAACGTGTAGAGTCCCACGGCCTAAGGTTCAGCATAACACGACCACACTGTCGTTTCAAGGTTGACACGACCGTGTCATTCAAGAAGTGTTCAAGTTCGCTCATTCGTGTCTTTGTTGATGCGTTTGCGATGATTAAAGGGGCGACACGACCGTCTCTAAGTCGACACGACCGTGTGGTGTCAAGGAATGACGCCAGTTTACAACACGAGAGGCCACTGATGCTGAAAACGACCATGACACGGTCTAGAAACGATCATGTCGTTTACGGCATGACCGAAACTGGGTCGTTTGGTTTCTTGGGCTGTCAATTTCTACGTCAATTAAACTAAATCCTAGCGATTCTAAAACTAAATCATATCTAATTCAGTTACGATTCCTACCTCATCAAGTCCTTCAAATAACCTCTGGCCCTTCTTATTCCTTGAAGACCCTTTGAAGCTTAATCTCCTCTTCTTCAAATGGTTTCAAGCTTAGAGAATTAGAGTTGAGAATTGGGCTTGGGGAGGAATGAAGGCAAGGGGCTGCAGTGCGTGCGTGAGTTGGGAGTGAGGCTTCTCAAATTTTCTTTCTTTTTCTTTCATTTTCCCTTAATTTTTCTTTCCTTTTAAGCTTCATCAAATCCTCATCACCATCTCTTTCCTCCTTAATCTTGCCATGTGTCCCATGGTAAGTAGGAATTAAGGAAGTGATGACACCTCTAAGCAAGAGGTGTCTTCATTAGGAAATCTTCGGGATTTTTATTTTTGTAAAAATAAGTATATCCATTTAATATCAAATACTCTCCACCTATAAGTATTTCCATCCATATACTCCAGTTAATTAAATCCAAATGGTGCTTAAAAATCATTTGAAAATAATTTTATCATCACAAAAATTTGAGAAAAATTTACAAAAATACTCAGAAATTTATAATTACGTATACGTCCCAAAAATACGTATAACATACGCGTATATTAATATTAGGGTTCTTACAAACTCTTTTTAGCTTAAGGAATTTAGGACCCATGAAGGAGTTCTACAAGAAATTCATAAGCTTCCTCCATGCTAAGAAACATATCATCACGACTATTCATTTCATCATCAAAATTTTGTACAAGGGAACCAATTTTTACCTTTTCGTTTCCAGCCATAAAGCAAGTACTAGTGTTGTCGCTCCAATCATCATCTTAGGAGAGCTCCTTTGCGTCACTCTCTCCCCATGTAGCTGTTGGAATATGAGTCCCCTTTAGACAATTATTGTAATTGTAATAAACATCTTATTCGATATAATACACGGTACACTTTATTTATGCGTCTTTGTTTGCCACCACTAGGTATGTTGTGTTGATATTGCATAAGTAAAGTCCTTGGATATATGTGAGGGACATTGGGATCATGATGAGATCATGATAATGAGGCACAATGCGTCAGCTTAAGCATATGTCCTAAATGTTCCTGGTCATGGGAATATCGAGACGGGGCATCGATATTCCGGATAAACTAGTGTGTGTTGATCTATACCATTGGCTGGTAGTGGCTGGTCTCATAGCCACTCGATGATGCACATATGCTTTGTTAGAGAACAATTTCACAAAACGACTCGTCGAGATGCTTCTGTACGGGGAGACATACTCTAACTGTCAACAGAAGCTCTCAGGGGATAGTAGGTGCAAGGTAGTCCTTATAACCAGAGATGAGCTAAAGGACCTTGCACGTGGAAAGCTATACTTAGATTTTTACCGAACGTTGGCATTACGCCCGATACATTGGTACTTGCTGGGTATAGTTCAAAGCGTGCGAAGGGAGTGGCCATTTTGATGGGATTCGTCTCCTCCAGTATAGGAGGTTAGTATCGCCAAGAGTCGATGGATCCATAGTGAAATCCCTGGCCAGGGTAAAGGATGAACTTGTTAGAAGTTAACAAGTGTCATCAAACGGTTTACTATGGGATCACATATGACTCGAGGCCTTAAGGTGTATCAGGGTTTGATAATATCTGTACCCTAGACACCTTAGCGACATAGTCTTGACGAAGGGACCGAACTGCACGATAACTATTACTGATAGGCCCACATTTGGTCAGGAAGCTTCGAGTCGCATGCTAACCAGATAATGACGATTCTAAAATGGGGGTCGGCACGTGCAACTAGTACCGCAACTGATCTGTGACACGATATGTCATGTCACTCCTAAAGTAAGAATTGGGCTTTTAGAGTCTCACATAGATGATGGCTCACGTGAAAAGCGAAGGAATAAACTTAGTGTATATATATGATATACGATGGAATTAATCATAAAGTGTTGTGATAAATAAACGTGTCGCAAAGAGTTGCAAGTATGTGGTCGATCACAAAGGGTTGTGATTATTAGAAAGAGGACATATGTTGTGTGCAAAGAAAATGCCTTCTAGAAGGGATGTACACGAAGAAAGAGGACATGTGTTTCATGCTTAACTTGTCTCATGTGTTTTGTATAAAGAAAATGCCTTCTAGAATGGATGTGCACAAAGAAAGAGGAAATGTGTTTCATGCCTTCACATGTGTTTCATGCCTAGTTTGGCTCTTTATTCACATGTGTTTCATGCATTCACATGTGTTTCATGCCTAGTTTGGCTCTTTCCATCCCCTTAGGCTATAAAAGGGGGAGAGTTCTCTCTTCCTCAGACACACTAACTCCATACCTTGCAAGGAGTTGCACTATTGTAGTGAACCTCTCCTTGCTTGTAAAGAATTCCCTGAAAGCAAAGGTTTCCTTCTCCCTCTCCTTCGTTCTAGCAAATCGGTGGAGATCGATTCGAGTTCCCGGAGGACTCAAGGAATTGTGAGGAGTTAATCATCAAGGTGATTCAACTAAGGCGCTAGTGGACGTGTGAGGCTTGCATCATCTTTATAAGGATCTTGGAGTGTTTCACCTTTCATTTGGGAATACACGCCAAAAAGGTACAAGGTTTTAAACGCAGTATTAACTTTGTAGTGTAGTAGTAGATCTTGTGGCTAGGATTGTATGCTAGTGTAGAAATTTTAAATTTCCGCTTCCGATGCGGGTCTAATATGTTTTGACAAATATAGCATGACAACCTTACAATGGTATCAGAGCCACGCTGCTTTCTACTTTTTACACTACAGAACCTAATTAAAAAAATCAGAACTCAATAACTTATTAAAACAGTTTGCGTAACTCTGGTGTAGACTGATTAGTCGACTAGTGAGTAGTCACTAATTGACTAATCATGAAGTGGTCGACTATTGGTTTCCCACTAGTTGACTAGTTCACCACCATGGTGGCTTTGCGTAAATCTGATATTTGCATTCCACCTTGGACTGCTAGAACTTTCGAATTTGCTTGAAATTGCAAAATTTTAGTGACCTTTGAATTCTGATTATGGAAGTAGATCGTGTTTTGTGAAAACTTAAACTAAGAAGGAAATTTTATGAAATAAAATTTTTGGTAGTTTTCATAACTTGTTATCAGATAACAAAGTAAGTGAAAAATTGTTTTTCCATGTAAACTAAAATCTGTAAGAAATTTTATAGAGATAAAATTTGGATAGTTTTCATTAATTGGTATAAGATAACGATGTTAAGAATAGTTCTTCAATTATGAAATTCATAGAACTTTATGCGATGAAATTTTATGGAATGGAATTTTTAAATTGTTTTAGAGTTCCTTGTGATGTGATCATAAGTAGTTTAGCTATAATGAGATTATTAGATAAATTATTATGAAGCGATTTTAAGTGTATATATTGGGATATATAATTGTTTGCAGGGTCGCTAGCAAAATAAAATCGCTTGATGTGTTTGCAATAAATACTTGATTACAAATAGTTTGTGGACGAATCACACGTTGCACAAAACCTAAATAATCGGATTAATTGGAATAAGTAAACCCAAATGAGTTGGAACTACAAAAGGATTGTAATTTTATTGGATTTGGAATTCAACCTTTCACATTGGTGTTTTAACTAAGAGAGGCAAGTCTGGGCATGGTTCGTAATTAAGGAATGTGGACTTGGTGATTCAACCCACGGAATACCTCCCTCCCCAGGTTGTGCCGACCTGGCTAATGTGATTAAGTGTTGTATTCTAAAATCCAATCAAATTACATGAATTAAGTTTGTCCAGTTATATTAAGTCCATTGTGTTTAATGTTCTTTTAAGGATTATCAGTAACCTTTTGTCTTTTCAAGAGTGTAGAGTACTTAGTGTCGGTGTCATGGTTGTTGACGGTGGTCAAGCTATCGCATTTAAACCCTAGGTGATGCATTCTTCCAACCATGAGATGGATTCGGGGGGGGGGGGGTCAAAATATGAGCCTTGTTGGCGGCGGTCAAGGGCACTTATCTCTCACCCTACCAAATATGAAATGGACAGGTCGGACTTAACTAAACTTCATGGTTTGTTGACGGCGGTCAAGGTCATGAAGGGTTAGCGGTAAAAATTGTAATTGTGAATTGTAATGAGTTGCAATCGACAAAGAGTTCGTCTACCATCTATGGAGAAAGATAACTTGGTAACGTCGGTCACGGTTATCAATCTCAAGATAGTTGGATCCCAATTCCCAGTATAAGATTATGTCTATAATTTTCGTCTATCTTATGGGTTAAAGATATTGGTAAAATTAGTGGGAGAAGTCATTAGATAAAAACCAATCTAATTATTCTTAAGAACACCTGCTTTCATTATCGTAACTCTTTAAAATGTCATATATGCAGAATAATGTCAGGGCTAAAACTTATCCTTGAAAAGAACATACTCACAGGACCTAACTACAGTAATTGGTTGAGGAACATAACTATAGCCTTAACTTATGACAAACTTGCTTACATCCTGAACACAACTCCTCCTGAAGCCCCAACTGATAAGTCCAGCACCAAGGAGAAAGAGTTCTTCAAGGTCTGGACTCAAGACTGTGCCACATCCAAATGCATCGTGTTAGCCTTCATGAGCAATAAATTGCAAAGGAGTAATGAACATATGGATGTTCATGCGATGCTTCTCCATGTAAAAGAGTTATATGGAGAACAATCTCGAACTGCGAGGTATGAGACTTCGAAGAAATTGTTTCAGTCGAAGATGGCAGTTGGCACACCGGTCCAAGACCATGTCCTCAAAATGATTAGTTATACTGAGGAACTAAAACAGTTGGGTTTTGAGATGATACAGATGTAATTCTTCAGTCACTTCCTGGCACCTTCTCTCAGTTCATAATGAACTTCAATATGAACAAACTGGAAGCTACACTTCCAGAGCTCCTCAATATGTTGAGGCAAGCTGAGAGCTCCTTTACTAAGGAGAAGACACCCGTTATGGTTGTGAAATCTACGTCCCATCCCAAGGCTTCGGCCAAGGGAAAGAAGAAGGCTCACAGGCCTAAAGGAGGTGTCAAGAAGGTGAAGGGAAAGAAGGAGTCGGTTGCATCAGCTGAATGTTTTTTCGATCATAAGCGAGGCCATTAGAAGAGAAACTGTAAGGAATACTTGGAATCCCTGAAGAAGAAAGGACACTGGGATACCTCAACTTCAGGTGTGTGTATGATTCAAAACATACTCTCAATTTCTCCTACTACTTGGGTATTAGATACAGGAGCAGGTTCTCACATATGTAATTTGTTAGATGGATTGAGAAGAAGTAGAAAGCTGAGAGAAGGTGAAATGACCCTACAAGTTGGAACTGGAGCAAAAGGTGCTGCTATTGCCGTAGGGGAATACCACCTTGGACTACCAAATGGAACATTTCTTGTATTGCGTAATTGTTATTGTGTGCCTAGTATGATATGTAACGTTGTATCAATATCCTTACTATATAAGGACGGGTACAACTTTATATTGAAAGAGAATGTTATGAACATCTTCAATAAAGACATATTTTTGGCTATGGTACATTGAGAAATGGCATATACGTTTTGAATGTTAGCACAATTATGAATGTTCACAATGTGAATAAACGAAACTCCAAGTGAAAACGAATCTTACTTGTGGCATTGTAGACTAGGTCATATCGGTGAGAAAAGATTGTTAAAGTTACACAAGGAAAGACTTTTGAGTACTTCTGATTTTGAATCATATGAAACTTGTACATCTTGTCTTAAAGGAAAAATGGCCAAGACACCTTTTGTATGACAGTGGGAAAGAGTTAGTCAACTCTTAGGACTCGTACATACTGATGTATGTGGTCCAATGTCTACACAAGCAAGAGGACGATTCTCTTACTTTATTACTTTTACTGATGACTTATCAAGGTAGGGATATGTGTTCTTGATGAAACACAAATATGAGGCCTTTGAAAAGTTCAAGGAATATAAGAATGAAGTAGAAAACCAGACAGGAAAAAGTATTAAGGTTCTTCGATCAGATCGAGGAGGAGAATACTTAAGTCTATAATTCCTTGCACATACAAAAGAGAATGGTATCTCTCATGTTACTCCTCCCTACACACCACAACACAATGGTGTGTTAGAGAGAAGGAATCGTACCCTATTAGTTATGGTACGATCCATGTTGAGTGACGCTGGGTTGAATATGGTTACATCTAAAGCCGTGCTAACCACTCCATATGAAATATGGAAGGGTCGAAAACCCATTCTGAAGTTTGTTAAGATTTGGGGTTGTACAGCGTACGTAAAAAAGGCACAATCCAGATAAACTGGAGGCAAGATTTGTAATGTGTAAGTTTGTAGGATATCCTAAGGATTCAAAGGATATTATTTCTATCACCTTGAGGAATAAAAGCTGTTTGTTTGTCAACATGCAACCTTCTTTGAGAAAGAGTTTATTATTGAAAACATCAATGGCAAAGAGATAGAACTTAAGAGGTTCCAGGAGCTCAAACTTCAATAGAACAAGAGATGGAACCAAACATCAATACTGCTCATGCTAGCTCTCAACCAATCAGGAGATCTAGGAGGGAATCTCAACCACCAGAGAGATACTATGGGTTTCTCATTGATGGTGGAATAGATGATTGCATTATAATGGATACTGACCTTACTAGTTTTCAGGAAGCCATGGAGAGTAGGGACTCTGCAAAATGGCTAGACGCAATGAAATCTAAAATAGAATCCATGCACACCAACAAAGTATGGACTTTGGAGGCTGTTTCCAAATGGGTAATACCCGTAGGGAACATGTAACGCTTGGTTTTCATGTATCTAGATTAATTATATTATATATATATGTTTTGGTGGATTTTCTCCTCATGTGTGGTTTTCGTCTCCGTAGCTTTCATTTTCGATCATTTCGTCGTGATTTTCTAGCTTCTTCCTTAGAATCGTCGTTTTTGGAGTAAGTCATTCGTGACGGGCTTCATAACGGTCATATCTTATTGTTAGATCAATCCTAGGAGTCTTAGGAATCGATCCCGGAGCTTCGCGCTCCATTTCGGAACTTTTTGTGCACGTTAGCCGGTACAAGAAGGGGAACCAACCGACTAGATGACGATTTAGTCGGTCGGCAAACCTTCATGGACCGACTAGTTGGCTTTATTAATTTCTCAGGAGTTACTGTTTACTTTTAGTCGGTCTAAGAACAACCACCGACCGACTAGATGCTCAACTAGTCGGTCAGAACTTGCTCTCAGACCGACTAGTTTCTGTCAGTAGATTTCACCTAAGTTACTGTTTATCGTTAGTCGGTCCATGAACACTCACCGACCGACTAGGTTGCAAACTAGTCGGTCGACGGGCCTTCACAGACCGACTAATTCATTACCCAGATTTTTCCCTACTTTCGATGTTTGGTGTTAGTCGGTCACAGTTAATCGACCGACCGACTAGTTGTTAAACTAGTCGGTCAGCCACTCTTCTTTGACCGACTAATGACCCCAGAAACCCTAATTTTTGGGCAGCCGCCGGCTATGCATATTTAAACCCCCCCAAACGTTTTCTTTCTTCATTCATTTCTCCTGAGCCTCCTTCTTCCCCAAATCATCCTCCATCTAACCCTAGCCCTCCTCCTTCATCAAGAGCCTCTCCCCCTCGCCATTTTGGCCGGCCACCATGCCCTAGGCCATCTCCAACCCCCAAAACTCCCCAAAACTCCATTTCTCCAGATTTTCCCCATCCATTCCAGATCTGAACCCTAGGTTCCCCGGATCGTTTCTTCCGTTGTCGTGCTTGCTCGGCATCATTCTTCCACTTCCGATACGGTAATAAATCGATCTCTCAATATGCTCATAACCCATTTGTGTTTTTGTGAAACCCCAATAAAACTAGGTTGGATGTTGTTCTAATATTGTTTTGCCATGGCAGCGATCTCATCTCCGTAGTTAGCATTTGTGTGACGGCCTCGTTGATCGTCATCCTCGGTGCTAGGCAAGTGAAACTTGCCACTTAGGGTTTTGGGCCATGTCTTAGGCCATTTGCTTGTTGTAGGCGTAAAAGAGACTAGGCGATGAAATGATACTCGCCTAGGCGCAATTTCAGGAACTAGCTTGACAACGAAGCTAGATCCGACATTTATCATGTTGCACAACTACCATGTCATGTTTAATTTCCATTAACGGTACGCGAATTAATTGTCATGTCATTGCATTCTTTAAGTGTTCCCGTGATTGCGTAGCTCCGCTACACCTTGTGAAATGATTGAGGCTAGGTGCACCCCTATGCCAAATGAAATACGCTCCTGGTTTGTGATCCAGGAAACGAGCTCTTGTGCGGGGCAACACTGGCTCATTTACTGAGCTCATGTACAGGGACCTTGGCTCGTTTACATGTGGGTTTTGGGGTAAGAGTTAAGCGGACATTCAACTGGGAGTCTGCCCGATCAGCAACTGCAGTTGTTAGGCGTAAACTCTGGGTTCTGGGGTAGTGTTAAGCTGCCAATCAGTGTGAACGTCCAACCGTTCAGCTGTAAGGCGTAAACATCTACAAACAACGTGAAACGTGAATAGTGAAAAGATTGAGATTGTTAGTAGCATGGCTACTCTTGACTTGTCCTGATAATTGTTCTCTTGTACTTATTGTTTCACCATGTCTTACTTGTGCACTTATACCATAACTGCCATGTCATGCATACTATAACTGCTAGATTGTTAGTTTACCTTACTTTCAGTTTCCTTGCCCAAGTCTTTTAGACTTGCTGACATGTGCCCCTTTACTCTTTTGGGTGACACATGTTAGATCCTGAGCCTGAGTTCATTGTTGAGGACGAGGTGTTTGCTGACGCCGAGTCCGAGCCTGTGTTTTGCGAGGAGTACGTGGACACTGGGGACCAGTCCTAGTGTCTTCGTTGAGCTTCCCCCTTTTTGTTTTAGACTAATGTAGTTGTCGGTGTGTGGCACCTATACTTTGTTATGTTGTCCCTTTTGTTGGCCTTGTTCTGGGCCTTTAGACTCTTTCTTTTAGCCTGGTGGCTTTTCTGGATGTTGAACTTAATTTTAATGTTGGACAAATTCTGAGATTTGAGATTTTATTTCTGTCTCTCCTTGTGTTATTATTATTGTTCCGTTTGTGGTTACAGGGATCTGCTTATGTTTTATTGACGCTTATCGGGTTTGGGGCTTCACAGCTCCACTCTCGTGCGGACCTTTTCACGTCTCGCCTCCATTTTAGGGAAGCGGGGCATGACAGAACAAATGGATCTTTAAGAAAAAGATCGGTGCAGATGGAAAGGTAGAGACCTTTAAGGCAAGGTTAGTGGCAAAAGGATATCGTCAAAAGCTAGGAATAGACTATGAAGAAAATTTTTTGCCAGTGGCCATGCGTAAATCCATTCGGATTCTGCTTGATATAGCAGCTCCCATGACTACGCGATCTGGCAAATGGATGTAAATACAGCTTTTCTAAATGGAGATTTAGAAGAGCGTGTTTACATAACTCAGTCAGAAGGGTTCAAGGTCAGTGGGAGCGGTGGGAGGGCATGCAGACTGCTTAAATCCATTTATGGATTAAAGCACGCGTCAAGGAGCTGAAACATCCGATTTGATGAGATTGTCAAAAAGTTTGACTTCATCAAAAATAAGAATGAACCTTGCGTTTAAAAAAAGGACAGTGGGAGCGCTGTCTCATTCCTCGTATTATACGTGGATGATATACTTTCGATTGGTAACAATTGGTAACAACATAGAGATATTGGAATCAATTAAAGTTTGATTGTCACAAAACTTCTCAATGAAAGATGTGGGTGAAGCATCCTATATACTCGGTATAAAGATCTAAAGAGATAGATCGAAGAGGATGTTGTGATTGTCCCAGTCTAGTTACATAGACACTGTGCTAAAAAGATTTAAAATGTAAAATTCCAAGCGTGGTAATGTACCCGCTTGTCATAAAATAAATCTCTCCAAGAACATGTCTCCCAAGATAAAGGAAGAGATAGTTATCATGAGTAGAACTCCTTACGCTTCAGCTGTAGGTTCTCTCATGTATTCCATGCTATGTACTAGGCCGGATGTCGCATACGCACTTGGCGTTGTCAGTCGATATCAATCAAATCCATGGGAGAAGCATTAGACTGCTGTAAAGAGCATACTTAAGTATCTGAGAAGGACTAAGGATGGGTTCTTAGTATACGATGGGAGTAGTAATCTTTCAGTTGAAGGATATACTGACTCAAGTTTCCAAAGTGACATAGATGATAGTAAGTCAGTATCAGTATATGTCTTTACCCTCAATGGAGGGGCAGTGAGTTGGAAGAGTTCCAAACAGGACACTGGGGCAGACTCGACAATGGAAACTGAGTATATCGCAGCAAATGATGCTGCAAAGGAGGCGGGTTGGATGAAGAAGTCCATTACCGAACTTGGTGTGGTTCCAACGGTTGTTAATCCAATGCCTTTGTATTGTGACAACAATGCAGCTATTGCTCTTACTAATGAACCAAGGTCACACAAGAAATCCAGACATATCTTAAGAAAGTTTCACCTGATACATGAAATTGAAGATCGACATGACATTTAGATACAAAGAGTTAACACAGAAGATAATGTAGCAGATCCATTTACTAAAGCATTTCCACAAAATAGATTAGAAGTTCTGGTGGATAAAATCAGTATTATATACTGTAATAATTGGTTATAAGTGCAAGTGGGAGATGTTGGGATATGAATGCCATTTAGACCATCATTGTAATTGTAATAAACATTTTATTCGATATAATACACGGTACACCTTATTTATGCGTCTTTGTTTGCCACCACTAGATATGTTGTGTTGATATTGCATAAGTAAAGTCCTTGGATGTATGTGAGGGACATTAGGATCATGATGAGATCATGATAATGAGGCCCAATACGTCAGCTTAAGCATATGTCCTAAATGTTCCTGATCATGGAAATATCGAGACAGGACATCGATATTCCGTATAGACTAGTGTGTGTTGATATATACCATTGGCTGGTAGTGGATGGTCTCATAGCCACTCGATGATGCACATGTGCTTGTTAGAAAACAAGTTCACAGAACGACTCGTCGAGATGCTTCTGTACGAAAAGACATACTCTAACTGTTAACAGAAGCTCTCAGGTGATAGTAGGTGCAAGGTAGTCCTTAGAACCAGAGATGAGCTAAAGGACCTTGCACGTAGGAGCCTATACTTAGGCTTTTACCGAACATTGGCATTACGCCCGATACGTAGGTACTTGCTGGGTATAGTTCAAAGCGTTTGAAGGGAGTGGCCATTTTGATGGGATTCGTCTCCTCTAGTATGGGAGATTAGTATCGCAAAGAGTCGATGGATCCATAGTGAAATCCCTGGCCAAGGTAAAGGATGAACTTATTAGAAGTTAACAAGTGTCAAACAGTTTACTATGGGATCACATACGACTCGAAGCCTTAAGGTGTAGCAGGGTTTGACAATATCTGCACCCTAGACACCTTAGCAACATAGTCTTGACGAAGGGACCGAACTGCACAAGAACTATTACTGATATGCCCACATTTGGTCAGGGAAGTTTCGAGTCTTATGCTAACCAGATAATGACGATTCTAAAATGGGGGTCGGCACGTGCAGCTAGTACCGTTACCGATCTGTGACACGATATGTTCATGTCACTCCTGAAGTAAGAACCAGGCTTTTAGAGTCTCACATAGATGATGGCTCATCGTGAAAAGCGAAGGAATAAACTTAGCGTATATATATGATATACGAGGGAATTAATCACAAGGTGGTGTGATAAATAAACGTGTGGCAAATAGTTGCGAGTACGTGATCGATCACAAAGGGTTGTGATCATTAGAAAGAGGACATATGTTGTGTGCAAAGAAAATGCCTTCTAGAAGGGATGTACACAAAGAAAGAGGACATGTGTTTCATGCTTTCACATGTGTTTCATGCCTAACTTGTCTCATGTGTTTTGTGTAAAGAAAATGCCTTCTAGAAGGGAGGTGCACAAAGAAAGAGGACGTGTCTTTCATGCCTTCACATGTGTTTCATGCCTAGTTTGGCTCTTTCCTTCCCCTTAGGCTATAAAAGGGAGAGAGTTCTCTCTTCCTCAGACACACTATCACTATACCTTGCAAGGAGTTGTAGGAGGATATATGCCCACAAGGGGATTTATCCTAAGTGTACGTCTTGTTAATATAATATATGGTGTCCATTTCCCTAAGTATGAATTCTTTTGAATAATATACTTAGATAATGTCCAACGACTTAAAGTTAGGTCCTTACTTTCCAAATAAGATCTCTATTGTGAGTAGTAAGCGACCGTATAGAAACTTGAGTCTTAAACGGTTCATAGTCATATATGTGTTGAGAACTGGATATCGGCACATCGGACAGACCACTGTGTCTTTGTCTTACCTTAGGGTAATGATGATCTCATAGTCATTCGACTTGGTGAAGTCGGAGACAAGACACAGGTGCTCATTGGAGAATGAGTTCACTGAACGACCAACATAGAGTTATTATATGGTTAAACTTTAACTAAACTGTCTATAATAACTCTAGGGTGATGATAAGTAAGCTGGTCCTTAAGACCTGAAGTCAGTTGTACAAACCTGTGAGTAAACGATGTCGCTTAGACCTATGATCTAGCTTCGAGGCTAGGCCTGCTGAAAGATCCTAGGTTGGGTTACACTTGAAGCTTTCGAGGCGAGTAGATGACTAAGATGGGATTCGTCTCTTCCGTTAAAGGGAAGTTAGTGTCACATACCCAGTACGTTCTTTGTGTTAATCCTCGGCCGGGGTACGTTGTAAGATATACAACGTGAATACAACAAAGTCCACCGTATGCTGACCAATGTTGTCTAATGGGGTTGACAGTAAACCATACCCTAGGCCAACAGAGACACAGTCTTGACGAAGGGACTATAGGTAACGGTATTCATTACTGAAACAGCCAAGGTAAACCCAAAGATACTTTTGTCAATGGGTCGATCACGTTATGATGATTCTGAAACAGGGACGACAACTACTACTCGTGGTGACCGTCGTCTAGGGGTTTCAAGCCCCAACCTGTAGTAAGGTCAGGCTGTAGGGTCTCACACCGAGTAGCATTCGTGTCTTAGTAATAGGAAGATTAATAAGAGAAATTCATATGATGAAATGGAATAGTTAAATATTCACAAGCCAGTTGTGAGACTAAGTCGTAGATACAATAGGGACAATGTTGCATTTGATGCAAACAAAGATTAAACGTGTCGTAAATTGGTTACGACTATAATTGTAGGAACAAATGCATTGGAAAAGGTTACCTGGTTGACGGGATCGTTCCGGTCTAAACACAGGTTCAAACCGCGTCCAAATCGGAGCTCAAACGAGCCCAGAAACGCAAAAACAGTCCGAGGCAAAGTGGGTTAGACCCACTTGGGCTTACGGGCCCATCCGCGAGGGGTAAACGGGCGCCCGCCTACTACTGAGCCGGCATTGCCCGCTGCGACAGCGGGCACGGCCTGCTGGTTGCCGCGGGCGCACGCCCGCTGCCCAGCGGGCTGGTGCGCCCGCCCTCCTTGCCTTCGGCGGGCACACCCGCTAAGCCTAGCGGGCGCGCCCGCAACTTAAGTTGTAGGGTTTTTTGAAACCCCTTCGTGACGGTTACGAAAATTGACTTTTTGCCCATCTTTGGGCAATTGTTTGAAGGGTCAAACGAAGTCGAAATTCATCGACATTCGTTCCTACGCGTTCACCATTCGAAGCTCTTCGAATTGATAGCTTGGTTGGTGTCTAAAGTTTAACGGATAAAGAGAATTAATTCGTTGAAGTTAGTCTTTATGAAAGGCTTGCTAAAACTTCAATTAAGCTAAATTAGCTTAATTAATTTTCTCTTCTATTTGTTTTGTCCCACAGTGCTCACAACATAAGTAGAAGTGCCGACTCCCTATATAAATAGGGGTGCACTCTCTTTATTGAAAGATGCACCAAGTCCTCGATCGAGTAGCTCCGGATTTTAGAGCAAGCTCGATCTACGACTAAAACTATTCTCTCTCTCTCTCTTCTTCCTATTCTCCCAACTAGTCCTAGCAAGACTACGAAGGGGGTTTGGATTCGGATCCAGCCGTCTAAGACGTGTGTCGACTCAAGTGAAACCTTCTACAGCGTATGATCGGCTCGGAGGCGGGAGTCGGCTAGGGCAGATCGGTTCGAAGGTGCAAGGCGGCTCGGGTGGATCGAGTCAAGGCAGTTCGGCTACGAGGAGCGTCAGAAGACGGTGCGGTACATCTTGCCTGCCCCAGGGTTGAGATTCCGGGTATGTTCTCTAAGTAATTATAGTGTAGTTTAATTTTGTCACAGTAGAATAGATCCCTCTTGGGATGGTCAGATCCACCCCAAGTTGGCATAGATCGGGCTAGGTTCTGGCTCCCTCAGGGCCTAGCTAAATTGTGTAGCTAGATAGTTTTAATTTTCCGCTGCTCTTTATGCCTCTGTGGTCCGTCCGACTTAGGGCGGACACAGATCTGAGCTCTTAGGGTCCGCCAAAACCCCTACAGTGGTATCAGAGCCATGTTATGCTAGTAGATCTATATATGCGACGATTTTAAATTCTTTAAATTGCTTGTTTTGAACGTACGGACATTTTAACTTTATGTTAAAATTTGGTTGATATTTTTTTGTGTCTTAAAATTGTTTTGTAACATAAAAAAAATTTTGAGGGGACGATTTAAATTTTATGCGATAAATTTAATTGGTCTTCCATGTTTAAATGCTTTTTTAAAATTTTATTCTATGAGATAAAATAATTTTAGCAAGCATTTAAAAGTTTTTAAAGTTTATGTAACTATAAGGACGAATTTTATTTTGGAAATTTAATTCTCTTAAGTTACATAAAGGTTGGAAATTTTTAAAACTTTATCTGAAGCTTTAAAAACGATTTCAAATGATTTTTAAAATGTTTTAAATTTTTTTTAATGAATATGTAAAATAAAGAAAAAATTTATTCCCATGAGAATTATAAATTTATTTCTTTTATTACATATAGGTTTCAAGATTATTTTATGCGATTTTTAATCTTAGAAATGTATCATTAAAATTTTAAAGCTTAGATAATTTTATGAAACCGAGTTTTATGTTATAAAAATGATTCCAGCTTTAAAATTTTAGTTCTTTAAATTTAATTGTTAAATTTTAGATTTGCATGTTATTTTATTATGTAAGATAATTTTAACTTGCAAGTTCTCATTATATGTCACTTTAATTGAACCTTTAATTTATGCGATTAAATTAGTTGGTTTATGTTTTAATGGACATGATGAATAAAGTATTCATGAACCCTTTAGGTTAGCCATTAACTGATTAAAACTTTATAAGATAAAATTTTAATGATGAGTGACATGCTACGTTTTAATAAACAAATACAACATCAAAACCTAATACCAGATTAGGGTGGTCCCTTTGATTGACAATCATTATAATAAATTGTTTAAATAATGATTATCATTAAATGACGAATTTTGTAAAATGTTGTAATTGTTTTATTAAAATCCTAATTAGATTGGGGTAGCACGATGAACATAAGAACCTAATAGTTGATAAGGATCTAATAAAAATTGTTCAACAAATCCATAAAATTTCGAATTTTACGATCCACTAGTTAATAAGGATTAATTAGTATTAATTAAAAGCCATTTAGTTAATGGATGAACATAGAATTGATGAACCTCCTTCAATGGATCATGATGTCGGTCAATGTGCTTGGCTAGTTTGCTGGACCACCCTAGCTAGTCTAGGGGCCGAGTGGTCATGGCTTAGTCAATTCCTTGGACGCGTCCGCTGGACCGCAAGGAATCGAATCATGACTGTGTAAGTCCATCGACTATACCTAAGTTAAATACGATAATAATCTTGTTCAAGATAAATCGTAGCCCTCCTTGTTTTAGGAGTTGGCAACTGTAAGACCCGTGTTACGGTTGTTGAGCTACACTCAAGCTGTGACATGGTAATCTTATAGAAACCGATTTCTTGATAACATCTTGACTTGACCCAAACCGTCGTTTTGTGCATACACCGAGCGCCGGCGTAAGTCTAACTAAGAATGTAGTCTAAGATCTGACCCAAACTGATGGGTCGTGCGTACACCGAGCACCGGAGCAAGTCAGGCTAGACATGAAAACAAGGATCAGACTAGGCTAGCCATTGTGATTTGGATGTGCACACACTCATGATCACAATTGACTCGGGGTAAAAATCGATAAGGAATCATATTTAATATGATTGACGATGAGTTCGTCTACCGACTGCAGAGTCGGACAACTTGTTGAGACACGCGCAAGGTTGTCAGACTCAGGGTAGTCGGATCCCTCTCTCACAAATGTTATTGTATAATAAACTGTTTATTATTATGGCTTTAATAAATTTAGTGGGAGAATATAGTTTTATTAAAAACCATTAAAACTATACAATGAACATATACTGACTAAAGTATCTGCTAAATTGCAGAATGGATTCGGGTCCTTAAGTATATGATAGAGAAGAATGTGCTCAATGGAACAAACTATAAGGATTGGCTTAGAAACATTAAGTTAGTCCTTTCTCTAGCCGGGATTGGATACGTGCTGTTCGAGGATCCTCCGGAGAAGCCTGACGACGATGCGACCTACGAGGAAAAGGAAGCCTATAAGCTATACCAGAGGGATGCAGAGAAGGCCAGGTGCCTTACTCTGGCTTCAATGAATAACGAACTTCAAGGAAGCATGAACATTTGGATGTTCAAAGCATGCTTCTGAATGCACAAGAGTTATACGGCAAGCGGTCCAGAGCTGCCAAGTTTGAAGCCACGAGCAATCTCTGGGGCACTAAGATGGAGACAGGGCCCGTACAAGATCATGTCATTAAGATGATCGGGTACGTGGAAGACGCCGCCCAGTTGGGTTTTGTCCTGGACAATGAGATGTCCGTGGACATTATCCTTAAGTCTTTGACCCCAGCCTTCAAGCCTTTCATTACTGGTTTCATAATGAACAGTATTGAAACGGAATTTCCTCCTCAACATGCTTAGGCAGTTTGAGAAAATTGAGAAGAAACCGACTGCATTGGTTGTTGGCTCTGCTTCTTCAGACCAGCCGAAAGGCAATGGTAAGAAGAGGCATGTCCCACAACCTGCCAAGGCGAAGAAGGGGAAGAAAAAGACAAAAGGGGCCCGTCAAAATCTGAGTGCTTCCACTGCCATAAGATGGACCATTGGAAGAGGAACTGCAAGGTTTACCTTGCAGAAAAGAAGAATGGGCATACTGATGCCTCTACCTCAGGTACAACAAATTAAATTCAATAAAGCATAATTATTTTCATAAATGCCTTATCACAAGTATGAGATACTAAGACATCTGTGTAATGTATACATGTGGCTGATATGAAGCAGAGGTTGGAAGAAGTTCCGAGGATGGTCGGCATCTGAGCAATCGTTGCTGCTAGGGCCGTGCGAGGACTTCAAAGAGACATGATGAATAAGGAGCTGATATTCATTTTATTTTATAAATAAAATGTATCATTCCTTGAAGTTAAAACAATGATTGAGTGTTTAACACTCAAAGTTTATTTGATAAACAAATTATGGTTCATTTTTATGAATCTATTGTTTGAATGAATGTCTCGGGAAATGTGCTTTCCTTTGAAATTGAAATTTGTTGAGAATGGCTTAAATTTCTGTAAATGTGTCTATCTGAGTTGGTTGCATAAATTCTCGAATTATGATGCATAGCTTCAGAAAATTTTGATTGTTTGGAGCTGACTTAATGTTATTGTTAGTCGATAGTAAGTATAAGTTCCAGGAGCGTATAAATTGTGTGTGATCACAATTATACGCATAATTAAGACTGATTCTTAATAAACTACATTTGATTCTTAAAGAATTAATATTAAATGTAGTTAAGGAAAAACTACAGTGAAGGACGTTTGACTGAGTAAGTCAATGTCAAGATTCCTTAAACCGATCTTGATTTGACTCATTCGTCAAACCCAACCTGACACTAGTACGTTCCATATAAGCACATATCAAATGGTTATGCTCTTCATATATATAGTCTAAATATGATTTAGATATAAAATTGAAGTACTTAACTAGATAATTCTTAAAGTCAGTGGGAGCTAGCTCATATACTTATTTCCGATTTCTCAGACTAAGTAAAAAGGTTTCCAACTTATTTGAATCATCTATGTAAAACATTGAATCAAAATCGTTTTGATTTAATCGAATATATAGAGACTTATGTGTCATGTATGTACTTGACATATTGACACAAGAAGATTGGAATGAGCTGAGACTGACTTATAGAAATGTTAGACCCAACATCTAGATTGTATGAGCTAATTGTAAGCTAGCAAAGAAAGGAAAATTGATCCTGTAGGATCCTGTCCAAAACAGAGTTAGGATCGATAACATGAAGTTGAGACTTACGCTTGCGTACGCGGCACGGTAGTCTACTAACTTCGCCTTCGGATTCGCCACGACGGATCGAGTCTACTCACGAACGGAGTAAGGCTACTAAATCCACAATCTAAATCTCTACTTTAGATCAAGAACTTGGATAAGAGGGAGAGAAAGGATTTCTGCAGAGCTTCGCTAGAATGAAGATGCATGCATGAATTTCATGCAA
Source organism: Scilla litardierei (assembly GCA_030789695.1). Taxonomy (NCBI): domain Eukaryota; kingdom Viridiplantae; phylum Streptophyta; class Magnoliopsida; order Asparagales; family Asparagaceae; genus Scilla; species Scilla litardierei. The sequence goes on from CM061142.1 coordinate 117,263,073, forward strand.
AAATGGTGTAAGAAATGGCTTACCCTTGGGTCTTATTTATAGCCCCCAAGGTAGTTATTTTAGGGTAAGTTGTTCCTTTGGAACAACTTAATTAAGGTGTACCATGATACATGGCACATTATAAGCTTAAGTTGTACCATATGCATGGTACAACATAAGCTTAAGATATTCCCCCTTTATTAGCCATATGTCGCATGCACTTATGCATATATAATGCGACTTTCCCACTCATCCAGAGATCCTCTCCGCAAGGGAACAGATTCCCTTTGTACACGACTTCGTGTACGCGACGTTCGAGGTCCGTATTCCCTCGTACATCCCCCACAAGGGTGTATAAACGTCTTCCATATCCAACATCCCCCACTCACACTTGAGGGGATTGTAAGAGAACGTCTTTCCCTTAGTTCTTTCATCTATCATACCGAGAAATAGACTGTGCGACCGTCATGCGCGTAGAGTCTGTTGTTGTGCACGTGTTAGAGATACACAATGACCTCGAAGGTGCAAAGTTGAGTAGTTCAACGCATGCTTTACCCTAGATTATTTCTTCACATTTCTTATACTTTATATTCAACAATTGAATCCCATCTGGATCACAATTGGCTGGCCAGCTTTGAATCATTAAAGTCCAAATGTGAATACGAAATCAATCTTCCTCTTCTTGCGAACCTTCTGATCTTGACTTGATTCGCTTTTCTAACGTGTCCCGCCGAGCCGAATTATCATAGCCCATAAGTAACACGCTAAGATAGCGATCATCTCGTCAAATCTAAAGGAACCAATTGGAGTCCTTGAGGGTAAGAGTTAAGGCCCATATGGCCTTTGAGTCTCACATAATAGCAAACACTATTGCTACTAACTCAGTGGTCGAAATGCATACGTGGTATGAACACGTATTACAACATCACTCCTTTCCCAGGGAGAGTATGTCTTAATGATGTTGTACGGATGAAAAGATCAGACACCACAGTGCCTATCTTTTTGAGTCCCTTTACTACTCGTGAAATATTCACAGACTCTCATCCTGCATAAGACAGATAGGATTTAAAAAATCCTACGAGATATTTTTCAAATATCCTTGTGATACAGATCTCAGATCTTTTGTAAGCATCCATATGATGCAGATCTTTCATTCGACTATCTTGTTTAAGTCATGACTCTAAATCATTCGTCTAATGATTTTTGACTTTAAACTAGTCTCATCTCTATCTTATCCATCTGATAAGATAAGGCGGTTGCTCATGTGAGAGAGCCAACCTTTATCTGTCCGACATACACACAATTCAGCTGAGATTTCAAAAATGTACACAAACATTTCTTAAGAAATTCATATGCAATGTTTGAAAAAGAACTTATTCTTTTATTAAATTTGATCTTTCTTAGACATGGGAATATATATTGGTACAACTCAGCTCATACGCAATCCTTGGGATGATAAGTGTTTATAAAACACATTTCTGGGGATCGCTTTCGTAAGCTGATCCTCTATCATCTCATGCGTAGATATGTACCTTATGTCTACCTTCTTGGTTTTATCATAGTCTTTTGCAAATCTGCAGTTCCTTTAAGATACTGCATTATTCTCTTAACCGCTTTCCAGTGTTCTTGCCCTGGGTTGGATTGGTAACAGCTTACCATTTCCAACGGCAAAACAGATGTCCGGTCTCGTACACACCATAGCGTACATAAGACTATCAACTGCACTGGAATATGGAACTTTTTCCATAATTTCCTTTTCCTTTTGGTTCTTTGGACACGATTCCAGATATAAATTATCGCATATGCTTATATGAATATCAATGGACTTGCAGTCCTGCATATTAAATCGTTCTAGAACCTTCTTTATATAAGTCTCCTGTGAAAGAGAAGAAGTTTCTTCGAACGATTCCTTGAAATCTTAACTCCAAGGATATATGCGGCTTTTCCTATGCCTTTCATCTCAAATACTGATGAAAAGCCAAGCCTTGATACTCATCACAAAGCCCCTGTCATTTCTGGCTATTAAAATGTCAACTACATATAGAGACATGATAATATACTTGCTTTTAATCCTCTTGATATATACTCAGTTATCTTCATCAAGCATGGAAAATCCATTTGATAAGACAACTTCTTGAAATTGTATATACCATTGCCTCGAGGATTATTTAAGACTATATATGGACTTACGAAGTTTACAAACCTTATGTTTGTTTCCTTCTTTTACAAACCCTGTTGGTTGTTCCATATAGATCTCCTCGTCCAATTCTCCATTGAGAAAAGCAGGTTTTACATCCATCTGATGTAATTCGAGGTATAAGCAAGCTACCATTGCCAGAATCATGCGAATCAAGGTAAAACGCACAACAGGTGAGAAGGTCTCTTCGTAGTCTATCCCTTCCTGTAGCGTAAAACCTTTCGCGACAAGGCGAGCTTTATATCTGTCAATAGAGCCATATGCTTGATCTTGAGAACCCATTTGTTCCCAATTGCTCTATGTCCTCTGGGTAAGTTAACTAAGTCCCAGACTTGGTTAACTTTCATGGATTTCAATTCCTCCTTCATCGCTTCCATCCATTTGTCTTTCGCAGGGCATGATGCGGCCTATTTGAAAGTAGCAGGCTCGTCATCATCTTGTAGTAAAGTCATAAAGGTTTACGGAAATTCATCCTCAAAGACTTAGAGGATCCAACCTTGTACGACTACTACGTCGTATTTGAGATTTCTTCAAGTCCTTGTTGACTCGAAGTTAGATCAATTCTAATATCACTCCCACTTGGAATGTCGTTAGAATTGCTCCCACTTGGATCATTATTCCCGTATGGAATAGGATAATCGTCATTCGTATAATCCATTGGTGAAGGTTGAAACGTATTTTCGTTTTCACCAAGAATTCTCCCACTCGAATGAGGTAATCCTTCTTGATCATAAATCTCAAATAAAGATAAGTCCTGACTTATCTCGCCCTGTCTTGGAAACTCGTATTCCAAGAAAGTGACATCCCTCGACTCAAACTCAATTAGCCCACCTTTGTCTTCCTGACTAACAAACATATAACCTTTGGAGTTTTCTGCGTATCGTATAAAGATACGTTTCCTTCCCCTTGGCCCAAGTTTGCCATACTTATGGGAGGAAATATGTGCGTAGAATGCACAACCCCAAGGTTTCAAAATGTCTAAGTCAGGAGAACTTTGGTTCCACAACTCATAAGGAGTGGAGCTAACTGATTTCGAGGGTACGCGGTTCAAAATGAAAGCGGCCGTCAATAATGCATCACCCCAAAAGGTGATTGGCAAGTTAGCTTGCTCCATCATTGAACGGACCATTTTTCATTAAAGTCATATACCTCCTTTCTGCAACACCAATTTGTTGAGGAGTATAGGGCATAGTTACCTGATGTACTATGCCTTTTTCATCACAAAGTTCCTTTAAACTTGTTGACTGATATTCACCGCCCCTATCGGTTCGCATGACCTTAATCTTGCGATCTAATTGATTCTTCACTAAACTCATATAGTTTTTAAAGCAGGTTTAGTGCTTTCACTTTGTGGGATATCAAATAGATATGACCGAATCGGGTGAAATCATCAATAAAAGTGATGAAAAATAGGACCTCCCGCGTCTTGTCTTGACATTCATCGGACCACATATGTCCGAATGGATAAGCTGTAATGGAACCTCGGCCCTTGTGCCGGTTCCAAACGGCTTGCGACAAGATTTCCTCACAAGGCAATGTTCGCAGGTCGACATTTCAACCTTTGAAACATTAGATAGAAGGCCACGTTTGGCAAGTCTATCTATATGCATTGGTCCAATATGACCAAGCCTTGCGTGCCAACAAATTATATTAGACTCATTAGTCAAAGAATTTGTCACAAGGAAATTTTCATTACATGAGGAAATACATTGTACTTATTACAATAAATCCTTTGAAATACAAACCCAGTACCAATAAAGGAATTATTACAAAATAGGTCCATATTACAATCATGAAGGAACCAACTATAACCCAGACCCATTAAATTGACCACAGTATTAATATTCCTTTGAATATATGGAATGAAGAGAACATCATAAAGTAGGAGAGTGTGGCCGTTGTCCAAGTCTAGCTTGCAATTCCCAACGCCTTTCTCTACAACACGTGTGTTGTTTCCTACATTGATCCACTTCATTTCTTGGTGTATCCAGTGATACTCCACGAAGGACCATCTGTCCTTTGCTATGTGGTCGGTGGCACCTCGTCACTTCCACTCGTACACGAACGAGCATAGTGACCGAGTTTGTTGCACTTGAAGCACTTGATCCTTTTCAAGTCTTTCTTCTTGTGCCATTTCTTGTGCCCACCCTTATATTTGGGTTCCTTGGTAGACTCAGGTTGCTTATTACGTTCATTAGAAGACTTCGAACGATCTTTACGTTTCTTTCCCCCGTGTGAGGAACTAGCAACCATGTGCACTTCTGCACTTGGCTTGGCAGCCGCAAGCCGCTCTTCCTCTAATTCGAGGTGCTTGGAAACATCGTTGAAGGTCTTGATGCTCTCATTATGAGTGAGATGCATCTTCATCTGATCCCACCCATTTGGTAGGGAACGTATGACTGCTTGGATTTGTTGCTCATCAGTGAGCACATGACCTGCGTCCTTTAACTCCGAGATAAGGTTCGCCATATGTCGCAGATGTTTCCCCATGGAATGATCTGGACATTTCTTATATGAATCGAACCTTATAGTTAAGGCGCGAAGTTTGGACACCGATGTGCCACCGAACTTCTCCTCTAGCTTGGACCATATGTCCATGGCTAGGTCATGTTCTCGGAAGATGCGCATTATGTCATCAGCCATACTGCTTAATAACGTAATGCGCGTTATCTTGTTCTTCCGAGACCAAGCATCAAAAGCTTCCTTGTCTCGTCTGTGTTGGGCCGTAGTGCCCAACTCAGGTTCAATCATTACGTTCTTTAGAGTTTCGAGCACTTCTTGCTCCTCTAAAACGTATTGTATCTTGATGGACCAAAGTTTGTAATTATCGCCGTTGAGTTTTTCACCTTTGTTTAACTCAGCGACGATATTCTTTGAAGCGGAAGACATTTTACTTTTAAAATGCTGCAAAAGACACAAAACCGAAGGTTTGATCAAAAACATTGCATAAAAATTCTTAAAATATAACTCCCACTTGAAATGATAATAGAATATCCCATTTGGATAGTTCTAAAAATTCAAATCCCACTTGGAATTATATTATATTTGATAAGTTACTTTCGAAAAATATTGAAGATGTTGTTCTAGAATCGAAAAGGTCTCTTCGATTCCAATCACCATCTAGAACAACCTTCAATATTCCCCCATCACTTATCAAACAATAGTACTCTTATAGTACTAGCAGCGGAAAACGAGTTTGAAAACGTATTTTTTCAGATATAATTCCCACTTGAAATGATAATAGAATATCCCATATGGATAGTTCTAAAATCAACTCCCACTTGGAATGATATTCATAATTCGATAAGTTACTTTCGAAAAATATTGAAGATGTTACTCTAGAATCGGAAAGGTCACTTTGTTTCCAATCACCATCTAGAGTAACTTTCAATATTTCTCCCTCACTTTATCAAATGTTAGTACTCTTATAGTACTTTGCAGCGGAAAAGCGTTTTTGAAAACTTATTTTTCAAAACGTATGAAAAAGTATTTTTCAAAAAAATGAATATTTCATCTTAGTACCCTTATGATACTTAGTGAAACATTCGGCACTTCCTGACCATTTGTCGGGAGTGAGCCGTAGCCGTGCCTAGGTCGGATCCCCCTTTTGGGATTTTCTGCAAACTATCGTCGCTGTCTCCCGTATGGATCCAGGCGTTTCTCCCCGTATGAGAGAATTTTGATGCAGACGACTGTCGTTTGGCCCCGTATGGGCTAGTTGGCACGTTCATGTTCAACCAAGGCCTTTTGCCGAATTGGTCTGAATCACTGCCGGCGAATGCCGATCAGTCCGGCCCCCGGCCAGGCCCTGACCGCTGCCAGAGACGGCCTGCGGCAGCTCTGGCCACTGCCAGGGCCGGCCTGGCCGTTGGCCTGGCCTCGGCCAGAGGCCGGCCAGGCCTCTGCCTGGCCTGGCCTAGGCCAGAGGCCCCTGGCCGGGGCCAGGGCCCCTGCCCTGGCCTCTGCCAGGGCGGCCAGGCCCTGGCCTGAGGCCAGGGCGGCCAGGCCCTGGCCTGAGGCCAGGGCGCCGCCCTGGCCTCTGCCAGGGCGGCCAGGCCCCTGGCGGGGGGCCAGGGCCCCTGCCCTGGCCCCGGCCAGGGCGGCCAGGCCCTGGCCTGAGGCCAGGGCGCCGCCCTGGCCTCTGCCAGGGCGGCCAGGCCCCTGGCTGGGGGCCAGGGCCCCTGCCCTGGCCCCGGCCAGGGCTGCCAGGCCCTGGCCTGAGGCCAGGGCGCCGCCCTGGCCTCTGCCAGGGCGCCGCCCTGGCCTCTGCCAGGGCGGCCTGGCCCCTGGCTGGGGGCCAGGGCCCCTGCCAGGGCCCCGGCCAGGGCTGCCAGGCCCTGGCCCCGGCCAGGGTGCCGCCCTGGCCTCTGCCAGGGCGGCCAGGCCCCTGGCCTGATGGCCAGGGCGCCGCCCTGGCCTCTGCCAGGGCGGCCTGGCCCCTGGCCGGGGCCAGGGCCACTGCCCTGGCCCCGGCCAGGGATGTCTGGCCCTGGCCTGGCCGCGGCCAGGGCCTTCTGGCCCTGGCCGTGGCCGGCCAGAGCCGGCCCTGGCCTAGCCGTGGCCGGCCAGGGCCGGCCGGCCCTGGCCATGGCCGGCCAAGGCCGACCGGCCATGGCCCGGCCATGGCATATTGGCCTTGACCGGCCATGGCCTTTTGGCCATGGCCGGTTTCCCCTTTCATGGGTGGCCGCACACCCCCGCCGGAGGGGGGTTGCCGCGGTGGTTATTGGCCGTAGCCAACCCTCTCCGCATGGGGTGGGGGGTGCATGGCCTTCATAACCCATTTGGTCATGGTGCACATGCACAAAAAAATTCATCTTCCCCGATGGGAATAACCACCACCTTCTTCTCCAGTGAAGCACCCGTTCGTCGAGGAAGTAGTTGTCCTCCAATGGCCGTGTGCCAAAAAATGAACCCACTTCAAAAATTCGTAAACTACGCGCTCTACATGAAGAGAGCGCTCATTCCCTATGAATGGAGACTCAGCATCCATGAAGAGAGCGAGTTTGACGATATGAACGGTCGGTTCTTCCCGTCACGGAGAGTTCCTGCCATATCTGTAATGACAGAAGACCCTAACGTGAAAAGAACAACCGCTGCGTTCTCTCCGTCACGAAGCGTTCCTATCATATCCGTAATGGTAGGATACCCATCCGTGAAAAAGACAACGACTCGTTCATAGTTTCTCCGGGGCGAACCCGTATGGCTCTGATACCAATGTAGGATCCTGTCCAAAACAGAGTTAGGATCGATAACATGAAGTTGAGACTTACGCTTGCGTACGTGGCACGGTAGTCTACTAACTTCGCCTTCGGATTCGCCACGACGGATCGAGTCTACTCACGAACGGAGTAAGGCTACTAAATCCACAATCTAAATCTCTACTTTAGATCAAGAACTTGGATAAGAGGGAGAGAAAGGATTTCTGCAGAGCTTCGCTAGAATGAAGATGCATGCATGAATTTCATGCAAAAATGGTGTAAGAAATGGCTTACCCTTGGGTCTTATTTATAGCCCCCAAGGTAGTTATTTTAGGGTAAGTTGTTCCTTTGGAACAACTTAATTAAGGTGTACCATGATACATGGCACATTATAAGCTTAAGTTGTACCATATGCATGGTACAACATAAGCTTAAGATATTCCCCCTTTATTAGCCATATGTCGCATGCACTTATGCATATATAATGCGACTTTCCCACTCATCCAGAGATCCTCTCCGCAAGGGAACAGATTCCCTTTGTACACGACTTCGTGTACGCGACGTTCGAGGTCCGTATTCCCTCGTACATCCCCCACAAGGGTGTATAAACGTCTTCCATATCCAACAGATCCAAATCATTTTTCAAGGATCAACCGTGTGTGATCAAAAGATGTATAAATAATAAATCCATTAAAATGCATTATAGATACTCGTTAGTAAATCCACTCTTAGGTTTGTCATATGAATGTCCAATATGACTGATATGCTATAACGATATGAGATACCGTGATAAATAATGTCACGCCCCGCTTTCCAAGTATGGAAGGCGGTACGTGAGGAGGTCCGCTCAGACGTTGAGCTGTGAAGCTGCAGTCTGATAAGCGTCTGTAAAAAAATTCAAATGGCAGGTCCTTGCAACCACGAATCGAAATAAAGATAATAATAATTTAAAGCAGAAATAAAACTCCACCAACAACATCCAGATTATTCGAAACATTCAGAGACAAGTCGTAAAGGAAAGTACAAGAGTTTGAAAAGAGGTCTAATGCATGGCCGACATAATACATAACATCAACTTAAAAGAGAGGTGCTACGCCTCGACAACCTAACAGCCACTAAGCAGAAACAACAAGAAGAAGAAAGAGCTCTAGGATTGGTCTCCAGTGTCCTCGAACTCAACACCTGCAACATGTTCGTCCTCGGCATCGAACTCTGGCTCACAACCTAACATGTGATGCCCAAAAGAGAAAAGGGGCACATGTCAGCAAAGTCTCCAAGGAGAGTTGTGCAAGGAAACTAATAAAGGTAAAATAAGTGCAGCTAGCAGTTCTATAAGGAATGAATGCAATGACATGGCAGGTATGGCATGAGTGTAACAAGTGAGTAAACGAGACAAGCACGACAAGTGTAGCAGAGCTACTAAACAATATTCACTATTTCACGATTAACATGTTTTCACGATGTGCACAGGGTTTACGCCTTTTGGCTGAAGTGGCTGTACGGGCACACTTCTATGCTCAAATGATCGCTTAACCCTACCCCTCCCACGTGTATCGAGCTTTGGTTTATCACCAACAACACTGTGCTCGCTTCTGGATCACGAGCCAGGAAGTGTTTTTGGCATAGGGTTGTGCCTACAACGCAGGTGCCTAGCCTTTTATAATCCAAGGACTAGCTTAGGATTGTGCCTGCAACGCAGGTGCCTAGCTTTTCCATAGATGCAAGCGTAGCGTGTGCTACAAACCATGACAAACAAGCAGATGCAAGATGTACAAGATGCAATGAACATGGCATGTAGATAGTCAAAAGAAGTGTGTACAGATATTTAAAGTAAACGTGACATACATGTATGCATGAAATGACATGAAAAGGGGTCGGATCTAGCTTTGTTGTCAAGCTAGATCCAGAAGGCGTCTAGGCGACTATCATTTCATCGCCTAGTCTCTTTTACGCTAAAAGCAAGGAGTGGCCTATAACACGGCCTAAACAAGGAACTGGCAAGTTTCACTTGCCTGTGATTCGTGCTGGAATCACAAATCTCAAAGTCCAATCACAGATTCACAAAGTACAGAGCTCCCACGCTCAGTCCAACAATCAGCATATAGTCCCGTATTATTAAGTTGGATTAGTGAGTTACAAAGCAGTAAAAACACAGTTTTTATCTTATTAACATTCGGATGTGGATTCCTACGGTTCAGGTATACCTTAACACAACGCGAGAGCTACACTGATGTCGGGTACCGACGTAAGGGGTTGAATTAAAAGCGGGCAAGCGAGCGACCCATGGTCGACGGTGATCCAACGATCACGGCAACGAGCTACGGCCAACAAACGGTGATGGCGACACCTAACGGCAAGATGGTTCCAAATCAGCGAGCGAGAGGGCCCAATAGCGATCGGGAAGCCAAAACAGCGACAATGAAGCTGTGGGGGCTGTTTTGACATTACGACGTCGCGAGGAGAGCGTCTAGCCTTTAGACAGCGAGGGGAGACGACGGGGAGGAGACGAAACGTCGCACGAGGGATAGAGGGGCTGACGGGTGTCGGAGGGAGGCGCCTGGACGGCCGACGGCTGCTGCCGCTGTGGGGCAGCTGCTGCTGCTGCCGCTGCTGGCGTTTGCTGCTGTTGCTGCACGAGGATGCGCGCGCGGCGGCCATGGATCGCCAGAGCAAAGGCAAGGGGAGGTGAGGGTCTGAGGAGAAACCGCTGGGTGGTCAGACCTGGTGGCTCCGACGGTTCATTGAGGGTGCACGACAGCTTTGGCTGGCGGCCAAGGAGGTGAGTACGGATCTAAGAGGGGAGATGGGTGCGTCGTTAGGGGATTTCGCCGGAGAGATGGGTGTTGTCGAAGACCGGAGGGAGGAGGAGATGTTGCCGCAAGGTGAGGGAGGGTGAGTGGCTGCTGTTGACAGCCCTAGGGCTTGATTGCGTGTGTTGTATTGGAAAGTAAGGGTTTTTCTATATATATCTAACAATGGGGTAGAGTTAGTAGGTTGGGGAGAGAGAATGTCAGAGGGAGGGAGTGCACTTAGTCTAATAGGGGTGGCGAATAGCAAGGGAGATGTTAACATGTGAAACGTCATATAACCTATGGTTTTTAATTAGGATGTTTAATTAAGGGTGAAATGGAGATTAGCTAGAGTTAAACTCAACGTGAAAGTGATTAGAGTGATTGGCCAGCTAAACAGTGTCCAAAAAATATAATAAAAATACCGGGACGATCGTGTCGAAGAGAGAACCGAGCCTAAGGAGATTGGTCACATGCTAGGGCATTGTGGGACGGAACTAAAAATAGAAAGGTCTAACGATGAAGGTGGAAGCTACGACGCCTCTTCAAACAAAGTTATTTTGTGGGGGAACGACCCGTGAAATGACGTTCCAAAATATTTCAACAAATAAATACTCTTCCAGATGGTCACAACGGCATATCATATCGTGCGTTCCGAATGAAGGATAAGGCTAAGAAAAATACGCGAACTTCAAGGAAAATACGCGTACAACGGATACGGGGTCCAAAGGCGACAATAATCTCAAGTTGGGCACACGTCGGGGGCTGGCTTGCTACGGATGCAACCAAGGTGCTACGGCCCTATCAACTCAACGACACGACTCACATACAAAGCAACAAAACCAATCAGGTACCGGAAATTGCTATACGCACAGCCGTATAACGAATAGTGAGTACTTGTCGTTACATCCTACCCACCTTAGAACAAAGTCTGTCCTCGGACTTGCTAACATATTTAGTCGCTCTAGTAACTACCCCGATCATGCCAGCCTATAATTCAAACTTGCATAGCCACCACAAGTGCTTATATATGCACTAGGTATTCAACCATTAATGTCACAAACATGTATATATACGCACATTCAATACTTATACCTATCATAGACAGTCAAATTCATACACGTACTTCAATCATTCATGTAATCACGTACATCCCTATATAACTATCATTCATTATCACATAACCAAGGTACTCATACTTACATACAAACAAATCGTTTACACCAGCAAATACAATCGTAGCACTCACGTATAGATAACTACCTACGCACAACGTCCAAGAATATATTATCATCATTCAACACCAAACATACAAACACACGCAATCACCTCATACAATATTAAATCATGCTTGATATATCTTATTACACATTCATCCTTACTACTGATACACATATAGTTACTCTAATACAAGCACATATTTCATCATATATACACTTCACATACAATCCTATAACTATATTCAAGTCACAACACATATACTATAGCTACACACTCGGGCGTAATACTCAGTCAATATTAATAACACAATGATAATATTCACACTGCTAGTAAGGCATTCTAACCATTCTACTAATAACAATAATAACTCTCACACATATATCACCATGTCGTGGCAATATAACTACTAATATACGACAACCACAAGACAACGCATTCATTACAATGCTATCATATATAGGCATTCACTTAATATTACTAACACTAATATCAAGTACAATAATAATAATACTAATAAATATCAATACCGATATACACATGCACCACCAATCACTTATCACATTTCAATGCTATTATATCACGACATATATGAATAACATGATTAATATAATATCATGGTACGATATAATTACAACCAACTTCATATTTACAACAAATACTAATACTTTACTACTCATACACATGCATCACTAACTATATATCTATAATAATACCACCTTGTTGCACAGTAGTACTAACACATCACATTCATGCCATAATTAGAATAATATCAAAATTTAAGGCACTCACCAATACTTCACTATACACACGTACATCCAATAAAATAATACTTTATAGTAGGCATACATTTGTTTAATATATATACTTATATTCTCTTTAATACATCGCACACAATCAAATATAGGTATTTACATACACATTTTATATCATTCAATACAATACGTAAGCATACTAATATTCAGCCAGATAACGCCACCATAATACAACCACTCTACAACCAATAATAATATTACAATATTAATACACGTATACAATCATAATACACCATCCTATACATAGTCATATCATACAATAATCGTGTATACCTCACGGTATGTACGCACACACAACATCCCGTAAAGGCAAGCAATACCAAACAAAATTTATAACCCTATTACCGTACGTATATCACACATATTCATATAGTAAGCACATACCTACGTACGAGCACAGCCTCTTATTTAAGAGTTTAGTTGGCATTGCCACTCCCCTAATGTGCCGATCGCTAGCGCATCCAGGGCCCAGCGCCGAAGTATGGAAGTGCCAAACATTGGGAACTACCCGTTTCGTTGGTAGAACCAACGTCAATATCATATTGACTCTCTCTCGTCCAATAAGAGTTTCCGAGAGTTACTTTCTAAAAATTCTCGTGTTTACTAACATATAGATTAAATAATAGGCATGCACACTTAACTATAAGTACCCTAGTATCATTATACCTAATATACACACAACTTTACCAACATATTATTTTAACCATTATTAAGTATCTCCAGCTACATACACCCCCAATAGATATTCCAACACAAATTCTTATATACACTGACATCCCTAAAGTGGTATAACTATCCACACACATATTTATACATACTAACACACATACAACTTCATATATACCATGTAATTATATGCATTACAATGACATCACAATCTATACTAATGGGCCCACCATACTATATTAAGGTTAACGTAGGCAACAGTAAGCACTAATGTGATAACTAAATAATAGTGAGGAAACCGAAATCGAAATTGAAATGAAACAAGGTCGGGATGAACGAGTTCAGACGATGCGACATATAAGGGAATGGCTTGGTTGGGTGGAACAAAATATAATTCAGAATAATCAAGTAGGGAAGAATGATATAAAATACGAAATAAGGATATAATAAAATGTAAGTTATAAAATAAAAATATAATATCCTTATAAAACATAGAAGGGTAGCATGAAAGTTAAATCACTACATAAGGATTAGACGCAGAATAATGAATATGGAGGTGGATGAATTGTTTTGCAATTGGAGATAAATTTAAATGGGGATAGTATTTTACAAAAAATTTGAAGTAGAAATATGATGAGTATAAAATCGACACGTTGAATGTTGAAATCCCATGTAACTTAGAAAAGTATATTAAAGGTAAGCGCGATGAGTTATTCGAATAAGTTTTAATGGCATAAATAAGAAAAGAAAATTATAAATCGAATTAGGGAAAATAGAAGTACGGTTCAGAACAAAATTAGTATATGAAAAGGGACAAGGTATTTATATAGGTATGAAAAGTATAGGCTGGAAAAGTATTATAAAATAGTAATCAAAAGTCTCGACAAAAGTTTCGAAATTCAAAAAAAATGAATTTAAGTTAACGGAAGAGTATGAAGTCTAAGTATATATATTAAAAGTTTTCGAACGAATTTAAACTTAGCGAATGACGAATATCGAAAATACTTTCAGAAGATTCAAGATTTGTAACGAAGAGATTCGGAAATTAACGACGATCGTCATGAGGCGATCTCGTGAATTGAGGGCAAGGAAAATAGTCGCATGATCGAAACGTAATTACGCCTAGGATATGACTCATGAAAATCTACGGGGAACTCCTACAGTCAACCAACTAAAGATTAGGAAACTTAGCGCTAAGACTTTCTAAGGAACTAGACTGTAATGAACTGCGTCCGGCCTGGCCTGAAATCGATGAACCCAAGCGAACGACTAAAGGAATTCTAGAAGTCTAATATGGTCAGAGCTAGGCAAGAACCACTAAGGTAACTCCTAAGACTATTATATCAATTTCTAGCATGGAGTCTAACTAACAATTAGGGACCTCTAACTAGCAAGCACAGACGTCTAACTAAGTCTTACTGTAGTCTTGATCTAATGGATTTCCCTACTAAGCTGAGATAGATGCTCGGGCAACACGTCTTCCAGCCACCTAAGACACGAAAAACGCTCTTATTAGACTCGGATTTTACGACTTGAATGTTTCGAAAAATTAATGAATGTTGTTATTATTATCGTTGTCCCAATATTTCGTAGTTGCAATAGGACATGCATGGGCCACCAACAAAACCTGTCACGCCCCGCTTCCCAAGTATGGAAGGCAGGACGTGAGGAGGTCCGCTCAGACGTGGAGCTGTGAAGCTGCAGTCTGATAAGCGTCTGCAAAAAAAATTCAAATGACAGGTCCTTGCAACCACGAATCGAAACAAAGATAATAATAATTTAAAGCAGAAATAAAACTCCACCAACAACATCCAGATTATTCAAAACATTCAAAGACAAGTCGTAAAGGAAAGTACAAGAGTCTGAAAAAAGGCCTAATGCATGGCCGACATAATACATAACATCAACTTAAAAGAGAGGTGCTACGCACCGACAACCTAACAGCCACCAGAAACAACAACAACAAAAAAGAGCTCTTGGACTGGTCTCCAATGTCCTCGAACTCAACACCTGCAACATGTTCGTCCTCGGCATCGAACTCTGGCTCACAACCTAACATGTGACGCCCAAAAGAGAAAAGGGACACATGTCAGCAAAGTCTCCAAGGAGACTTTGTGCAAGGAAACTAATAAAGGTAAAATAAGTGCAGCTAGCAGTTCTATAAGGAATGAATGCAATGACATGGCAGGTATGGCATGAGTGCAACAAGTGAGTAAACGAGACAAGCACGACAAGTGTAGCAGAGCTACTAAACAATATTCACTATTTCACGATTAACATGTTTTCACGATGTGCACAGGGTTTACGCCTTTTGGCTGAAGTGGCTATACGGGCACACTTATATGCTCAAGTGATCGCTTAACCCTACCCCTCCCACGTGTATCGAGCTTTGGTTTATCACCAACAACACTGTGCTCGCTTCTGGATCACAAGTCAGGAAGTGTTTTTGGCATAGGGTTGTGCCTGCAACGCAGGTGCCTAACTTTTCCCTAGATGCAAGTGTAGCGTGTGCTACGAACCATGACAAACAAGCAGATGCAAGATGTACAAGATGCAATGAACATGGCATGTAGATAGTCAAAAGAAGTGCGTACAGATATTTAAAGTAAACGTGACATACAGGGATGCATGAAATGACATGAAATGGGGTCGGATCTAGCTTCGTTGTCAAGCTAGATCCAGAAGGCGTCTAAGCGACTATCATTTCATCGCCTAGTCTGTTTTATGCTAAAAGCAAGGAATGGCCTATAACACGGCCTAAACAAGGAACTGACAAGTTTCACTTGCCTGTGATACGTGTTGGAATCATAAATCTCAAAGTCCAATCACAGATTCACAAAGTACAGAGCTCACACGCTCAGTCCAATAATCAGCCTATAGTCCCGTATTATTAAGTTGGATTAGTGAGTTACAAACGCAGTAAAAACGTCAGGGGTTGAATTAAAAGCGGGCAAGCGAGTGACCCACGGTCGACGATGATCCAACGATCACGGCAACGAGCTACGGCCAACGAACGGTGATGGCGACACCTAACAGCAAGATGGTTCCAAATCAGCGAGCGAGAGGGCCCAATAGCGACCGAGAAGCCAAAACAGCGACGGTGAAGCCGTGGGGGCTGTTTTGACATCACGACGTCGCGATGAGAGCGTCTAACCCTTGGACATCGAGGGGAGACGACGGGGAGGCGACGAAACATCGCACAAGGGATAGAGGGGCTGACGGGTGTCGGAGGGCGGCGCCTGGACGGCCGGCGACCACTTCTGCGGCGGTGCAGCAGATGCTGCTGCTGCTGCCGGCTGCTGCTGCTATTGCTGCACGAGGATGCGCGCGGAGCGGCCATGGATCGCCGGAGCAAAGGCAAGGGGAGGTGAGGGTCTGAGGAGAAACCGCGGGGTGGTCGGAACTGGCGGCTCCGGCGGTTCATTGAGAGTGCACGACAGCTTTGGCCGGTGGCCAAGGAGGTGAGTGCGGATCTAAGAGGGGAGATGGGTGCGTCGTTAGGGATTTCGCCGGAGAGATGGGTGTTGTCGAAGACCGGAGGGAGGAGGAGATGTTGCCGCAAGGTGAGTGAGGGTGAGTGGCTGCTGTTGACAGCCCTAGGGCTTGTTTGCGTGTGTTGTATTGGAAAGTAAGGGTTTTTCTATATAGATCTAACAATGGGGTAGAGTTAGTAGGTTGGGGAGAGAGAATGTGAGAGGGAGGGAGTGCACTTAGTCTAATAGGGGGTGGCGAATAGGAAGGGAGATGTTAACATGTGAAACTTCATATAACCTATGGTTTTTAATTAGGATGATTAATTAAGGGTGAAATGGAGATTAGCCAGAGTTAAACTCAACGAGAAAGTGATTAGAGTGATTGGCCAGCTAAACGGTGTCCAAAAAATATAATAAAAATACCGGAACGATCGTGTCGACGAGAGAACCGAGACTAAGGAGATTGGTCACATGCTAGGGCATTGGGGAACGGAACTAAAAATAGAAAGGTCTAACGATGAAGGTGGAAGCTACGACGCCTCTTCAAACAAAGTTATTTTGTGGGGGAACGACCCGTGAAATGACGTTCCAAATATTTCCACAAATAAATACTCTTCCAGAGGGTCACAACGGTATATCATATCGTGCGTTCTGAATGAAGGATAAGGCTAAGAAAAATCCGCGAACTTCAAGGAAAATATGCGTACAAAGGATACGGGGACCAAAGGCGACAGTAATCTCAAGTTGGGCACACGTCGGGGGCTGGCTTGCTAAGGATGCAACCAAGGTGCTAAGGCCCTATCGACTCAACGACACGACTCACATACAAAGCAACAAAAGCAATCAGGTACCCGAAATTACTATACGCACAGCCGTATAACGAATAGTGAGTACCGGCCATTACAAATAGCCTTAGTGCAAGTGGGAGATGTAGGAGGATATATGCCCATAAGGCGATTTATCCTAAGTGTACATCTTGTTAATATAATATATGGTGTCCATTACCCTAAGTATGAATTCGTTTGAATAATATACTTAGATAATGTCCATAGACTTAAAGTTAGGTCCTTACTATCCCGATAAGATCTCAATTGTGAGTAGTAAGCGACCGTATAGAAACTTGAGTGTTAAACGGTTCGTGGTCATAGATGTGTCGAGAACTGGATATCGACACATCGGACAGACAGACCATTGTGTCTTTGTCTTTAGGGTAATGATGATCTCATAGTCATTCGACTTGGTGAAGTCGGAGACAAGACACAGGTGCTCATTGGAGAATGAGTTCACTGAACGACCAACATAGAGTTATTATATGGTTAAACTTTAACTAAACTGTCTATAATAACTCTAGGGTGATGATAGGTAAGCTGGTCCTTAAGACCTGAAGTCATTTGTACAAACCTGTGAGTAAACGGTGTCACTTAGACCTATGATCTAGCTTCGAGGCTAGGCCTGCTGAAAGATCCTAGGTTGGGTTACACTTGAAGCTCTCGAGGCGAGTAGATGACTAAGATGGGATTCGTCTCTTCCGTTAAAGGGAAGTTTGTGTCACAGGCTTAGTACGGTCTTTGTGTTAATTCTCGGCCGGGGTATGTTGTAAGATGTACAACGTGAATACAACAAAGTCCGCCGTATACTGACCAATGTTGTCTAATGGGGTTGACAGTAAACCATATCCTAGGCCAACAGAGACACAGTCTTACGAAGGGACTATAGCTAACAGTATTCATCACTGACACAGCCAAGGTAAACCCAATGATACTTTTGTCAATTGGTCGATCACGTTATGATGATTCTGAAACAGGGATGACAACTACTGCTCGCGATGACCGTCGTCTAGGGGTTTCGAGCCCTAACCTGTAGTAAGGTCAGGCTGTAGGGTCTCAACCGAGTAGCGTTCGTGTCTTAGTAATAGGGAAATTAATAAGAGAAATTCATATGATGAAATGGAATAGTTAAATGTTCACAAGCCAGTTGTAAGACTAAGTCGTAGATACAATAGGGACAATGTTGCATTTGATGCAAAGAAAGATTAAACGTGTCGTAAATTGGTTACGCCAATAATTGTAGGAACAAATGCATTGGAAAGGGTTACCTGGTTGACGGGATCGTCCCGGTCTAAACACAAGTTCAAACCGCGTCCAAATTGGAGCTCAAACGAGCCCAAAAATGCAAAAACAGTCCGAGGCAAAGTGGTTTAGACCCACTTGGGCTTACAGGCCCATTCGCGAGGGGTAAACGGGTGTCCGCCCACTACTGAGCGGGCACAGCCCGCTGGTTGCAGCAAGTGCGTGCCCGTTGCATAGCGGGCACAGCCCGCTTGTTGCAGCGGGCCAGCACCTGCTGCAGCAGTGGGCGCACGCCCGCTGCCCAGCGGGCACGGCCCGCTGCAGCAGCGGGCGCACGCCCGCTGCCTAGTGGGCTGGTGCGTCCGCCTTCCTTGCCTTGGGCGGGCACGCCCACTAAGCCTAGCGGGCATGCCCGCAACTTAAATTGTAGGGTATTTTGAAACCCCTCCGTGACGGCTACGAAAATTGACTTTTTGCCCATCTTTGGGCAATTGTTTGAAGGGTAAAACGAAGTCGAAATTCGTCGTCATTCATTCCTACGTGTTCACCATTCGAAGCTCTTTGAATTGATAGCTTGTTTGGTGTCTAAAGTTTAACGGATTAAGAGAATTAATTCGTTGAAGTTAGTCTTTATGAAAGGATTGCTAAAAATTCAATTAAGCTAAATTAGCTTAATTAATTTTCTCTTCTATTTGTTTTGTCCCACATTGCTCACAACGAAAGTAGAAGTGCCGACTCCCTATATAAATAGGGGTGCACTCTCTTCGTTGAAAGATGCACCAAGTCCTCGATCGAGTAGCTCCGGATTTTAGAGCAAGCTCGATCTACGACTAAAACTATTCTCTCTCTCTCTCTCTCTCTCTCTCTCTCTCTCTCTCTCTCTCTCTCTCTCTCTCTCTCTCTCTCTCTCTCTCTCTCTTCTTCCTATTCTCCCGACTAGTCCTAGCAAGACTACGAAGGGGGTTTGGATTCGGATCCAGCCGTCTAAGACGTGTGTCTACTCAAGTGAAACCTTCTACCGCGTGTGATCGGCTTGGAGGCGGGAGTCGGCTCGGGCAGATCAGTTCGAAGGTGCAAGGCGGCTCGGGTGGATCGATTCAATGCAGTTTGGCTACGAGGAGCGTTAGAAGAGGGTACGGTACATCTTGCTCGCCCTAGGGTCGAGATTCCGGGTATGTTCTCTAAGTAATTATAGTGTAGTTTAATTTCGTCGCAGTAGAATAGATCCCTCTTGGGGTGGTCAGATCCACCCCAAGTTGGCATAGATTGGGCTAGGTTCTGGCTCCCTCAGGGCCTAGCTAAATTGTTTAGCTAGATAGTTTTAATTTTCCGCTGCGCTTTATGCCTCTGTGGTCCGTTCGACTTAGAACGGACACAGATCCGAGCTCTGAGGGTCCGCCAAAACCCATATAGGAGTTGCAGTATTGTAGTGAACCTCTCTTTGCTTGTAGAGAATTCCCTAAAAGCAAAGGTTTTGACCGCCTGTCTGTTTGGCACTCAAATCGGGATGGGGATACAAGTATTAGAATTTGTAAACCGCAAGTGCACGGTGTCGAAGTGTCGCTTGGGGGTCGATCACGGGGAGGCGTGTGTTGTACTCGTGAACAATCAGGAACCGGATCACCAGGTGGGTGAGCTAGCCTAATCTCCTGTTGGATGTTACGATAGTAAACAAATGAAAAAGGTGTAAGAGATAAAAAGGTAACCTAGTACTTTGGCTTCCGCCATATCATGAGTTCTCACTATTACGACCGAAGGATAGAAATGTGATCGGAATCTTGGGTTTAGCGGTGAGACGTTGCCTCTAATAGTGGTACCTAGCATCCCATGGGCCCGATATTCTGGTCGATGCCCAGGATGATACGTTAGGTCTACCCGGGTTCAGACGGTGAGCATTCCGATGTCCAACACCGCCCGACTCCGGGAGCACTAAGCTCACAACGATTGCTCCTGACATTTCATCCAAGTCGTTCCCATGCGCGTGGAATTAATGTCTACGCTAGGAGGGGTGAGCTGTGGCTAGAGAATCAAACTCCCGTTTTATTCCCCCTTGGCTCGACGGTCAAAGGCAGTCTTTCTCCTGCCAATGACAATAAAACGCCCCCGCGTAACCATCTAAATCCCTATATCCTATCGAATCCCTAATCATATGGCCGTTCTAGGGAGAACCCACGAAGGGGCTTTCACCAATGTCCCAGATTTAAGAACTACTCACTAATCATGGCATGAGATGCAATAAAACAGATTATAGCCATAAGAATGTAAATCAAGCAATAGATTACCCTAGCAAATAGAAGTATAAACGCAATATTAAAATATAAGAACGATTAAGGAACTTACAAATAGAGTTTAATTCAAAGTAGCCAAAAATTCCGAAAAATAGCTTAAAATGGGGATTACGTTTCTGGGAAAACCTAGCTCTATTTAAACAATTTGGCAAGATGCCAGAAAATATTCCCACTAAAAGACAAAAATAGACGTTCACCTGATCGGATGAGACTTCACCCGATCGGGTGAAACGGTGGGAAATTGGGTCTTCAGCTTCTGATAAATTTCACCCGATCGCTGAACCGATCGGGTGAGTCTTCGGGTTCTCGAGCATGGGAAGCAGCATCTACAGATGACCCGATCGGTTGACAAGTCAACCGATCGGGTGAACTTTGGCTCTCAAAAAAGCATTCTGTGTCACATCCACCCGATCACTGAACCGATCGGGTGGATCTGCCTCGTCCTCGGGACTGATATGGCTGCATGAACCGATCGGGTGGATCTATCAACCCGATCGGGCGAGAGCTGATACATGGTTTATATTGACGATTGGCTCTCAGGGTCTCGTGCGACACCTCCCGTTGCTCTGGGGACTCATGACGTTGGCCTTGTATGTCCCCTGCGCTAGCAATATCCTGCAAAAGCACACAAACACAACGAAAGTAAAAAAGAAACTAAAAACACAAAGGAACGGATTCAAAACAACGAAAAACGACGGGAAATTACGGAGAAGACATGCGTGAATATATAAAATATAAACGCACGTCAAAGTCCCCCTAAGCTGAATCCTTCCTCGTCCTCGACGGAGATGAGTGAGAATAGAAGCTCAGAGGGAAAAATAGAAAGAAAGAAACAGGAAAAGAAAAGGAAATCCTAGATTACCCATCAGAGCCAACGGAAATAACATGACACACTAAGCAAGCACGCGAGAAGCATAGCACTAAGCCCAGGATTACGAGTCCCTACTAGTGTCATGGGTCCACGCGGTGAAGCGCAAGTGAGTGTGGTTGTAAGCTTGCCAACGGTGCAACTATCTAAATCACGCCATCAAACTCCATATACACATATCCATGGAATGACCCAAATATCGAATTAATTCGAGTTAGTGGTGAATAATAGTTCAAGCATGCATGAGAATAGAGTAAGAATAGAAACATGTCATATGTTAGGGACTATATTGCTAGAAACTCGGAAATCGCCGCACGATTGTCAAGATGATTGCTAGAAAGCTCATAGACCAAGTGTGTTCAAAAACGAAAGGGGTTGAGTATGTGTGGCGGAGAGCACTGTTGGATCTAGATCTTAGCCTATTCACCCCCCCTCTAGGCTAGGATCTAGATCCAACAAGTGGTATCAGAGCAGGTTTTGGGATCTAGCCTAGGATTGACCATGAATAACCATATGGATAGTGCTTTTGCTGAGGGTCAGTCTGTTTCCCGTCCCCCTAGGTTTAACGGAGGTGATTATGCTTATTGGAAAAATCGTATGAAAATCTACCTTATTTCTGTTGATTATAAGGCTTGGCAAATAATTGAAAAAGGATATAAACTGCCTGTAATTAAAGTAGAAAATGCTGAGATTGAAAAACCAAATGACAAATGGGATGATAATGATTGGAAATCTTATTCTTTAAATGCTAAAGCTATGAATGCTCTCATTTGTGCACTTGATAAATCTGAATATAATAGAATCTCACATTGTCTAACTGCGCAGGAAATATGGCATACTTTGGAGGTGACGCACGAGGGAACGTCACAGGTGAAGGAGTCTAGACTTGCACTTCTGAGCACAGAGTACGAGGGATTTCGCATGCTACCATCAGAGACTATATCAGAAATGTTTGCGAGATTCACCAACATCGTCTACAAGTCTAGCTCGCTCGGTAAGCCATATTCTAGCCTTGAACAGGTGAGAAAGATATTAAGAGCACTGCCAAGCTCTTTCAGACCAAAGGTCACCGCCATCCAGGAAGCAAAGGTATTGTCTCAATTGAAGGTGGAGGACCTTATTGGTAATTTGATGTCCCATGAGTTGGAACTACAAAATGTTGAAGCAAGAGAGAAACCTGAGGAGAAAGAGAAAGTCATAAAGCCCCTTGCTTTGCAAGCTAGCGAAGAAGAGGATGATGATGAAGACATAGCGCTAATGGTGAGAAACTTCAGAAAGTTCATCAAGACCAAGCATGGGAGAAACGAAATGGCACCCAGGTTTAATCGTTCTAACTTTAATAATTCTTCCAAGCAATTTAATGATCAGAAATCTACTGATAGAATGCAATGTTTTAAATGCAAGGGAAGAGGACATCTGATGAAGGATTGCCCAAATGAAACTGCTCAGCTCGCTAAAGGAAAAGGAAAAGCGAAGGTATTAACATGGGATATGGATAGCGAAGCTGAAAGCGAGGAGGAACATGAAGCCCATTCTTGCATGGCTTTGATGGGCATCCAAGATGAGACACCGTCAGGTAGCAAAGCTGAACTTCTTAAAATTTGTGAAGAAATGCAAAATCAAATAGTAGATCATGAGTTCACTATTGAATGTCTCCAAAATCAAAACTATGACATGCAAGTTAGAGATGATAAGGTGTTTAAAGAGAATGAAAAACTTAAAATTGTACTTAATGCATGTAAGTCTACTATTGAAATCATGGAGAAGGAAAAAGAAAGCTTTGATGAAAATGCTCCTTGTATTTCGTGTTCCTCTTTATTAAATCAAAATAGCATGCTTAAACAAGATTTAATGAAGCTCGAAGCTGAAAAAGAATATGAAATAAGAGAGCTTAAGGATAAATTTTGCATGCTAGATAATGACTTTAAAAGAAAAATGATTGAATTCGAGAAGAAGGAAGAGGAAAACAAGAGGGTTTTTATAAGTAAATGCACGATGCTTGTGGAAGAGAATAAACAATTAAAAATCAAAGTCTCTCATCTTGAATTGGCCATTAAGAAATTCTCTATAGGAAAACAATCGTTGGACACTATTTTAGAGAATCAATTATATGGCAATAATAGAAGAGGAATTGGTTTTGGTCTGAAAAACGTTGAAAAGAAAAAATTCAAGAAATTCCACAATGTACCCTCTATTGCAAAGAACAAATATGCAAAGTGCTTTACTTGTGATAGTGTAGGCCACACTTCATATTATTGCAAATTTAGGAACACTAATATCAAGTTTAAACAAGTGTGGGTTCCTAAAACAATATTGGCTAACACTAGTGGACCTTGTTGGATTCCAAGGTCACACTTAACACCTTTCATGTAGGTGTGATGGAGTTTTGGCGAGGAGCGTTAAATTCAATGTCTCATTCTTTTAGCTCCTTCGTCAAAAAGCGACGAGAAGGTATAATTTTTATCCCTCTTTGCATTTCATTGCATACCTTCATAGATTTGTTTGTGTGCTTGATTTATTTTGATTTGTGTGCTTGCATGCATGATTTTTTAAATGTTTTTATTTCTGAAAAAAAAAATTGAAAAATAAAAAAAAATCAAAAAAAAATGTGTGCTTATTGAATCCTCTTTTGAATCTCTTGAGTGATATTGTATGAATGATCAATTCTATCCCTTGTAGAAGTCAATTCATTATTGTTGTAGCTACATGAACATGATGTTATTCTTTTTAGTAGCCATGACATGTCTCATAAGTTTCAAACTTGACTTCTACACCTACATTTGCACTTTCACGATAATTGACTTTTTAGTGCTTTTGGAGATTCTTTTGAAGAATAATGGAAAGTGAATGTAGGAATGATTTAATTCTGAATTTTCTAAGGGATATGAAGTGTTTAGCCATGAATAAAAATTGAGCACAAAAGAATTGCAAATGAAAAAAATTGAAAATTGCTCCGTATGAAAAATGGATACACTTCATGGCTAATACACAACCCACGAGTATCCAACTTGTGCTACATGGGTAATCATTAGCGTTGGTGTATATAACTCGTCAAGCAATGCCACCCCACATTTAAAAGTCCTTTTAGGCTATGTTTTGGGGTTCGGTAACTTGAACTCCTCTTTGATGAGGTGGGAAAAATCAATCCTAGTGATATTCATGAAAATTGGAAAATGTGGATTGATGTGGTTGATTTTCTGAAATTGAATCTCCCTAAGTACTTTATTGTCTATATCATTACACTTACACTAAGGTGGAGAAGTCTTGTTATGAAATTCTATGAGCTTGAATTGTTTGCTAACAGAAAACTCATGTAAATGCAAGTTATAACTTATAATGGTTTATTTTTGCTTGAGATATTTTTGGGACTTCATTAGCCCACTTTTGATGATAACAAATGGGGAGAAAGAAATAGAAAGATTTAGAAATTTTTTGGTGTGTCGGTATTATATGTTGAAGGGGGAGCTTGAAAAATACATAAAGAGGGGGAGCTTGAGAGAAGGTGGAGCATGCTTATATTTGCTATACTTATTGTGCATGCTTTGTAATGCTTGTATGTCTCATTCCATATCATCCATACATCAAATTGCATTACACCTTGCAACACACTTCACACACTCATATTCAATGTACAAATCTTTCATTGGTTTGTCATCATCAAAAGGGGGAGATTGTTGGACGCAACGATCTAGGAACTTTAGTTTGATGATGACAAACGTGTGCAAACTATTTAACGTGTGTGGTAAGTGTTTACAGGAGTGGCGAGGACGTAAATACTCAAATGATGACTTGGCCAATTTGGTGGAGAAAATTGGATTTCATGTGCAATTGGACTTGGTCAAATGTGGAGGGCTAAGGAGAAATCAATTTGGGTTGATTCAAATCAATTCCATACAATGATGATTTATTCACATCTCCTTGAGATTTGATGAGATCTTTTACCATCCAAATTCATATTTCAAACATCAATTAGAAAGATGTGCAAAGATTTGCTACCATCCAAATCATATTCAAATCACACATCCATTGCAATCATCCTCCTATTTAAACCCTCTTCAAAGCAACCAAAAAAAAACCCCGGCCAAAAAATATCTCTCCAATTGGGGTAATTCGGCCGCAAAAAAGGCACAGAGCTTTGTTAATCAATTGGATCCTGCAAACAAATATATAACAAAAGTTTTAAGAGGAAATAATGACATTAACAACCCATGCTCTTGGGGATTGATATTTTTTGGCCGGGGTTTTTTTTTTGGTTGCTTTGAAGAGGGTTTAAATAGGAGGATGATTGCAATGGATGTGTGATTTGAATATGATTTGGATGGTAGCAAATCTTTGCACATCTTTCTAATTGATGTTTGAAATATGAATTTGGATGGTAAAAGATCTCATCAAATCTCAAGGAGATGTGAATAAATCATCATTGTATGGAATTGATTTGAATCAACCCAAATTGATTTCTCCTTAGCCCTCCACATTTGACCAAGTCCAATTGCACATGAAATCCAATTTTCTCCACCAAATTGGCCAAGTCATCATTTGAGTATTTACGTCCTCGCCACTCCTGTAAACACTTACCACACACGTTAAATAGTTTGCACACGTTTGTCATCATCAAACTAAAGTTCCTAGATCGTTGCGTCCAACAATCACTTGGTGCAAATTCTCGCCTTCTCTTTATTCACGGCGGTAGGAGTAATATTCACAATAGAAGATTTTTGGGGTTTTGGATATTTGGATATTTTTTTGGATTTTGGCTATACATATTCTTTATTTTCTCTCCTTTTTTATGAATTTTCTTTTTCCTTCCCTTTTTTGTAGAAGTGGGATAATGTGCATTCTCCGAAAGCGGGAGAACGATGCGTAGGTAAGTGCCAAAATTGTGCACTCTCCCAAGTGGAAGTAAAGTACACGACGAGAGGATTTGCACCAAGTAAAATAAAAAAGAATTCGAATTCTAAACACTTGGGCAAAAGGAAATTTTTCGCGGATCAGAGCGTAAGCAACATGAGTTATCCTAGTCATATTGTTAGAGTCCCGACACATGCGATTTGAAGCGTAAATATATAGGTGATTCATGCATAATGAAGCAGAAAGTAGAGGCAATATATCGCATATTCGAAATTGAAGCATGATAGTGTAGGGGTCATCCAAGGATATGCATATAAAACAAAATTACGACCTAGAAACACACCAACTAGTTAGTCACAACACACAACTCAACACAAAAAGCAAAGTGAACACACAGAGCATAAAATGCAATAGAACTCGGCTTCCTAGGGTTAGTGAAGATAGTTATCGTTGCTTAGCTAAGTGTGTGTGTGGTTGAGTGGCAGTTTCATCATGCGGGGGTCATCTCTAGGAGAGGGAGAATAAAAGGAAGGAAAGGAAAAAGAAAAACACGATGAAAATGACTCAAAACGGTGAAAAAGACACGACTGACGCACTTAGTGCGACTCCCCCAAGTTGAATGTTGCATTACCCTCAATGCAATAGGATTAAATGCGGGAGGGCAACGAAAGATGGGAGGGAAGTACGCACAAACAAAGAAAAGGAAAAATCATGAAAAACACACACACAAGGCGGATCTCTCGCTGTCGAGAGGGTTCGTGTTTATTGAAAGCATAAAATTTTACGCTATTGCTATACTACTGGATTGATATCACCTATAGCAAAAGGCGGATCCAGTATCTTTGTCGGTACAGGTAACTGCTCCAACTGCTCCTTCCATGACTCCGCCAGGCGCGTGTGTCCACGAACACCTACGAACTCTAGCAATGCATCCTCCAGCATTCCCACAAGGACTCCACCTGTACCCTGCAAAGAATAGGATGCATCAGTTCGCCGCAAAAATTTCACCCTCATAATAAAATTATTCCAAAGAGGATCGTCTATAGAAATATATGAAATAAATAATGGTGGACGGTACTTCCCTGGAAATAATTCAATATCATCTTGTGTTGTGATAGCTATCTCCGTGGTGTCCTCTCTCAGCTGCTCAAGTAAATCTGGATCATATGTGTGGACTTCCTCGACAGGTTCGTTTAGATATGACACGTCCAAGCATACCTCCGATACATAATCGTATGTGTGCTGCAAAAGATACGACGTGTCAAAAATATCTGAATCAAAATAAATATCAAATGGAATACATGATTCAGAAATGGAATGGGTAGAAATATCTCCCTGGGTGGGAGTAGTATGCTCTGTGGGATAGTCCTCGGCGTCAGTGAAAGGACGAGGTGGCTGCGGAAGCTCTAATGGAGGAGGGTAGTGCTCAGGATCCTCATGAATGACTGTGTCCTCATCTCGATGCACGATCTTCTCGTCGATAAGCTCTGGCTCCATGTGTAAGGCCTCCTCAAAAGCATGCTCTAGCTCCACATGGTGCTCTTTTGCCTCCTCATCAACTATCATTGTAGGCTCTCTCTAGAATAGTGATGCTGGCTGCTCATGTGTGTCAACTTGTGGGGATGTTTCATATGGAGGAGAATGTCTGCAAGCAATCCAAAAATATAGTCTATCTTCCTCAAGACTGATATGGACGTCTTCCTCAATTGTTCCTGCAGCCAAAACATGGTTCATCACAAAGTCTGCAAATCGTAGCTCAAATGCATCGCCTGCTGTAATGCTAACTGAACCGGTAAACCTCACTGACTCCAAGAGGCCCTCCAATAAGTTCTAAAATGTGTCCTCCTCTGGCAGTGCATATGACTCAATTTCGGCTTCCTCCACTGCCTCTTCGTCCATCCACTCTTCATATGCAATAGCTGTATCGTAGGATGTGGGATCGACGATGGCACATTCTGGCTCTGGTAATATGGCTGGCGATGATTCTTGCCCATAAGATGAAGAAGCAGAACTGATATCTTTGGAAATCATTGCAACCTTAAGCATGAGCGCATTGATTTCAATGTCTCTTTTCACCAATTTTAATTGAAAATCACCCTTTTCAATCTTGGCTTGCATTTCAACCTGTTGTGCAAGCATCTCATCAAGAAGGTGATCTCCCGTCAGAGCATTCTGATCAAAATCTGTGGTCCACATGGAAGCATGCATCCCGTTAAAAAGTATTCTCCCTTCTGAGCACTCTGATCAAAATAGTATTCTCCCGTCTGAGCACTCTGATCGAAATCTGTGGTCCATATAGTATAATCCATAATACCTAATCAACCATAATACCTAATCAACAAAGATAAATACCTGAAGAAAAATATCAGTGGCACAAAAAAATATAGAAATGATAATAATGGTAGCGAGGGTGAAAATTCTCCGGCAAGAGTGTGAGCTAGTCTCAAGGATAATAAGGTCCCAAATGTAACAAGCACGTTGCCTCCCTGGCAACGGTGCCATAAAGCTTGACCGCCCGTCTGTTTGGCACTCAAATCGAGATGGGGATACTAGAATTAGAATTTGTAAACCGCAAGCGCATGGTGTCGAAGTGTGGCTTGGGGGTCGATCACGGGGATGCGTGTGTTGTGCTCGTGAACAATTAGGAACCGGATCACCTGGTGCATGAGCTAGCCTAATCTCGTGTTGGATGTCACAATAATGAAAAAGGTGTAAGAGATAAAAAAAGTAACCTAGGACTTTGGCTTCCGCCCTATCATGAGTTCTCAATATTACGACCGAAGGATAGGAATGTGATCGGATTCTAGGGTTTAGTGGTGAGACGTTGCCTCTAATAATGGTATCTAGCGTCCCATGGGCCCGATATTCCGGTCGATGCCCAGGATGATACGTTGGGTGTCATGGCCTGTTTAGCCCTATACGGCGACTGACGCGGTAGTCCTCTACGCGCGAGTAGAGGGAGTATGATGAGTTAATAAGATGTGATATGGTGTAAATGTGGCTCGTAACAGTCATGTAATTCCGTGAAAAGTTTAGGGGCATTTTGGTCATCTGGCCATATAAGTGGAAGTGTGTAGAGTGAAGATGGGTGTGTAAAGTAGTGTCATACTTGTAAATTGTGAAAGAGTGGACTAGTGTGTGAGGGGCTAGTATGAAAAGGGATGGGTTTAATGGCACACCCGTAAATTTTTAGAAAGGCCAGGGGCAAACGGTCTTTTTGACAAAAATTGTTGTGCGTACACACTCAAGTCGTGTGTGCATAAAGTAATGGCAAACTTGTAAATACTTGGAAGTTGAGGGGTAATTTTGGAAGGGTATTAGGGTAATTTTACCATATGCATGCTTATCTTGAAGAGAAATCTAGAACAAGGAATTTTTTTATTACAATTCTACATTCTTCTTTAACTTTCTTCTCTTTTCTTTTCTTTTCTTTTCTTCATTCATCCTTATCCTCCTTGACCATGGCCGAAATTCCCCCATTCCCCTTGCCATTTCTTCAAGCTCCAAAACCCTAATTTCCATTCCAAAAATTGAAGAAATCCCTAGCTCATTTCAAGGAGAAAGAAGGGTGGAAGGAGGAGAAAGAAAAGAGAGAAAGAAAGATGATTCCTTGAGGTAGGATTCTAACTATGACTGGGGAATTTTTATTTAGGGATATAAGAATGTTAGGATGTTATTTATGTTGTTTATGATCTGAATTTCATGTATCATGTTTGTATTAGCCCAAAAGATTCAATCGTTCCCTTGTATTTCCTAGCAAATCACCCTCTCCTGAAAAACAGAATTCTGTAGGTGTGTTTACACATCAATTCTGATTTCTGTAGTTGGAATCACTTTCTGAAAAAAATATGTAGCTGTAGATCTTGAAGTCATAACCCAAATTCATATGAAATTTGTCATATGTAGAGTTCTATAAGTAGGAGTAAAAATTCATTGTTTGCAAGATGTCTGAAATTCTGTCAAGCTGTACACAGTTCAGCAAAATGAGCATTATTACCTGCACACTCTAT
This sequence comes from Scilla litardierei, assembly GCA_030789695.1. Lineage (NCBI taxonomy): Eukaryota > Viridiplantae > Streptophyta > Magnoliopsida > Asparagales > Asparagaceae > Scilla > Scilla litardierei. The sequence continues at coordinate 117,293,494 of CM061142.1, forward strand.
GGATTTTGCTGATCTTGGTCTTGTTGGAAACTTAAGAAGTTTTTCTAAAAGTTCATCGGAGTGTTTATATGTTGTAATTCTGGTTCCAACATGCTTAAAATTGGCTTTGAAGACAGATCCAGAAATCTGTCTGAAGAACAGATTTGACACACTTTACTAAATAATTCACTATAAATTATATACTTCATATTTCTGCATGAAATTTTATGGGTGAATCCAGGACTAGTATATATCCAACTTTCATTCAGTAAGTTTTGTGAAATTCATATGATAAATTGATGAAATATGTTAACTTATAGTTGCTCCTGCAAATTTCAGTATGTTGGAATGTTTTGGATGAAGTTGGAATTGGGTTGTAATGTTAATTCTCCATCCCAGTGTGCATGAATGATGTTGATACCTATAAGAAAGTTGGTTATGCCATTTGCTACTAAATTTGATGGTGTGACACATTCCATTTACATGGCGACCGCCATATGTTCATTAAAATGCCCAATTGAATGTGAATTTGAAGAACCTGGAAAAATGGCCATTAAAATGTTGTGTTATGTATCACATTTATAAACTTGAATATGGCCTTTGAATATGATGACACATGACATGTTAACTGGGATGTCTCGATCTGCTCTAAAGCGGGTGAACATCCTGGTATTGGGGATGTGGGAAAGTTTGGGTAGAACCTAACTTTAAGGGGCTGGACTGAGAAGTTGGGGAAAGAGATATGTGATTTGCAATACTTATTTCCAACTCGCCTTTACCGGGAGTGGAGGGAACATATGGAGGTTGTGTTATTATGTGGAGAGCCTCACTCCTGCCAGGGACGGGGGAGCTGATAGGTCCGACGTACAGTACCTGTGTCCACTGCGTCGTGTGCTATGTTCACCCTAAATTTTGGGTGAGGTCCAGTCCCATATCTTTAGGTGATACCCAGGCTTCCAAAAATATCACTAACATCAACTAACTAATGAACCATATATGTGTTGTTGTTGTGCACACTTGTGTGTTGTACTCTTTACCTTGGTTGTTTGTACTCCTATTGTCTTTACACTCATAACCCTAAATGATTTTCCCTGCCCTAGTTAGTTTCCTACTGGGCACATTTGACGTGCTCATTTTACTTTTCAGGTCATGAGTAGGTGACACCAGAGCAGAATCTCCCTCAGGAGATTTCTCAGACGTGAGTTTTTGACTTGGGGACACCACTCTTTTTTGGGCTATGTTTTGTAGTGTGAGTTGGGTCGAGTGGTGAGAGAGTTATCTTTTGCAGCTGTGGAGTGTGTTGGTGGCTTGTAGTACTTTTCTTATGTACTGGAGTCAGTTTCACTTTGTATTTGATACTGGTGTGTAGTTCTCTCATTAGTTATGTATATCTGTGGCTGATGTACTTTAGTGATGGCTGAATGCGTTGTTTTCTTTTTATATGAATATATGTGATGTGTGATCCCAGCATTCGCAGTGGCCTGCTTATTGTGTGTTTTTCTCTACACGCTTGGTGTAATACCGCGGCTTGTCAGGATCCATCCTCCCTTTCTCCTATGGTATGGAGTGTCATATCAGGTATTTGTGAGAATGGGGTGTGACATTAGGTCTACCCGGGTTCGGACGGTGGGCATTTCCATGTCTAACACCGCCCGACTCCGGGGGCACTAAGCTCGCAACGATTGCTCCCAACATTTCATCCAAGCCGTTCCCACGCGCGAGGAATCAATGTCTACGCTAGGAGGGTGAGCTGTGGCTAGAGAATCAAACTCCCGTTTTATTTCCCCTTGGCTCGACGGTCAAAGGCGGTCTTTCTCCCACCAATGACAATAAAACACCCCCGCATAACCATCTAAATCTCTATATCCTATCGTATCCCTAATCATATGGCCGTTCTAGGGAGAACCCACGAAGGGGCTTCCACCAATGTCCCAAATTTAAGAACTACTCACTAATCATGGCATGAGATGCAATAAAACAGATTATAGCCATAAGGATGTAAATCAAGCAATAGATTACCCTAGCAAATAGAAGTATAAACGCAATATTAATATATAAGAACGATCAAGAAACTTACAAATAGAGTTTAACTCAAAGCATCCAAAAATCCCTAAAAACAGCTTAAAATGGGGATTACATTTCTGGGAAAACCCAGCTCTATTTATATAATTTGGCAAGATGCCAGGGAATATCCCACTAAAAAATAGACGTTCACCCAATCGGATGAGACTTCACCCGATCGGGTGAAACGACGGGAAATTTGGTCTTCAGCTTCTGATAAATTTCGCATGATCGCTGAACCGATCGGGTGAGTCTTTGGGTTCTCGAGCATGGGAAGCAACATCTACATGTGACCCGATCGGTTGACTCATCGGGTAAACTTTGGCTCTCAAAACAGCGTTCTGTGTCACATCCACCCGATCACTGAACTGATCGGGTGGATCTGCCTCTTCCTCGAGACTGATACGGCCGCACGAACCGATCGGGTGGATCTGTCAACCCGATCGGTTGAGAGCTGATACATGGTTTATCTTGACGATTGGCTCTCAAGATCTCGTGCGACACCTCTTGTTGCTCCGAGGACTCATGATATTGGCCTTGTATGTCCCCGCGCTAGCAATATCCTGCAAAAGCACACAAACACATCGAAAGTAAAAAGGAACTAAAAACACAAAGGAACGGATTCGAAACAACGCAAAACGACGGGAAATTACAGAGAAGACGTGCGTGAATATATAAAATATAAACACACGTCAGGTTTCCTTCTCCCTATCCTTCGTTCTAGCAAATCGGTGGAGATCAGTTCGAGTTCCCGGAGGACGCAAGGAATTGCGAGGAGTTAATCATCAAGGTGATTCAACTAAGGCACTGGTGGACATGTGAGGCTTGCATCATCTCCAGAAGGATCTTGGAGCGTTCCACCTTTCATTTGGGAATACACACCAAAAAGGTACAAGGTTCTAAACGCAGTATTAACTTTGTAGTGTAGTAGTAGATCTTATGGCTAGGATTGTATGCTAGTGTAGAAATTTTAAATTTCCGCTTCCACTGCGGGTCTAATATGTTTAGACAAACATAACATGATAACCTTACATTAGCAGCCATTCCTTGCTTTGACATCCTTTTTTCTCCATCTCCAATCTTTTCCTTTCTTTTGCCTTTAAGAAGTGGGCAGTCTGCTTCTATGTGTCCTCTCTTGTTACATTTGAAGCACTGAGGTGTGGAGCTTTCTTCATAATTTCCTTCGTTTTTCTTGATTCCCCAAATATTTCTCGTCCTCCTTTTGTTGTTTTTCAGAAATTTCACGAATTTCCTTGTTACAAGAGCCATGTTTTCATCATCTGATTCATTCATCTCCTCCTTGAGCATTTTGGAGACTTGGAAAACTAAATTCTTTTCCTTTGTCTCCTTCTTCGATTTCTCATCCTTCTTTGGTGTGCTATCATTGGCCATCTTCAATTGAACCTCATAAGCCATCAATTTTCCCATTAATCGTTCGTTACTGATGTTTCCCTAGTCATGTGCTTCTTCAATCGTGGTCCTCTTTTGAATCCATTCACTAGACAAGAATATAGAACCTTTCCCACCAAATCTTCTTCTGGAATGTTCTTTCCTAATGCTTTCAGCGGATTAACGATATCTGCAAAACGAGCAAGCATATCATCAATAGAATCATTAGGCATCTTGGGAAAATTTTCATATTTTTGTAATAGCATTCTAATTCGAGTTTTTTTCACCTCGATAGTTCTCTCATGAGTTACTTCAAGTCTAGTCCAAATATCCTTAGCAGTAGAACATGAACTAATACGGTCAAATTTAGTTTTATTAAGTCCATAATACAACATGTTCATAGCCCTAGCATTTAGATTTTCTAACTGATTATTTTATTTGTTTCTGCTCAGGAGTGGGGTTTTCAACTAAGGTGAAGCCTTCACTGATTATTTTCCATAATGCTATATCGATGCCCTTGATGTGTATAGACATACGTTGTTTCCAATAACTATAATCCGTACCATCAAATAGAGGTGATATATTGTGTGTGTCATTTTGAGTATGTGTACGGGATTTGTGCCATATGATCTAAATTCCACTAGACTTTGAGTCTAAAAGGAATCCCGCTCTGATACCAATTGAAAAACACACTATATGGGGTAAATAGGGTGTATGTACAAATTAAAAATTAAAGCAATTGGTTGGATCTTAGGTGCGATGATTTATTTCACGGGCCAACACTTGTGAGCGTTCAATGAGATAAGTATTTATTGCTTTCTTTACTGTGTTTTTATTGTTATTTTGATTGTTATTCTTGTTCCTCTCGTGTATCTTTGTGATTCTATGAAAGCGAAATAATCCAAACCACACAATCACAGATCAGATATGCAACCACAAGTTTGTTTAACGGAGTGGCTCCCCGCCTAAACTCCGACCCCAAAACCTATGAGGATTTCACCCATTTTATAACCAAAAGAGAAAATAAATTTGACACACTTCCAAATAGTGATCACACCCTACAAGATATAGTTCAAACATTTAAGCGCAGAGATAGCTTTAGAGTAAAGCTATTCACACTACAATCTCACTAAAATCGATTCAAACAGATTTAATGTTGCAATGAAAAATCAGAGAGATATCACCGTGACGAAGTTCATGAGATTGTGATCACATAGGTGCAAACAATTCGCAAATCCGATATTTGGATTGAAATATATAAGATTTAGAAGTCGGCTGAAGGAGCTCTGACGAAGGTAGGGGCAGGTCGGCCAGAGGGCCCAAGCTCGAAGGGAGCTTGGCTGGAGGAGCTCCGATAGAGGACATATGCTTAGCTGGAGTTGGTGGAGGCTAGGATCGATCTCATATTTAGTTGATATTAGTATCATCAAATTTGTCCTAAAAGCTATTGATGAAGTCGGCATCAAGCAGTGGCCTCTCGAGCTCCTCGAGGAAATCGAGGGGATCGGGGTCGTCGACCTCCATGCTGACTGTCACGATCACCTGATCATCGGTTTCTTGATTGTAAAGAGATGACGATGGTTACAGCCTCAACGTTTCTCTATTGTATGTCTGTGTCGAGTGGTTGCCTCTCAAGCTTGTTGAGGAAATCGAGGGGGTCGGGGTTGTCAATCTCCATGCCGACCACCACGATCCCATAATCATCGGTTTCTTAATTGTAAAGAGTTGACGAATGCGAAGAGCCTCATTATTATATGTTGTAAGTCGGTGTCAAGCGGTGGCCTCTCGAGCTCGTCGAAAAAATCAAGGGGGTCGGGGTTGTTGACCTCCATGCTGATTGCCACGATCCCCTGGTCATTGGTTTCTTGATTGTAAAGAGATGACGACATCGACGGCCTCATCGTTTCTTTGTTGTTGTTCTTCCTCTTGGTCTTGAAAATCACATGGCTTATCGAATCGATCGAGAGCGACAGATCAAGACTGAGATCGCATATTGGTGTCGTGTTTTGGGACATGATTTTGTAGGCAGTCGGCGAGTGGGGTGCAGTCACCCCTAGTGATGTGTAAGATTGACCTCACCGATTTTGGATGCGGGTGTGAAACAACTAAGGGATCTCCAAGGAGCCGAGTAACGTATGTCGCCTTGCTAGCGATTGCCCTTTCAGGCTCTTGATTGGTGGGATGAGTCGACATCGTCAGTGCTAAAAGGTGAAGGGGATGTTGACTCTTTGTCCCACAAACGACGCCAACTCTTGACGAGTAAATCTGCCAACAATGGGTAGGATGTTAACGAGGACGTCTTCGGTGATGTGGTACTCTGTCAGCTGAAGAGTGGGACACGATAAAGGACGGTCTCAGGTCAATGAGAGCTAGGTCCGAGCCATTGGGTGAAGTCCGACCTAACTCTGAGCTATCTTCATAGTTCTGCAACACATGAAAGATCGTCAGGGGGGTCGGATTCGAGTTCGACCCAAATGTACTTAGATGCTTAAGTTAATGGATGACTAAGAAGAGCTCGGGGCAACTAGGTCCGACTTATTGTGATGTCGTCTAATCACTGTCTGTCCGAGCTATCGAAAAGAAGTAGTTTAGTGGAGTAGATATTGAGTATTAAGATACATGAGTGTAGGATCTTAGCCCCCCTCTCCTGTTGCCTCAAGGAGTTTTTATAGGCAGGGCATTGCCTCGTAACGTACGGGCTAATACAGTTGATATATTGTCAATATTGACGAGGATGCATTAATGAGGAGTAATGGTCGTCATGAATGTTGCTATAATTGTTGTATGGAGTAACGGTCGCCATGAATGTCGCTATAATTATTGAATCAATGGCTATGACGGCATGCCATAATTGTTGTAACACTTCAATATATTAATTTGTATAACAAAAAACACAAATGACACTTGGTGAGGTGATAAGAACTTTGTTTGGGTGCGCTATAGATTTCGAGCTTGATTCCTGGAAAGCTCATTAATTGATTTCTTGTTTTTTTGGCTAAATTTTAAAAAGTTAACTAATGGGCATGCTAAGAATCGAACGAGGGACCTCTAACAACCAAACAAAGAATCATACCACCAAACCAAATTATCTAACAATATATTGTGTACAGATTACTTTATTAAAAAGTAAAAACCCCACAGCTTGTGCTAAAAACCTGAAAAAATATCATTTAATGACCATTTTGGGAATCAAACTCGAGATCTCCAAGGTGCGCAAGCAAAGCTCTTGCAACCACACCAAATGTCATTAGTATTTTGGGGTTTTCAAGTTAATATATAGAAGTGTATTTATGGTTCAATTTGGCCGCACTTGCCAAGTATGGCCAAGTCGAAGCAAGCCCCGTCAGAACCCAGTTAGCACCCACGCTGACGTGACCAAACTTGGTCGGGTTTGTTAAATATTTATTTTCAAGTTGATTTCGCTAATCTTTTTAATTTTTGTCTTTTTTTCCCAAAAATTGTCCTTTAAAAATAATGTGGTTTCTGTTGTGAGTTGAGGGAGGCCTTTGGCCTCCCTCCCCTCATCACTCTCCATTACTCCCCACTAAGTTAGTGGGGAGGCCCTTGGACTCCCAACTCAACATGAGAGTATTATAAATATAGTACCATGGCTATTTGCCATGGTTAATCCTCTTCTAACATGTTATCAGCCCGATGCTCTCGTTCTTGAGCTTCTCCATGTATCCCCTCAAATCACCCTCACCGCGCTTTGGAATCTTGGTTGCTGCGATTGGTTGCGACATTTTCCACGGTTCATCGGGAGCGGTGATTCATTCTACGGATCTAGTGTTTATCGACGATCGTCCCTAGATCCAACGGATCTAGAGGTAAAAAAAACCCCTAGATCAACATCTTTACATTGACATGCTGAAAAATCGGTGCTATAATTTTCTTTTTCAAAGTGATCTATAACAAATATCTTTAGAATATCACTTTTTAAATACACAGTTTTAAAATATTTATTTAAAAAAAACCTGAGGAGCAATCGAATCAAACCCCCACGTTGGTCACTGTTTTAAAATGCTTAAGATATTTTCTTATCGCCGGATCTTTGCTGATCATTTCTGATCGCCCGGCATTTATCGACGAACATTTCTGATCGCCAGTGCAAACCCCCTTTCGAATTGTGCCCGACATCTCTGATCGCCGCCCCCTCCGCTTTTTCCGGCGGCGCAACACTCCCCTCCCCTGACGGGGGGCTTTCCTTTCGCGGCGGAGAGATCTCATGTCGAGGGGGCAATGGAGGCGTCGGCCACCCCAGGCCTCGAATCACCGCCGCCCCCTCCCTGTAGGAGGGGGGTTTTCTATTGCGCGAGCCTCTTGGGGTGCTTCAGATCGTAGCCGCCTCACCTGTTTTCGACGGAGGTCGCCCCTCGTTGGGGATGGACCTGCAGAAAGCCGGAATGCTTGTGCGCCCCTAATCCCCCCTGTTGATGGGGGCACCGGTTAATATATAACCCACAGATATATGTGAACAAAGATAATAATGCATAAATATATTTATACATTATTTATACATTACGTTAATATTATGTAAATGACATGTTCTGAATGCTTGTGCGCCCCTGACAATATTATCTAATAATATTATTTAATATTATTTAATATTATTATGATATTAAATAATATGAACCCATATTCGTTTATTAGTAATTTCATATTATCATGATTATTTTAAGGCTGTGAAAATTCTGAGCGTTTTCGGTGCCAATGCAATTTTCGGTGGTAGGTGAAATGACTTCCAGTAAAAACGAATCATTAAATTGGTGGCACCTAAAACGAGTCATTAAATTTGTGCAATGATAAATTGAATTGGTGCATTCGTTTTCGGTAGGAGGTTTTTACTCGGCCACCAGACCAAATCATTTCACCCCTGGTGGCTGCTCCTATCATGCCCCCATCCTTTAAACCCTAACCCTAGGATGAGGGGGAGCAGAGGCATGTGCCTCACCTGATGGGCCAGAAGCCCAGTACTTAACAAAAGTAGAAAATAAAAATAAGGGGTTGTGGAGGTTTTTGTCATTCATCGACCCTAAAATTTGTTTTTTGGGTTTAAGTTAAAATTGATTTTAAATTTTACAGCTCAAAACTGTTTAATAAATTTGTTGGGCTGTTTATTGGGCCTGAAGCCCAATACATAAAAATGACTATTAATGTGCTTAAAATTACCTTATGGGCCTGCAGTCCATATTACAACAATAATTTATTTTGTCTGCTTATTTGGGCCAGAAGCCCAGATAATTTATATTGCAAATTAAAATGTTTTTCATTTTGCTTATGGGCCTGCAGCCCAAATTAGAATAATAATTTAATTTGACTGTTTATTTGGGCCAGCAGCCAAGTTAATCAAATTGCCAATATTATGTTAAACATCTCTCTTGCTTTGTTAATTATTTATGGATTATTATGATTTTTCAAAATATAATTATCTTAAAGATCCAGCGACCGCTCTGCCATTAGTCATCTAACCTAACGGTGTATGACGTCTCCCCGTGGTCCGAGAGATTATTATGTTTTATATAATTTCTTTTTCCATATTATATATGCCTGGGATATATGCGTGGTTGTTTACTGTGTGCCTGTAGCATATTTAAAACTGCGTGGATGTTTATATAAGTTAAAATGTGTTTTTGGGATCGGCCAGTTTGATACCTTTAATTTCCTTGCAATTTTATTTTCTTTTTGAGAGAATTTGTAAGTGAGGATTAAATGTATTAATGCCAAAGACCGGTGTACCAACAAATGAAGACGGAGGTGAAATTTGCAAAATATTGGGACCCATTGTGGGTTTCCAAATTGTATTTTTTTTATGGACTGTATATTTGGACTTTGGACTTTGTACATTTTTGGGTATCTGGCCGATCCCCACATTTTACTTATTTTATATTTTATGCGTGAATTTACAACTTCATTAATTCATGCTTGTTTTAAATTACATAGATATGGCAAAATTGGCAAGCGTCGATTTCGAAGTCCTTGATGCTGCAGAAAAAAAAAATTTACCTGCGTTGGCGAGTGGACCTGAAGTTCCACTTGCGTTCGATGGCCCTCCTTGGCTCAATTTTGGCTCCTTCATCGGTCCCAGCAGCAGCCGATGCTTCTGCTAGTAAGGCCCCAGAAGCGGCACAATCATCTAGCAGAACTCCTACCACCGTCTCTGATGTGGATAAGGCGAAAGCCATTATCTATATTAGGCGACATATAGATCGGACCTTAAAGGCCGAATACCTAATGGTAGAGAACCCAATGGAGCTGTGGACAGCGCTGGAGGCACGGTATAAACATCAAATTGATGTAATATTACCGCGTGCCAGTTATGAGTGGGAAAACCTCAGACTTCAGGACTATAAGTCCGTCGCTGAGTATAATTCTGCACTTCATAATATCACCTAACGCCTGAAGTTGTGCGGTGAAGAAGTGACAGAACAACGCATGTTGGAAAAGACATTTACCTCGTTTCACGAGAAAGATGCAATCCTCATGCAGCAGTATCGTGAACGCAACTTCACGAAATTCTCTGATCCGATCTCTTGCCTACTTAGGGCAGAGCAGAATCGAGATTTACTGCTCGCCACTCATAACTTACGTCCAGCTGGTACTGCACCTATCCCTGAAGCCCACCACGTCTCTCCCCAGAAGTGGAAAAACAAGAAGAAGGCTAATAATAACAAAGGAAAAGTTGTGATGGAGAATGGACGAGGAGCAGCACCCCCGTCCAACAACAACAATAAAGGAAAGAGTAACTTCATATGGAAGCAAAAGAACACTGACCAAGTGTCACTTCCTAAGAAGAACTGGGAGGATAAATGACATAGATGCGGCATGACTGGCCATTGGTCCAGAATCTGCCGCACTCCTCGCCACCTCCAGGAACTATATCAAGCGAGCCAGAAGTCTCTACCTGAAACAAACTTGGCGGCTGTTCAGCCACCAATGATGTTCACTGCAATAGACTTCGAGAACGACGACCTGCTCGATTAAGCTTCATCTTTTATCTATGCATTTAAAATTCAATGTTACTTCATCTTTAATTTGCTTAAGTTCGTCTTTTTCATTGACTTAAATAAAATTTCGTTTTAATTATAGATGAAGTATGGAATATTGTGGACAGTGCCTCGTTGCACTGGTGTAGCATTGATATTGCTCCTACATACAACGAGACTATAAGATGCAAATTCTCCTCATAAACATACAGGAAATCTCCAATTTTCAAGGATATTTCTTTTAAAGAAAATAACTTGAAAATTGTGGATAATATATATTGAATATCAATATGTAACTCGTCAAGAAAATGGCCAGAAGACCATCTACTTACGATTTCATTGGACCCCCGTCGGGCCCATATAATTACAGATATTCATCCTATAGAAAGCCAACTTGACTAAGCACCAGAAGTGCCTTTCATTGCCATAGTTTTTAACTCTGGCAAAATGGACTTGGTCATCCTGGATCAGCGATGATGGACGCATCATCAAATGAATCCATTGGAGAACCTGAAGATTCTTCAAAAAGTTGAGTTTCCTTGTCCCCCTTTGTCATAAGGAAAAACTTAGAGTGAGACCTTCCCTCCTAAAAGTGGGTTTAGAGTCTTCTGGCTTCATTGAGAGAATACATGGTGACCTTTTGCGGGCCTATTCACCCCGCAAATGGACCATTTTCGGTACTTCATTACTGTACTGATATATGCATCTACTAGATGGTCTTCTGTGTGCCTTCATATTCACTCGCAACATAGCTTTCTCAAAGCTAATAATGAGGGTGAATTCACTACTCATATCATTCAAGACTTCTGCCAAGCAACTGGCATTGAAATTGAACATCATGTAGCATGTTCATACTCAGAATGGGTAATCAGAGTCTCTGGTAAAGAGACTCCAATGGATTTCACGTCCATTGTTAGATTCCAGTTGCCTGTTGATATTTAGGGACCAACAAGTTGCACTCCGCATCGCTTATCACGATACGGCCCGCTTGTGGCCATATCTTATTGCTGATGTCGCTTCCTTATGGTTTACCACCAAGTCTTGATAAATGTGAATTTGATGAGTAAAGTCTCATTGTAATAGGCACGCAGTCTAAAGAAGCCTGAAGCTTCTGCGACCATATCATGGGACACATAAGTCCTCATCTCGTTATGATCCGCATACTTTTTCTGTGTGACGTTGAGATCCAGAAGATCCTTCACATTCAGACTAAAGTACATCAATTGATGGATAAAATTGCGGACAACCAGAAGATTGTTCGTTCACACGTCCCTGCTGCCAACACGCCAGCTAGGATTGACATTCCCAAAGACGGATGCAATCCACCGGCAGCAGAATTGGCTGTACCTCATTTGAAAAGAGGACGCCGGCCAGGTTCAAAATAAAAATTTCCTCATAATAGGAAGATTCCTGGATATATAAAAATGATCCAACCACAGGATGCTGAGCTCAGACCAACAACCTCTCCCCTCCTAATTTCCCCTGCAGAGGAAACAACAGGAGAAACATCATTATATTACGTACGTACTGGAGAGGTACTGGACAAATATAGCACAGTCGTCGTCGTCGGTTTTGCTTTCGCTATTGCCATTCACGTCGCTGAATACAACGATGACGTCTACCCACTTTTCTATAGTGTAAACGCATAGAATGGCCAAAGTGGGACGAGGCAATAAGAGTAGAGCTGGACTGACTCTTGAAAAGCAAAGTCTTTGGACCAGTAGTCCATACACCTGAATGTGTAAAAACCTGTGGAATATAATTCGAATTTCATAAGGAAATTGAAATGAAGGAAATGTGATCATTTTCCTACTAAGCCTACACTTCTCTACAAAAGCCAATACATGCAGCTCATGGACATTGTGACTGCATATATATACGGCAATATAGATATATAGATCTATATAAAACTTCCAGAAGGGTATACTCTACCCCCAGAGATGAAAGAGAAACGTAGAAACGTCTTTTCCATAAAGGCTACAAAGATCATTAGTTGATCTTAAGCAATATTCTGCCCTTGTATCTTTTTCGAAAGATCGTTGACAGGATTTGTTATATTTACCTTACATATGGTCGACTTAAAGCTAATAGGATCTCCAGCAGAGACCATTGAGATTTGAGATAGCTTTAAAGCTTACCTTGGAAATGAAAAACCTAGGTATAACGATCATCCTGACGATGACATTAATCATCCTGAAGATGGCAATAATCATCCTGAAGATGGCAATAATCATCCTGAAGATGACATTAATCATCCTGAAGATGAACGATCATCCTGGAGATGAACCATCACCCTGGAGATGACATTAATCAACCTGAAGATGAACTATCATCCTGAAGATGACATTAATCATCCTGAAGATGAACTATTATTAATCATGCCGAAGATGTCTCGGCTTACATATTAAACACCTTCGTGGTGGAACCCTTTCATATTCTTCATACACCTGGAGTTTATGAAAAATGATGTCCTTTTGCAACCTATTAAAAATGGATACTTATTTATGACAACTTTCAGTAGCTGAAAGAGGGGGAGGACATCCTAGGTCCCGAAGAGCCTAGCTCTAGTGTATTATCTGGCCAACTGCATGTATCTTTGATAGAACGTCTCCAGTAAAGTTGTTAACCAGATACAGTGTTGTCCTGGAGAGCAACACTAGACCAAGGATAAGCTGCTTTTGCGCAACTTCCAAGGGTCAAGGAATATATATTGCATATGCAGGTTTAAAGATCATCGCGATGACTGAAACACAATAGGCCGGTCACCTCCTAAATATATACACATCATCATCCAATGTCTACATCTTCTGAGAAGCTCATCATCCAAGAAGCAAGTATTGAAAACACTCAGCTAGGTCTAGCAGTACCTTGCAGACACACTGAAGACTGATTCAAAGAATACTTTAGTGGAGTCATCTACCAACTTCGAAGAGCATTATACTCCAGAGCGACGCTGCCTTCCAATAGCCGCTAGATGAGTGAAACTTGTGTAGATGAGTGATAATTGTATTTTCTTTCAGAACATGATGGATGTATAGACGAATAGGAGATGATTGTATAGATACATAGGAGATCTGCAAGCCTGAAGCTTGTACATATCAGGGGGAGTCCCTCGATAGTTGTACTCTTTTCCCTTAAGCTGCTGGTTTTTCCCACTGGGTTTTCCACAGCTAAGGTTTTAACGAGGCAACCACAGTGGCTCTGGATCCAGAAGTATCCACCCCATTGGCATACTGAATCCTGAAGTATTCATATGCTTAACCCAAGGTAATGGAGAGATGAGGGGGAGTGTTGTGAGTTGAGGGAGGCCTTTGGCCTCCCTCCCCTCATCACTCTCCATTACTCCCCACTAAGTTAGTGGGGAGGCCCTTGGACTCCCAACTCAACATGAGAGTTTTATAAATATAGTACCATGGCTATTTGCCATGGTTAATCCTCTTCTAACCGTTTCCTAAAAGAGAACTTTTCCAAAACTTCTTTCCAAGGGACAAATTTTGAAAATAAATCAAAATTTAGAAATAATTTTAAAAACCGAACAAATTTAATTTTGTTGTGAACGGTTATTTACTGGGTTGGTTGAGTTACTGGGCCATCCTAGTATTGGGCCCATATCTGTGTAAGCCCACTTTGTATTCTCCCCTTTGGCTATAAATAAACTTGAGGGCTCCCCCTCATTAGTTGATTCATAACACGTTATCAGCACGAGCCTCTAAATATTTTTTCTCCACAAAAATTCTTTTTCTGTTCGTTGCGAAGGCGAAGGCGAGACGGGAGATCCACGAGCGCGGTGCAAGGCTTCCTCAATCGAGCGTCCTCATCCGCGTAGGGCTTCGCGCAACCGTCGTTATATCCGGAGGATGGATATAGAGGTAAACACACTAAAAACGATATTTTTATCATACGTATGATTGCTCTATCCCTAGATCTCAAAAGATCGTTATAGGGATCAATTGTCGCCTTGAAAACGATGGATTTTCCATCCCAAAAACCAATTTTTTAGGGTTCCATGATTTTTTTTTCTTCCAACCCTAGTATTTTGACCTACGGCGGCTTCGCCGCCGGCCCCCCCTCCCCGCGCTGTTCCCCCTCCCCCTTCACAGAGGGGGTGGGGCGGCTACCGCCGGCACCCCCCCTGCAGGGGGCGGCGGCCCTCCCGTGGCCGCAGCGCACCCCCTACAGAGGGGGGCGGCGGCCCCCGCCGCCCCCCTTGCAGGGGGACGGCGGCCCCTAAGGCCGCGCCCCCCCTGCAGGGGGGCGGCCCCCGCCGCTTCCCCCCCCCCCCCCCCCCGTAGGGGGGCGGCGGCCCCGCCGCCGCGCCCCCCCCCCCCAACAGGGGGGCGGCGGCGACGCCCCCCCAAAACCCTAATTCATTAAAAAAAACTGTGGGCCTGAAGCCCGCAGCCAGCTACGGGTTTCAGGCCCGCAGGCCTTTTCTACAAAAAAAATAAAAAATAAAAAATGGGGGGGGCATAGGCTGAAAACAAGCCCGAAAAGGCAACTGTTTGGCCTAAAGATCAATCTAAAAAGGGGATTTAAGGGAAAAATATTCGTGAAAAATCACGGTAAATTACGGGACAAATATCGGGCAAGCGAGGACTTTTTGGGGATTTTTTGGGGGCTTTTGGGATGATGAGGGAACCTCTTTTCCTCAGACAAAGAAAATGTTTATTTCGGGCACTTAATCAATTAATTGATTAAACCCATTTACTCTACAACCCATGCATCGTAATCACTTTTACATGCTTTTCATCTATGGCAAAATTATGTGGATATTATATGCGTGGTTGTGCATTTTATTTAAAACTTAATAATTAGGAAGATCCTGCGACCGCTCTGCCGTTAGTTACCTAACCTAATGGTGTATGACGTTGCCCAGTGGTCCAATAATTATTAAGTGATTAAATATTATTTTATCCTCATGTGAATAAACTGCCTGTGATGTCTGTTAATGAAAATGTTGATGAGCACAATATTTCTGCATGAATTGCTAAATGTGGTTTTTGGATCGGCCGTTTAGTCCCACAGTTTATTTCCCGCACTTTTCTTTTACTTTTGAGAGAAATTGTAGTGAGGAACTTATGTAAATGTCAAAGAAAGAAGACCAACTTCCATGGAGACGGAGGCCACGCTTGAAGACGGAGATATTATATGGGACCCACTGGGTTTCCAAAGTTGTATTTTCATTTTATTCAAGCTGCAAATTTGTATAATTTGGACTGTGGACTTTTGGACTCTTTCTTGTGGGACTGGCCGATCCACACGTTTAGCTTTTCATTAAATATTGCTTCCGCATGAAAATGTTTTTTCTGATTGATTATTAATTCATGCATGTTTGTGCTCTGCTAGATAAATGGCTAAAATTGCAAGCGTTGACTTTGAAGTGCTGGATGCATCAGGTAGAAACTATCTAAGCTGGCAGCTAGATGTTAAGTTTCACCTGCGAGCCAAGTCCCTCATCACTGTTGTGACTGAAAAAGAAAATGTTAGTGATATAGAGAATGTGCAAGCCATCATTTATATTCGCCGCCATGTGGACAAGACCTTAAAGGCTAAATACCTTACGGTCGAAGATCCACTTGAGCTATGGACTGCCCTTGAGGACAGGTATAAACATCAGAAAGATGTTATACTCCCAAGGGCACGATATGAGTGGGAGAACATGAGACTACAGGACTTTAAGTCCATTGCTGAGTACAACTCAGCACTTTTTAGCATCACCTCACGCCTGAAGTTGTGTGGTGAGAATGTCTCAGAAGATCGCATGTTGGAAAAGACGTATACTTCCTTCCATGGAAAAGATGCGATACTCATGCAGCAATACCGTGAACACAGGTTCACCAAGTATTCTGAGATGCTGTCATGTTTACTCATGGCCGAGCAAAACAGAGAGCTTCTTCTCGCCACTCACAATATGCGCCCTCCTGGCACTGCCCCCTACCAGAAGCTCACCATACCTCTTCCTTCAAAAAGAAGAGGGATAATAAAAGAAAAGAAAGACCACAGAAAGGGGGACAACAGAAAAGAGCCAAGGGCCCACCACAGCAGCGCAAGAATGAAGGGAAGCGCAAGTTCACCTGGCGCAGGAATGATAACAAGAAAAATAATGCACCCCCACCCAAGAGGGACTGGGAAGACCATGCCACAGCTGTGGCATGACAGGCCACTGGTCCAGAGTGTGCAGGACCCCAGTGCATCTCCAGGAGCTTTATAAACAAAGCAAGAAAAAGAATGCTGAATCAAACCTGGTGGCTGCGAATAATGCAGTCAAGTTCACAGCCAAAGACTTCGAGTCAGATGATATGCTTGATTAGCATGTTTTCATTTATCTTAGCATTTTATTGTATGAACAATCCATTTTATGAGAGCTTTTATGTTATCTGAATTCTGTTGAATAAAATTTAGTTCTCTGAAATGCAAATGTTTACTCATCTTTTTAGATGGGATGCTCTCATGACTGCTTAGTAGACAGCGCGTCGACACATACGATCCTTCAGCACAAATGCTATTTTTATAGCATTATTCCGTACAAGAGCCCTGTAAACACAATTTCAGGGCCATCGGACATAATTGAAGGTTCTGGGAATGCAACCTTGTTGCTTCCCAATGGAACAGAAATAAAAATAAAAGATGCACTTTACTCTCCGAATTCCAAGAGAAACTTATTAAGTTTCAAAGATATCAGTCTTAACGGATTCCACTTGAAAACAGCAAATGTTAAAGAAAATGAATTACTGTATGTAACGTCTCAAGACAATGGAGTTAAATCCATACTTGAACATTTTGATAGCCTCTCATCAGGCCTCTACCATACAAAAATTCGGAGAGAGGAAGCAAACCTAACGGAACACCTGAAGTGTCCGACATCGACCAAATTCTTACTTTGGCACGATAGACTTGGCCACCCCGGATCTGTGATGATGCACCGCATTATATCACAATCCCACGGGCATAACCTGAAGAACCAGAAGATTCTTCAGAATGGAGAATTCCCTTGTGTACCCTGTTTTAAGGGAAAATTAATAACAAGGCCATCACCACTTAAAGTAGACATTGAGTCTCCTAGCTTCCTTGAAAGAATACATGGAGACATATGTGGACCTATCCACCCCCCTAGTGGGCCCTTTCGGTACTTTATGGTACTGATTGATGCATCTTCAAAATACTCGTATGTATGTCTACTTTCAACCCGTAACTTTGCTTTTCCAAAGCTCTTGGCACAAATAATAAAGTTGCGGGCGCATTTTCCAGACAACCAAATTAAGAAAATACGTCTGGATAATGCGGGGGAATTTACCTCTCAGTCATTTCAAGAATATTGCCAGGCAACGGGAATAGAAATCGAACATCCAGTGCCGCATGTTCACACCCAGAATGGGTTAGCCGAGTCGCTAATTAAAAGACTCCAATGGATCGCACGTCCATTGCTGATGAAATTCCAGTTGCCGGTGGATGCATGGGGACATGCAATTCTGCATGCTGCATCACTAATAAAAATAAGACCCTCGGGAGGTCAGAGTCTATCTCCAATGCAACTTGCATATGGAACGCCGCCGAACATCTCTCACTTGAGGATCTTCGGCTGCGCAGTTTATATCCCCATTGCACCACCACAGAGGACCAAGATGGGTCCACAACGTCGCCTAGGTATTTATGTAGAGTTTGACTCACCCTCCATTATAAGATACCTAGAACCCCAAACGGGGGACGCTTTCAAGGCACGACTTGAAGACTGCGATTTTGATGAGACGTATTTCCCCAAAATGGGCCTAGACATCGAAAAGTCTAGTGCAAAGCAAATGTTAGCGTGGGATACAAAAAGCTTGACCCACTACGATCCGGTAACAAAACAATGCGATGATGAGATCCGGAAGATCTTACATATCCAGGACACAGTCCATAGATTACCAGACTTGTTTACTGACAACCAGAAGATTGTCAGATCACACATCCCTGCTGCAAATACTCCAGCTAGGATTGACATCCCAAAGGATGGATGCAATCCACCAGCAGCAGAAGTGGCTGCACCTCAACAGAAAATAGGCAGACCACCAAGCTCCAAGGATAAAAATCCAAGAAAAAGAAAAATATCCGGAGACCTTGGGATGATACCCCCACAGAGAAACGAGCTCGTGTCCATACCCTCTCCCCTCCCGGAATCCACTACAGAGGAACTGCCAGGAGAAACTGAAATATCATTAAATTATGTACGTACATGGGAGGTATTGGACAGAAAGAGTATAGTCGTCGACGATGACTTCGCGTTTCACATTGCCATTCACGTCGCCGGAAGCGACGATGATTATGAACCACACTCCGTTGCTGAATGCAAACGTAGAGAAGATTGGCCAAAGTGGAATCAGGCAATAGAAGCCAAGCTAGACTCGCTTCAGAAACGAAAAGTCTTTGGGCAAATAGTCCAAACACCTACTGGTGTCAAACCTGTGGGATACAAATGGGTATTCGTCAGAAAAAGAAACGAAAATAATGAGATCGTACGCTACAAAGCTAGACTTGTAGCACAAGGATTTTCCCAAAGACCGGGCATAGACTATGACGAAACATATTCCCCGGTCATGGATGCGATCACCTTCAGATTCCTGATAAGCTTAACAGCAAAGGAAGGCCTAGATATGCAGCTAATGGATGTTGTGACTGCATATCTATACGGCAATCTCGATAAAGAGATATAAATGAAACTTCCTGATGGCTTTTCCATGCCTGCTGAACTAAATGATAGACCTCAGGACGTCTATTCTGTTAAGCTACAAAGATCATTGTATGGTCTCAAACAATCAGGAAGAATGTGGTATAACAGACTCAGTGAGTTCCTCGTTCAACAATGATTCACGAACAATGAAGTCTGCCCTTGTATATTCATAAGAACAAAGGGAAAAGGATTCGTGATAATAGCTGTCTGTTGGATCTGGATCCTAGCCTAGAGGGGGGGTGAATAGGCTAATAAAAAATTCTCGTGCAACCCACGAGAAATCACACGCAGTAAAAAGCACAACCAGAGTAATGAAGAGCAGACACAGAGTACACAGCAGATTTACCCTGGTTCGGTCGTCCCAACGACCTACTCCAGCCCCTAAAGCTAATACTAGATTGAATAGTGCAATAGGTACAAAGTCACAAGTTAGAGCACGCTCAGAGCACCCTCTACGTCTCTACACTCGCCGGACTCTCAGTACCCCACACACAGTGTTTCCTCTCACTATCAATCCTAGCAAAGCTTTCTACCAGCTAGTCCCAAACTAGCTGGGTCTCACTTGTCTAGTCCCAACTAGACAAGTCCCAAAATAGTCACCAAAAAACAGGTAAAAGTTTCCCCTACAGAGAACGTTACACTAAGACACAAATAAAGGAGATTAGAGTTTAGAAATGCTCAGTTAGTGTCTGTGTAGGCGTCTCTGTCAATCAGCACGTCGTCAGCTCCAATCTGACGCAAACGGTGTCTCAATCTGACTCCTGGATGTCAAGTTATGCACTGGTCTGTGCGTAAAGCAGTTTCAGTTCAATCCCTTATAAACTGTCGGTCTGTGTGCGTAGCAGCTCCTTTAAAATAAGCAATCGGTGCGCAAAGCGAAACAGTTCAAATCCATAATTCCTTCTGGCTGTGTGCAAAGCAACTCCTGTAAATCTGAAGCCAAGTCATGCTTTAAAATCCGTGCAGCAGCAAAGATTTGGATGTCAATTTAAGCGGTTGGCTTGCCACGTCAGCACGAAGTTTTTGCGTTTTGATTTCGATCTCATGCGGAGTCAATCTCGGCCGTTGATATTTGAATCTCGTGGCACAGCGTCGTCCACGTCAGCAGTGATTAGGGCATGCAGGCACTCGAGTTTCTCGTCTTCGTCCGCGGCTCACGGCAACTCTGACTGAAGCAGCCTCCGTTCTTCTTCAGCGTCGGCGTCTCCTTCAAAGCTAGAACGACGACGAGGTTACAGCAGCAACGTCTCGTCTCCGGTGGCGGCAATTGGTCTGGCGGTGAAGCAGCGGCCTCCTCTACGCCTTCTTCGTCTCCGACGACGATGATCTTTGGGCAGCGGCGGCGGCAGTCGGCTTCTCCGACTTCGCTTCGACGGCGAGCTTCTCTTCGATGGTTAGGCAGATGACGGCGGCTGCTCCGATGATGAGTTCAAGAGTTCTTCGACGAGCAGCAGCGGCGACGGGCTTCTACGGCGGCGGCGGGCTTCTACGGCGGCGTCGAGTTCGAAGGCTTTGCTCCGACGTCGTGGGCTTCTTCGAGATGGTGATGGCGACCTCCGGCGATGCTTCACACAACAGCAGCGGCGATCAGATCTTGAGGACGACGACTGGGTGGCAATCGGCTCTCCTCGACAGCGGGCTGACGGCTTCTACTGCGATACGGCGACGGCGAGGCAACTCGAACTCGACAGCGACGGACTTGCTCAACTGGGTGACGGCGTCGTCTTCGTGCGGCGGTGATCTTTAATGAGAACAGCAGCAAGGGGCGGCGACGCTGCTTCGTCTTCGGCAACGAGCTCCGACGCTCCTCTCTTCGGCTTGCAGCGTGGACGTCAGGCGAGGCCATGGTCGTCGGGAGCAGCGAGGATCTCAGGCGGCGCTTCTCCTCTTCGAGCTCTCGTCGGCGAGTGCTTCTGCGACTTCACTGTCGTCTTCAAGTGATCTTGTCCATGTCGATGAGTAGGGTTCTGCGTTTGTGGGGCTCTCCTTTTGATGATATGAGTTGCGGCTTGAAATCCCCTTTTGCTGCTGCTAATGGAGTTTGGCCTTTGTTGTATGTCGCAAAGAACAAATTTTCTTGCTCCTTCCAATTTTTGTGAATGGCCTAAAAAGAAACTGTGCGGCCCTCTCTCTGATTTTTGCAACAAAAAAATAGGGTTTTTGTTTTCCGCACACCTTCCATTAGGGTTGAGAGGAGAGATTATATAGGGCACGGATTTTGACTAGGTCTTAGAGTTTGAAACAAGTAGTTGGGGTTTCGTATTGGAGAAGAATTAGGAGATATGATGAGATCTTCTAATTGATTTGACTAAATCCCCATGAGTTTTGAATTGGTCTCTCCTCATCTCTTCATCTTGACCAAGTCAAGAAATCCCATCACATCTCAAATTGGACAAAGTCCACTTTGCTTAGGCCAAAGCTCTCTAGCTCACCCAGGAAGCTATACGAATAGCAATTTCGCCAAATAGCCTAGATATATTGTTTCACCAAGCCTGAAACACACTAAACACACACGTCAGATATAACAACACGTTTGTCATCATCAAACCAAAATCATAGATCGTTGCTTCCAACAATCTCCCCCTTTTGGTGATGACAAACCCATAAAAGATTTGAGCAATAAGTATGTGTGTGTGAAGTGTGTTGAAGGGTGTAATACAATATGAATCATGAGATGAATAAACTAATAACAAATACAATAGCATGCTCCCCCTTCTCTCAAGCTCCCCCTTCAACAAGTATTCAAGAATATTACATGCTGCCCCTTCAACAAATAATATCAACATCTAAGCACAAAGCTAAGCTGTCAAAATCTTTTCTTTCTCCCCCTTTGGAATCACCAAAAGTGGATTAATGAAGTCACAAAAATTATTCCATGCAAAAGTAAATCATTATTAGATGTAGCGTGCAATTTGCATGAGTTCCAAATAGTAGACAGTTCAAGTTCATAGAATTTCAAAACCAGACTTCGCCACCTTTGTGTAAGTGAAATGATATAGATGATAAAGTGCAAGAGGAGATTCAATATCAGAAAATCAACCAAAACAATCCACATTTTCCATTTTTCATGAATATCACTAGGATTGACTTTTCCCACCTCATCAAAGATGAGTTCAAGTTACCGAACCCCGAAACATGGCCTAAAAGGACTTTTAAATGCGGGGTGGCATTGCTTGACGAGTTATATACACCAACGCTAATGATTACCCATGTAGCACAAGTTGGATACTCGTGGGTTGTGTTTTAGCCATGAAGTGTATCCATTTTTCATACGGAGCAAATATCGTTTTTTTTATATTCTTTTGTGCTCAATTTTAATTCATGGCTAAACACATCATATCCCTTAGAAATTTCAGAAACTAATCATTCCTACATTCACTTTCCATTATTCTTCAAAAGAATCTCCAAAAGCACTAAAAAGTCAAATATCGTGAAAGTGCAAATGTAGGTGTCGAAGTCAAGTTTGAAACTTATGAGAAATGTCATGGCTACTAAAAAGAATAACATCATGTTCATGTAGCTACAACAATAATGAATTGACTTCTACAAGGGATAGAATTGATCATTCATACAATATCACTCAAGAGATTCAAAAGAGGGTTCAATAAGCACACATTTTTTTTGATTTTTTCATTTTTTTTCAGAAATAAAAACATTAAAAATCATCCACGCAAGCACACAAACCAAAATAAATCAAGCACACAAAAAAAATCTATGAAGGTATGCAATGAAATGCAAAGAGGGATAGAAAATCATACCTTCTCGTCGCTTTTTGACGAAGGAGCTAAAAGAATGAAACATTGATTTTAACGCTCCTCGCCAAAACTCCATCACACCTACATAAAAGGTGTTAAGTGTGACCTTGGAATCCAACAAGGTCCACTAGTGTTAGCCAATATTGTTTTAGGAACCCACACTTGTTTAAACTTGATTTTAGTGTTCCTAAATTTACAATAGTATGAAGTATGGCCTACACTATCACAAGTAAAGCACTTTGCATGTAAGTTCTTTGCAATAGAAGGTGCATTGTGGAATTTCTTGAATTTTGACTTTTCAACGTTTTCAGACCAAAACCAAGTCCTCTTCTATTATTGCCATATAATTGATTCTCTAAAATAGTGTCCAACGATTGTTTTCCCGTAGAGAATTTCTTAATGGCCAATTCAAGATTAGAGACTTTGGCTTTCAACAATTTATTTTCTTCCACAAGCAATGTGCATTTACTTATAAAAGCTCTCTTGTTTTCCTCTTCCTTCTTTTCAAATTCAACCATTTTTCTTTTGAAATCATTATCCAACATGCAGAATTTATCATTAAGCTCTCTAATAACATAGTCTTTTTCCGTTTCGAGCTTAATCAAATCAAGTTTAAGCATGCTAATATTATTCATCAAGGAAGGGCAAGAGAGACAAGGTGCTTCATCATTAAAACTGGATTTTTCCTTTTTCAAAGTATCAATAGTAGAGTCACGAGCAACAATATCAATTTTGAGTTTTTCAATCTCTTTAGACATTTCATATTCAGATTGTTGCATTTCAAAGTTCTCATTTTGATAATCATCTATATTGGATTCAAGCTCTACTATTTTATATTGCATTTCTTTACAAAGAGTAAGGAGTTCAGTTTTACTACCAGAAGTTACCTCATTGTGTATTCCCATCAATGCCATGCATGAATGGGCTTCGTGTTCCTCCTCCTCGCTCTCAGCTTCGCTATCCATGTCCCAAGTAAGCACCTTGGATTTTCCCTTTTCTTTAGCTACCTGAGCTGTCTCATGTGGGCAATCCATCATTCGATGTCCTCTTTTCTTGCATTTAAAACAAGTCATTCTATTAGTAGTATTCTGATCATAATTCTGCTTAGAAGACTGAAAAAAGTTAGAGCGATTAAACCTGGGTGCCATTTCTGCTCTTCCTTGCTTGGTCTGGACAAACTTTCTGAAATTTCTGACCATTAGCGCTATGTCATCATCATCTTCTTCACTTTCGTCAGCTTTCAGAGCAAGTGGCTTGGTAGCTTTCTCTTTTTCCTCAGGTTTCTCCCTTTCATCAATATTTTGCAATTCAAGCTAGTGGGACATTAAATTATCTATTAAGTCCTCCACCCTTATCTGTGACAAATCTTTCGCTTCTTGGATGGCAGTGACTTTAGGCCTGAAAGAGCTTGGCAGAGCTCTTAATATTTTTCTCACCTGCTCAAGGCTAGAATATGGCTTACCGAGCGAACTAGACTTGTAGACGATGTTGGTGAATCTCGCAAACATTTCTGATATGGTCTCTGATGGTAGCATGCGAAATCCCTCGTATTCCGTGCTCAGAAGTGCAAGTCTAGATTCCTTCACCTGTGACGTTCCCTCGTGCGTCACCTCCAAAGTATGCCATATTTCCTGCGCAGTTAGACAATGTGAGATACGATTGAATTCAGATTTAT
Source organism: Scilla litardierei (assembly GCA_030789695.1). Taxonomy (NCBI): domain Eukaryota; kingdom Viridiplantae; phylum Streptophyta; class Magnoliopsida; order Asparagales; family Asparagaceae; genus Scilla; species Scilla litardierei. The sequence continues at coordinate 117,318,043 of CM061142.1, forward strand.
CTAATGCACAAATAAGAGCGTTCATAGCTTTAGCATTAAGAGAATAAAGCTTCCAATCACTATCATCCCACTTATCATCAGGTTTAGGCATTTCAGTATTTTCAATTTTAATAACAGGTGATTTATAGCCTTTTTCAACAATTTGCCAAGCTTTATAATCAATAGAAATCAAGTAGATTCTCATACGATTTTTCCAATAAGCATAGTCTACTCCATTAAATCTAGGTGGTCGGGAAATAGACTGACCCTCAGCAAAAGCACTATCAATGTGGTCCATGGTCAACCTAGGCTAGATCCTAAAACCTGCTCTGATACCACTTGTTGGATCTGGTCCTAGCCTAGAGGGGGGGTGAATAGGCTAATAAAAAATTCTCGTGCAACCCACGAGAAATCACACGCAGTAAAAAGCACAACCAGAGTAATGAAGAGCAGACACAGAGTACACAGCAGATTTACCCTGGTTCGGTCGTCCCAACGACATACTCCAGCCCCCAAAGCTAATACTAGATTGAATAGTGCAATAGGTACAAAGTCACAAGTTAGAGCACGCTCAGAGCACCCTCTACGTCTCTACACTCGCCGGACTCTCAGTACCCCACACACAGTGTTTCCTCTCACTATCAATCCTAGCAAAGCTTTCTACCAGCTAGTCCCAAACTAGCTGGGTCTCACTTGTCTAGTCCCAACTAGACAAGTCCCAAAATAGTCACCAAAAAACAGGTAAAAGTTTCCCCTACAGAGAACGTTACACTAAGACACAAATAAAGGAGATTAGAGTTTAGAAATGCTCAGTTTGTGTCTGTGTAGGCGTCTCTGTCAATCAGCACATCGTCAGCTCCAATCTGACGCAAACGGTGTCTCAATCCGGCTCCTGGATGTCAAGTTATGCACTGGTCTGTGCGTAAAGCAGTTTCAGTTCAATCCCTTATAAACTGTCGGTCTGTGTGCGTAGCAGCTCCTTTAAAATAAGCAATCGGTGCGCAAAGCGAAACAGTTCAAATCCATAATTCCTTCTGGCTGTGTGCAAAGCAACTCCTGTAAATCTGAAGCCAAGTCATGCTTTAAAATCCGTGCAGCAGCAAAGATTTGGATTTCAATTTAAGCGGTTGGCTTGCCACGTCAGCACGAAGTTTTTGCGTTTTGATTTCGATCTCATGCGGAGTCAATCTCGGCCGTTGATATTTGAATCTCGCGGCACAGCGTCGTCCACGTCAGCAGTGATTAGGGCATGCAGGCACTCGAGTTTCTCGTCTTCGTCTGCGGCTCACGGCGACTCCGACTGAAGCAGCCTCCGTTCTTCTTCAGCGTCGGCGTCTCCTTCAAAGCTAGCAGCGACGACGAGGTTACAGCAGCAATGTCTCGTCTCCGGTGGCGGCAATTGGTCTGGCGGTGAAGCAGCGGCCTCCTCTACGCCTTCTTCGTCTCCGACGACGACGATCTTTGGGCAGCGGCGGCGGCAGTCGGCTTCTCCGACTTCGCTTCGACGGCGAGCTTCTCTTCGATGGCTAGGCAGATGACGGCGGCTGCTCCGATGATGAGTTCAAGAGTTCTTCGACGAGCAGCGGCGGCGGCGGGCTTCTACGGCAGCGTCGAGTTCGAAGGCTTTGCTCCGACGTCGTGGGCTTCTTCGAGATGGTGATGGCGACCTCCAGCGATGCTTCACACAACAGCAGCGGCGATCAGATCTTGAGGACGACGACTGGGTGGCAATCGGCTCTCCTCGACAGCGGGTTGACGGCTTCTACTGCGATACGGCGACGGCGAGGCAACTCAAACTCGACAGCGGCGGACTTGCTCCACTGGGTGACGGCGTCGTCTTCGTGCGGCGGCGATCTTCAATGAGAACAGCAGCAAGGGGCGACGCTGCTTCGTCTTCGGCAACGAGCTCCGGCGCTCCTCTCTTCGGCTTGCAGCGTGGACGTCAGGCGAGGCCGTGGTCATCGGGAGCAGCGAGGATCTCAGGCGGCGCTTCTCCTCTTCGAGCTCTCGTCGGCGAGTGCTTCTGCGACTTCACTGTCGTCTTCAAGTGATCTTGTCCATGTCGATGAGTAGGGTTCTGCGTTTGTGGGGCTCTCCTTTTGATGATATGAGTTGCGGCTTGAAATCCCCTTTTGCTGCTGCTAATGGAGTTTGGCCTTTGTTGTATGTCGCAAAGAACAAATTTTCTTGCTCCTTCCAATTTTTGTGAATGGCCTAAAAAGAAACTGTGCGGCCCTCTCTCTGATTTTTGCAACAAAAAAATAGGGTTTTTGTTTTCCGCACACCTTCCATTAGGGTTGAGAGGAGAGATTATATAGGGCACGGATTTTGACTAGGTCTTAGAGTTTGAAACAAGTAGTTGGGGTTTCGTATTGGAGAAGAATTAGGAGATATGATGAGATCTTCTAATTGATTTGACTAAATCCCCATGAGTTTTGAATTGGTCTCTCCTCATCTCTTCATCTTGACCAAGTCAAGAAATCCCATCACATCTCAAATTGGACAAAGTCCACTTTGCTTAGGCCAAAGCTCTCTAGCTCACCCAGGAAGCTATACGAATAGCAATTTCGCCAAATAGCCTAGATATATTGTTTCACCAAGCCTGAAACACACTAAACACACACGTCAGATATAACAACACGTTTGTCATCATCAAACCAAAATCATAGATCGTTGCTTCCAACACTGTCTACGTAGACGATCTGAATCTCATAGGATCTCCTGAAGAGATCACTGAGATATCTGTAAGCCTAACAAAAGAATTTGAAATGAAAGACCTAGGAAAAACGAAATTCTGCCTTGGCTTACAGATTGAACATCAAAAGGATGGAATCCTATTACACCAAACCACATATACGGAGAAAATGTTACAAAGATTCCATATGGACCATTGTCATCCACTGAGTACACCTATGGTGGTACGATCGTTGGATGCACATAAAGACCCCTTCCAGCCGCTGGAAGAGGGGGAGGACATACTTGGTCCGGAAGTTCCTTATCTGAGTGCCATCGGAGCACTACTATATCTGGCAAACTGCACGCGTCCCGATATAGCGTTTGCAGTAAATTTGCTAGCCAGAACAGTGCAGCGCCTACACAGCGCCACTGGACCGGAGTAAAGCACCTTCTACGCTACCTCCAAGGGTCTACAGATTTGGGACTCTTCTACAAAAATGGAACATCCTCTACACTTGCAGGTTATGCTGATGCAGGTTACTTGTCTGATCCCCACAAAGCAAAATCACAGACTGGGTACGTGTTTACCTACGGAGGGACAGCCATTTCCTGGAGATCCATCAAGCAAACCTTGACGGCGACCTCATCCAATCACTCAGAGATCATTGCCATCCATGAAGCAAGCAGAGAATGCGTATGGCTACGCTCAGTTGTCCACCACATCCTGTCTACGACCGGACTGAAGACTGGAGACCTCGAGCCCACTACCATGTTCGAGGACAACGCTGCTTGCATAGCTCAACTACGAGGTGGCTTCATCAAAGGCGACAGAACAAAACACATTTCACCAAAGTTCTTCTGGACGCACGAGCTACAGAGAGATGGCAAGATCGACATCAGACAAGTGCAGTCATGTGACAATTTGGCAGATTTGTTCACTAAAGCCCTTCCTACTGCTACTTTTAGAAAACTTGTACATATGATTGGAATGAGACGCCTAAGAGATCTGAAAGCTTGAGAGCTTGTACAGATCAAGGGGAGTTTGGCAGAGTTTGTACTCTTTTCCCTTAACTATGGTTTTTCCCACTGGGTTTTCCATAGCCAAAGGTTTTAACGAGGCAAATCTCACCAACTCAGGATCCTGAAGTATCCACCCCATGTGAGACCCATACAGGCTCAGAATCCCGAAGTATTCATGAGCAGGGTCCACACCTATGGCTGGATAAGGGGGAGTGAACGGTTATTTACTGGGTTGGTTGAGTTACTGGGCCATCCTAGTATTGGGCCCATATCTGTGTAAGCCCACTTTGTATTCTCCCCTTTGGCTATAAATAAAGACATGAGGGCTCCCCCCTCATTAGTTGATTCATAACAAATTTTAATTAAAAAACCAACCAACTTCTTACCACGTCAAATTCTACGTTCATGTTTGTAACTGCAATCACACTCAATCATTTGAGATCCAAATGGTCGGGTCGCAAACTTTGGCAACTTTTGGGATACATTTGCAAGTCTGTTACAATGAAATAGTCGGAGTTGGCAACCTCGACCATTTGAAGTAGGGATGTACGGGTCCGAGTACCGTGATTTTTTTATGTTACCCGGACCCTACCCGATAATGGACCGGTTCCTAAAATTTGGACCCAGAACCTACCCAGTAAGATCCTTTACCCGGAACCTAGCCGGACCCTATGGTTCCAGGTCGGTTCCGGATACACTGTAAAAACACTAATGGAATAAAGATTATTGCACATCCTCTGTTTTTTAACATTGCCCTCATATCAGGAATATAATTTGTGATCTAGAAACTAGTAGTTTAGCATGAAATTGTAGAAATATCATTATGAGCTTGACTTGTACATGTTCCCAATGAGCAACATGTCACTAGACATGCATCGAAACTGATATGTAGTTTCTGGTTTATAAAATATTTGTCATTGTGGGCAATGTCACGAACTAAAAATGATAAAATCTTGTGTTTCTAAACCTTATTTGTAATCATGTTGATCCGAATGACGCTTTGCTCACTTGGCATTGCACTTCTTTTTTTGGGATGTTACAATTTTGATTCTCATTAAGAAATTAGTTTATCCATTATGGAAGCTTTCTAACCCAATGTAGAGATGTGCCTCATGGTGTCAAAAAAGCCCGTTGGCCCACCGGCCCGCCGGTCCGACCCGACCCGGCTGCGGATGCCTGGGCTGGGCTGGGCTGGGTACCCAGCCCGGGTGCCAACGGGCAAAATTTTGCCAGTTGGCAAAAATTTTGCCCGCTTGGGCAATAAGATTTTTTTTAAAAATTTAATTTTTTTTATTTTTCTAACACCTAAAAAAACCGGGCCGGCGGACCGGGCTGGGCGCGGGTTTCCCCCGCCCGGGCTAGGCAGGGCCGGCCCGGGTTTGAATACAGCTCGGACCGGACCGGCCTTTGGCCCGGGCAAGCCCGGCCGGGCCCGGGCTCGGGCCGGCCCGGATGGGCCGTTTTGACACCCCGAGATGTGCCTACGGTTCTCACAACACGTGCATGCACATGCGCGCGCACAAAAGGTTGGTAGAGTCAGAATAAATTTTTTAAAAGGAATTTATACTTGAAAATTGTTTGCGATGCTCAGACTATCCCCAAGGTGACATGTTTTGTTACTGTCTCTAAATAACAAATTGTTACCATGAAAGTATGGGACCCAATATCTGGGCTGATACTAGGGGACCCAATTCACACTGAATTATTTATATACTAGTCATAACCCGTGCCCGCGGGCACGGTTCATTTAAGATTTTCCCTTGCGAAATCTTTGTTCCCCGAATTTTTTTTTGTAGAAGCCAAAATTTAAAAGAAAAACAAATTAACTTACAATATTTAGCGGCACAGGCGTCTTCGGCGTGGGTGCCTTCGGTGCGGAACAACAAATTCAGCGCATGCGCCTTCGACACAGAACACCAAATTCGACGTGGGTGCTTTCGGCGCAGAACAACAAATTCGACGTAAAACAACAATTTCGACGCATGTGCCTTAGGCGCGGAACAACAAATCAGCGTTAAAAATGGTGCGGGCGCCTTCGACGCGGAATAACAAATTCAGCGCATGCGCCTTCGACACAGAACACCAAATTTGACGTGGGTGCCTTCGGCGCAGAACAACAAACTCCACGTAAAACAACAATTTCGGAGCGGGTGCCTTAAGGGCGGAACAACAAATCAGCGTTAAAAAATTTAGCCCGGGCCGAACGGAGCGGGTGCCTTTGGCGCGGAACAATAAATCAGCGTTAAAAAATGTAGCTGGCGCCTTCGGCGCGGGCGGGTTCAGCGAGGGCGCCTTCGGCATATACATATAACCCATGCCCGTGGGACACTGTTCATTTAAAAATCTTGGACCCACTAATTTTAAACAAACATCAATAATTATTAGTTTCCCCTGAAATATCAGCAGATGGGATCAAAATTTTACAGGGTTTTGCAACGCGGATCAATGAGTTGGCAACATCTCCCGCGTTCATTCTCCCACAGCTCGCGTCCATTCCCAAGATGAGATTGTGTGTGTGCACATCATTTTTTTCATAACTAATATTAAAAGGCTATTCATAATTTCAATGTTTTTGTGTATTCCCAACAAATTTCTCTTCAACCCAAAAATTTTCCTCCAAAACTTGATGTGACATTGCCATATAGGACAAATTCAAAATCTGCCCTCAATTGTAATATAGATAAACAATAAAGCTCTCTATAATTAAACCTGGTTCCCGATATCCGTTTCGGGTCCGGTTATTAGTTCCCTATAGATGGGAACCGGAACCGGACCCGATTCACACCAGTTCCTAATTTTCCTACCCGGAACCTACCCGAAACTAATCAGTATCTACCTGAAACCTACCTATTTGAGTAGGTTCCGATCGGGTATCTAGGTACCATGTACCCGTGCACAACCCGAATTTGAAGTGTGCACAATTTGGCATGGTTGTTGTTAAGCGCAAATTTGTGCGCAGAATCCAACGTGACGAGAAGTCAATTGGTTTTTGTGATTCAATTTAAAATTAATCGAGTTTTAAAATTATTTCTAATTGTTAGCTTACATTGAAAATTTGATAGTTTCCAAACCAATCGAACATTTGATAGAAAAAAGAGAATAATGTAGAAAACGTGGTACCTGATCTAATCAAGTGTCAAGACACAAAAATATAAAAAGTACAAATCAAACCCTACATGGACTTGTATTTTTTGTAGAGTCCGCCTTTTAAACAAATCACTTGTCCCCAGAACTACATAATTCACATGATAAAATTATAGAAAATCGGACGAGAACCCCATGTTGGCAGTTCACCTGGTCTACATCGTCATTCTTGATACGTTTTGCACGGAAGCCCCTTTCATCTTTCTTTGGCAAAATTTTCATCTAGGTCCCTCCTGGGTGAAGAAGCCGCCCAGAATTAATAATATCAATAATAATAATAATAATAACAAATGAAAAGAGAGACAAACGAGTGATAAATAAAAGCCGATTTCCCCTATAATTTTTTCTCTCTTCAATCAGCCCTCTTCTCATTATTGTCCACCTAACAATAATTAGGGTTTTGACCCAAATTTCCTTCAATTCTCCAATTTTCTGTCAAATTCATGAAAAGGGAGCAGTTTTAGGGGAGAATTAGGCACCAATTATTCACAATTTCTAGATTTTTTTCTTTTTCTTTTTTATTATTTTTAGACGTATTATTAGTGTTTTTTAAAAGATCTTTCCCTTTCCACTGAACTCTGTAATTATCCTCGCTTGCTTGCAATCCTTGGAGTTTTAGGGGGTTTCAGCAGTTTCCGAGCTTGTCTTCGCTAGATTTTCTTCTTGATTCTCAAAAATCTTTTGCAAGATCCTACGACCTTTGCAAATTTTATCATTTCCCCCCATTTAAACTAAATTCCTACTAGAAAAATACAAAAAATCGATTCTTTTCTCCTTGATTGATGGAAGTAAGATCCGAATCTTTCAACAGCAGCGTGGTCCAAAAACCGCCAGTGAGCTCACCTCAAGGTCTACAAAACGTGCGGATGACCTTCGGGCCCGACGGGTCGACAATATATCGACCGGTCGTGTCCACGACTGCAGCTGTCGGGAGCGGTGACGGGACCCAACCGGCGGCCGAGCCAGTGAAGAGGAAGAGGGGGAGGCCGAGGAAGTACGCGCCCGATGGGGCGATGTCGGCCAGACCGACAGCTGTTGCCTCGACTCCTCTCCCGACTTCAGTGCCGGTACCTTCACCTCCAGCCGGGGTGGGAATGACGGGATCTCAGGGTTTGGTGATTGTTACACCGATCTCAGTGGCGGGCTCGATGGCGGGAGAGGTGAAGAAGGCCCGGGGAAGGCCTGCGGGCTCTGGGAAGAAGATGCAGATGGATGCTTTGGGTAATTAGATTTCCAAAAAAACTTATAAAGTTTGTTGGATTGCATTCAATTTTTGTACTTTCTATGTGAAAAAGACGCTTTTTCGGATTTTTTTAATGATATGTGATATTGTTGTTTAGGGCCTTGAGCTTAGCGGGGAGGGACTCTGTTCTGTTTGTGATGAGGAAGGAGTGTTTATAGGAGATCGGAATATAATAGAATGTGAGAAATTACATATTTGTCCTTGAGGGTAGTTGTGGTAGTTATTGACAGGGCGGAAAGAGAGTTCAGAGAGATCTGACCTGTTCTTAAGTTGACGCTTTAATGTATATTAGAATTTAAAAACTTCTATCTATGGTCAATTTAAAAAAACATAGATAGACAATTAGAATTCACTTCTATTCAGCACCTTAGGAATGGTGAAAAGCTTGAACTTTTATCAGTATTTTTCTTTGTACAATTGGGTTCTTCAATGGATTCTTATTGTTTTCTTTTTCATTTGTACTTTTCTATGTTCTAGTAGATTTATTTTGAGAGCAAATTGTTTTCAGGGTCAGCAGGGACCGGCTTTACTCCTCATGTCATCACTGTCAAAGCTGGCGAGGTATCTACTTCTAATGCTGAGATTCTTTTAAATTTTTGCAATTCCTTTTACTGTCAGATTCTCATTCATAACTATTTAGGTTTCTATATTATCAGCAATATCTTAATGACAGAATATTGCTGATCACGAGAACAAATTATCAATCAATAAGAATTCATGTAAGGAAACGACTAGAGATGTAAATTGACCATAGCTTCCATCTGTAAAATGAGGAATAGTCATCATCTTATTTAGTTCCATCCTTAATAGTCTTGCATGATCATTTAGTAAAACATTAAATACATTATTAGTTAGGGAGGTGAATAGCCATACGAAAGGCTGGTCAATAGCTATTTGAAAGGTGCGTGCACTATTCACATAGCCTCTAATAGAACTTTCATTTAAACGGGGATTCATACTTCTGGTTGCAGCAAATAGAGATCATAAATTTCGTCAACTGGGATGAGTTGATTAATGAGAATGTTCTCTCTATGATTATATAGAAGTATATCATTTTGCTAACAATAATTTCATATAGAATTATACATTTATATTTGCATATAGTTACTAATTAATATCAGGTTTATGAGAAAATTTACATTTGATTACCTTATTTCTTTATTCATTTAATCTTGGAGATAAAGGCACATCACGGCTCTTATGTCACCTCAAGAGAACTTCAATTTGGTATCATCCGATATTCGATATTTTGAGGTTTTATAATATGAAGATCAAAATGAACTGTTCCGTTCGTCTTAAAAAATACAGGAGAATAAAGTTTTTGAGGCTACATTTGAGGCTTAGCATCATATATCATATGATACCTATTATTTTATACATGCACAATGGTATACTCGGATGGATCAAACTCAAATGGATCAAAAATGTAGATCCTACCAACCTAAATTTAAAAATAGATAACCAAATTTAAAAATTCATTTCGTTAGATGTGATCTAATATATTTAAACTACTTGCAAATTAACTTTTAAATAATGTAAAAAATGACAACAAAGCTAACATTTTAGAACGTTATGAAATTAACACACACTTGATACATGGATAAAATATATTCAAATCATTTGAAATATAGTTTGTAAGTAGTTTAAATACGTTAGAACACATCCAACGAAATGGATTTTTAATTTGAGTTGCATGTTTTTAAATTTAAGTTGGTAGGATCTACAAGATTTGATCCGAGTGTACCATAATGTGTGTGCGTAACCAACAACATCTTGTTAGTTTCATGGTCAACTCAATGTATTTTTCTTTTTAAAAACTCATGTTCTAGAGTTTGCAAACGACATACAATCTTGATTTTTAATAATCTATCCTTGTTTGTTGTCTCGTCTGCTATTTGGGACTCATTTAGTTTAACCTTACATGCTATATTAAAATTTGGATCTTATATATGACTTCTCAACACTTCATTATAAGACTTAATATGATTCAAGCTTCATTATATTTAGAAATGACATGAAAATAACAAAAGAATTCTGAATTACAGGATTGTACCTTTCGTTTATGTTATCATCCATCCTTACAGATATAATCATTCGTTAAAGTTCACCTATTTTGGTTGTGCCTCTAATCACTATCTATGCCTCATAGAGCTTATTGAAGCATGTGCGTGAAACTTGAAAGTCTGCTATGTTTTTTAAAAGTACTGTGAATTTGAATATTTTCCGGGTCCTTTTATGTGGCAAAGAACTGAAGACTGATAGTGATGAGTAATAAAACAAAGTTATTTTCATCTGGATTTTTTTTCAAAAGTTTTTAATTGTCATAGAATTTGTTTAAGGGTTGATTTGATCTTTTCAGTGCTATTGGTAAATTAAGTTATTCCTAATTTCCTACTAATCTGGCATGGTAGTTATCAAGTACACTTATGAGCACATGTTTCTCTTCTTTTTGGGCTGGCAACATTCTTTAAGTTTCACTGTTTGTAAAGCCCACACAGATATACATGTTATTAGTTATTATGCAGCTATGGTGATAAGGTTGAATGTGTACTTATGCAGCTATGGTGATAAGGTTGAATGTGTACTTACTTGTATCAGCAATATGAATGGCAAACATCAGACACGTGAAAATAATTTTTAAATGATTTAAGTTGCAGCCAAACTAATTAATTAATTAATGTTTATACTAAGAGTGACATCATGGTGTTGATTTTTGGGCACTCAGAAATTTCACATATGAAACCGAGCATGTAACCTGTGAAGAAATATCATATTTTCTTAAAACTTACTATTTGGTTTCATCCCTATGTAGTTGATAGTATTTTCTAGGGATTTGAGAAGGAAATTTAGGGATTTAGGGGAAAGATAGGATTTTTATTAATAAGATAGGGAAATACATGATAATTGGCCTCAAATCGAGAGTACCTCTCTCCTAGCTTGTGATTTAAGAAAATGCATAACTCTACCAAGATCTAGTCTAATCAACTCCTAATCTCTTCTCTTCTTAGTGTTTTTCTCAAATTCAACATAAAAACAATAACCCTAGCTCCCACATATAAAATGGACTGATTTGTCCAAAATTACTGAAATACCACTGATGCCCAAAATTACAAGCTTAACAGCCGCATCCCGATTCACATTATTACTCCGTCTTAAAGAACCACTTTGGTCTCAAGGTGGTGACATGAAATCTGTGGGTATGCTACTCCTAATGGGGTGCTCATCCCCTCACAGCACTTCCTCTTCACCTGCTACGCCTTTCCCTTTTTCGACGACTAATATTTGTAGAGCACGGTCCTGACAATGATGTTCCCGTCCGAACCTTGCGTCACGTCGGAAGCATAACCCCCTGGTACGCCTGTCCAGGATTTTTTTGTGTAAGATGCTTGAATATGCTGACTATTGGAGGCTCACTATTCTTCTCTTGAACCGTCTGGACTGTTGCTGGCTGGGACTTATGGGCCTCTGTCGTGACCTGAGTGTGGAATGTGACTCCGCTCATCGCTCTCTTGGCGGCCATTCTGCAGTGATTCTGTCTTCCACCATCTTGGCGACCTTTTTAAGATATGGGTCAAGAACGTAAGGATCAATCACAACTCTGTGCAAGATATAGAAGTGGGCCCATGGCCCTGATTGATTACGGACGTTGTAGGGAATGTGCTTCATGCGCAGCACAAAGCCAAGCAATTAAACAAGCCACGTTAGCATCCAGTCAATTTTCCTTTTGTCGTTTTTCAGTTCTCTTCCCTTTTTATCCCATCTCTCTCTCATCTTCCGCTTCCTTACAATAAAAAAACATCAAATTTCCCCTTCAAAAATCTTTAGTTAATAGCAATAATAGAGAGAAATAATGAGCGTAGCTACCGCAGGTTCGGTTGTTGCCTGGTTTTGATTACATCCCATTAGTCGGTAAGAATGCATCGCGCACATCAATCCCCGTTCAGTTTTTTTCCTTCAGCTTTTGAGCTTTTTTATTTTTAAATCGATCCTTATCTGTTTATTGAATTTCTCCCATGGATTTAACCCAAACAATTTTTGAATATGTGTGTGTGTGTGTATATATATATAAATATATAATACTATTTTGTAGCTACTATCAATAAATAATTAAAGCAATGTTAACGTTTAATTGTTTTGTTTTGTTAAAAAAATATTCTTTACATCATCTTCATTTTCTTCCCGGGCAAAAAAAATTCATTGGTACGCCACTGTTGGTAATGACAATTTTATGTGTAGATATAAAATATTGACTTACAAAAGATGAAAAGTTGCCTAAAATCAATTTGCAATTAAATAACATAGATTCATTTAAGTTACTAGAAGATATCAATTAACAAGAGAACACGCATAAAGCAAGTTAAATGCAGCATTGTTAGTAAGCTAAAGAAATATAAACTTAGTATATATCAAACTCATTAATGACAACAAAAGTAGTATCTAAGGACTGCTAAAAAATTGAAAGTGGCTAATAAGCATGGTACAAAAGAGGCAGCTTCAGGATTTAAGTTTAGCATGTCAGATTTTAGTTTTCAAATCACATCTTAGACCTGCCGACATAGTGCATATAACATACACGTCCATATAACTGATTATCCTGCCACATGTGTTTTTTGGTCAGCATATGAATTTGTGATACAGTTTAAATCAACGGATATTTTACCATTAGCTGAAAGCTTGAAGGAATATTTACTATGGTTTTATTTACATGGATGGTTATCTGTTATTATGGAATATCTTCAAAGTTCAAACAGACTATGAAAACAGTTCTTTCTTAACACTATTTTATACCTATCAATTCTATATTTCATCTTGCTTTCTTGGACAACAAGGGTTGAAACGGATTGACCGTCTCTATATCATTCTGTCTATTGTCATGATAATATGATATTGAAAACCGCAGTAAGAGGTCTGATATAAGAGGTCTGATGGGCTCATCACTTATTCAAGGCGGCACATCAGAGGAGGAGGAGGAGGCTCAACCGCATGAATCAGTGACGTTTCCACAACCTTTAGGCTTGTTTTTATTATTTTATTGGCTAAAAGGGCAAACTTGTAATTTGTTATTATTTAATTGAATTGGGATAAAGGGGGTGCGGCGGCTGGCCCTAAAGTTATGTTGATTTTGATTATTGAGAGATATTTCTAGGGAGAGTGCGGACATCCTCTATATCGGCGTCTTGGGAGGGTGGTTGCCTCTTATAATTGTAGCCAAAGTTAACATGTTTATTCTAATTTCATCAATAAATTTCAGATTCTGTGCAAGATATATCATTTTGGTATCAGAGCGAATAACAATTCATGGCGGCGTCGACAAAATCTAAGGACAAATTTAAATCTTTGGAGGAGAAATTTAATGGTGAGATCGATGGCATGAAGAAAATACTAGCGGAAAACGACGAGGCAATTTCGAAGTTGACGGCTACCGTTGATCGGATTAACGAGAGGTTGACGGCTAGACAAGACAAACAAGATGAGGCCCTCGCGCAAATCATCTTCCAAATCTCGATCCTTACAGAAAATGATGGTAAAGACGGCGCGAATCCTAGTTCTTCAAAAAAGGTGCCACCTTTAGTGGATGAGAAGAAGAAGTTGGAGAAGATTGATGAAGGCATGCTCTTCGACGTTGATGAGCACTAAGAAGTCGATGAGGAAGATCCGTGAAAGGACGAGTAGTTCGTCGAAGATCAACGGAAGGGCGAGAGAAGCCAGCCAAATCCCCAAGGCCAACCTTGGGGTCGGCCGGCCCTAAACATGGGCGGGCGTAGCTGCCCCACCCAATATAGGCACCGGCAGGGGCGGTCGAACCCTGTCAGCCACCCCAGAGGGGCCGTCGGCCCTCTGGCAGCACCGGCAAGGGCCACTATGGGCTCGGCAGACTGCGGCGACCCTTGGCAGCCAGGGGGGTTTCTGACCACGGCGAGTCTCGTTCTGTAGCTTTTCGGCCTCCCGTGACGCGTCTCGACTACGATGAGCACCATCGGCCGTCGAATGCCTATCCAGGGCAGGTACAAGGGGATGTGCTTTATCATGGTGATGAAGGAGGGGGCAGCTACTATGAAGATGAATGGGAAGGTGCCTATGGTGGTGGTGATGAGTGGGTAGGCTACGACGGACGAGGAGGTCCACGAGGGGGTCAGGGAGAACGTGTGATAGGGCCACATGAAGTACATGGTCAGGGAGAACGTGTGATAGGGCCACATGAAGTACATGAGACACATCATGAGAGGTGCATCACTATCATCAGCCCAGACACGCAGACGGTAGGATAGATCAGTGGCATTTTGGGGTGGATGGTAGAGTACGGAAGTTGAAGATGCTCGTATTCGAAGGGGAGGCTCCACATGCGTGGAATTATAGGGCAGAGGTTCTTCACTGTGTCTCGTATGACTGAGGTACAGAAGTTAGAGGCATCAGCAGTATGAATGGAAGGAAGATTCCTAGGATGGTATCAGTGGAGGGAGCAACAACGCCTATTTCGCAGTTGGGAGGAGATCAAGAACTGCATATTGGAGATGTTCCGGGAGCCTCACATGGGGAACCTCCATAAGCAGTTGTTTGCACTCAGGCAGGATGAGCTCGTGAGGGAGTACATAGATACGTTTGAGACACTGTCAGGGCGAGTGCGAGGGGTCAATGATGAGTTATTGGATGTCACTTTCATGAAAGGCCTAAAGCCCATTATTCGCTTCGGGATTAGCCTATACAAGCCTCAGGGGTTGGTGGAGGTCATGGAGATGTCACCTATGGTAGATGACCACCATACGGAGGAGATGAGAGCCAAGAGCGGTTGGGGTGGGCAGGTTCAGCGTGGAGCTTCAGCAGTTACAGGGGGCTGAAGGCGGCCACATGGGCAGACCAGGCTATCAAGGAGAAGTCTGGGGAGAGGAGCGATGCACCACCAGCAGGGGCAGTTCAGGAGGATAACTGATGCAGAGATGAGGGAGAAACGTCAGAAGGGGCTCTGCTTCATGCGCGATGAGAGGTTCACACCAGGCCACAGGTGCGCATATCACAAGTTGCATGTGCTCTTGCTAGATGTTGAAGCTGAGGTTGAGGACGAGGCCATCGAGGAGGAGGATACATAGGACCTTCAGCTGGATGTAGCGGAGGTCTTCTTAAACTCCTTAGTAGGATTCACCACGAACCATATCATGAAGTTGAGGGGGGCACATTTGCGATCAAGAGGTGGCAATTCTGATTGACAGTGGGGCTATTCACAATTTCATCTTCAGGAGGGTGGTGGATCAGCAGGGGCTGCAGCTGGTGGACAGTGACAGTTTTAGTGTGATGATGTGGACGTGCAAGAAGGAGAGCAGCAAAAGAGTGCCGAAGACTGGTACTGACATTGCAGGGGATACAAGTGTCAGCAGATTTTTTGTCCTTAGATTTGGGGAGTGCAGATGTCATTGTGGGCATGTGATAGGATCCAAGAGCAAATCTGAAATTATATTAATAAAACAGCGAATAAAAGATAACTTGGCTACAATTAATAGGTGTAACCTCCCTCCCAAGACGACTTTAAGCGAGGACGTCCGCACTCTCCTAGATCTACCTGAGAATTCTCGAAGAACTCTTTCTAATTATCAAATAACTCTCAATTTCAACATATCTCCTACCACCTCCCCTCTCCTTCGTCATTTATAATAATACTCTCATGAATTAGGTAATTTGTCAAAATGACTAAATTACCCTCCCTATTTAAAATATTGCCAAATAAAATCCTAATATTATTCTCCAATTAAATGACACGATTCTTGCATTAAATCATTTCCAAATGAGATCACGCCCATGTTCGCCGCATCGACCACATTCGTCGTACCGTCCACATTTGGATTCTCGCATTAAATCCTTTCCAAATGAGATCACGCCCATGTTCGCCGCATCGACCACATTCGTCGTACCGTCCACGTTTGGATTCTCGCATTAAATCATTTCCAAATAAGGTCATGTCCATGTTCGTCGTACCATCCGAATTCGTTGTACCGTCCGTCCTCTTTCGACGTATCCCGATCGCATCATTACTCCGCCCCCAAAGAACCACCTTGGCCTCAAGGTGGTGCATGAAGTGCGTAAGATACTCATCTCCGACTGATGGTGCTCACCTCCACCTGGATCAAAAGGCCATCCAATGTCTCCATCGTCCTCCACGAAGTGCGGAAAGAAGCTACATCAATCACCAAGGTTCCTCGTGATTCATCATGGTATGAAACTAGTTGCAATACCCGAATGAGCCCACCGTCTACCTCTGAAGCTCTGCGAGGCTCCTCTGTGGGTCCGCAGGGGCCTGTGAGGGGGCCGTTGCCCCCTTCTGTATCCTTTCGATGGTCGGGATGCCTTGGATCTTCGTCGGAGTCGTCGGCTGGGTTCAAATCTGAAGCTGGATCTTTTTGTTGGACATCCTTCTCCATAGAGATGATTTTGCCATTGTCATTTTTCAAAGCTGGCGTATTTTGTTCCGTGTCGTTGTCTTTGTCTTTGTTCATATTTGATGTCGTGTCGCCCTTCGGACGGGTCTCCTCCTCAGGAAAAATCCCATAAAATTTCATCATCTCCGAGTCAGCAGCTTCAAGAAAACCAAGTGCTCTATAAGCTTGTTCTCTATAAAGAATAACTGTAACATTCTTTGGATCAAAAATTAAGATCTCTGAACCTAATGCAATGCAACTTTGATAGCATCCAGTCACCAGATAACAACCCATCAATTTAACTAGACATCGCAAATGTTGAATTCCACCCTTCGCTGTGGGAATATTGTTGAATTGAGTTTTTGCGAGAACATACTTGTTAGCTGCCTCCTGAAATTTTTCATATCGATAAAGCTTGTTCCCTTCTTGTCGCAACACGTCAGCTCTTTGTAGCATTTCATCAAACACCTGGTGATCTTCCATCATGGCCGCAGAATCGTCGTGCTCTGATACCAAATTGATAGGATCCAAGAGCAAATCTGAAATTATATTAATAAAACAGCGAATAAAAGATAACTTGGCTACAATTAATAGGTGTAACCTCCCTCCCAAGACGCCTTTAAGCGAGGACGTCCGCACTCCTAGATCTACCTGAGAATTCTCGAAGAACTCTCTTTTTAATTATCAAATAACTCTCAATTTCAACATATCTCCTACCACCTCTCCTCTCCTTCGTCATTTATAATAATACTCTCATGAATTAGGTAATTAGTCAAAATGACTAAATCACCCTCCCTATTTAAAATATTGCCAAATAAAATCCTAATATTATTCTCCAATTAAATGACACGATTCTCGCATTAAATCATTTCCAAATGAGATCACGCCCATGTTCGCCGCATCGACCACATTCGTCGTACCGTCCACATTTGGATTCTCGCATTACATCCTTTCCAAATGAGATCACACCCATGTTCGCCGCATCGACCACATTCGTCGTACCGTCCACGTTTGGATTCTCGCATTAAATCATTTCCAAATAAGGTCATGTCTATGTTCGTCGTACCATCCGAATTCGTTGTACCGTCCGTCCTCATTCGACGTATCCCGATCGCATCAGCATGACATGGCTACATACGTTGGGAGAGATGAAGGTGAACTGGAAGCTTTTCAGGATAGAGTTTCAGGAAGATGGATGAGCAGTGGTTTTGCAGGGGATCCCAGACTGTGCAGAGAGCCTTGGTCTCGCTGAAGACCATAGTGCGGACTATCCAGGCAGAGGGGGGTGGTTTTCTGGTGGAGCTACGCACGCTAGCAGGAGAGGGTGGCACCGAGGCTGATAGTGGGCAGCCGATCCCAGGAGATGTGTAGATGTTATTGGAGAAGAGCAGTATGGGGAGGTTTTTCAGGAGCCTCGAGGCCTCCCCCCGCCTAGGGACCACAAGCACACCATAGTGTTGTGAAAGGGCATGTCCTCCAACAGTGTGTGTGGCCTTATCGCTATCCCAGGCACAGAAGGATGAGATCGAGAGGATGGTGGTAGAGATGGTCTAGGCTGGTGTTATCTAGCCTAGTGTGAGTTCTATTTCCAGCTCTGTGTTGGTGAAGAAGGATGTGAGTTGCTGCTTCTGTGTATATTACATAGCATTGAATAAGGAGACAATGGTCGATAAGTTCCCCAGCATTGAATAAGGAGACAATGGTCGATAAGTTCCCCATACTGGTGATTGACGAGCTCTTGGATGAGTTGCATGGTTTAGCCATATTTACAAAAATTGACCTTAAGTCCGGCTACCATCGGATCATGATGCGAGAGGGGGATGTGCCAAAGACTGCCTTCAGGACACATGAAGACCACTACGAGTTCATCGTCATGCCATTTGGCTTTACGAACACACCTGCTACTTTCCAGGCCTTGATGAATAAGGTATTCTGTCCTTACTTAGGCGTTTTGTCCTGGTATTTTTCGACGATATTCTAGTGTACAGTCGTTCACTGGAGGAGCACGTGAACCATTTGCAGGTAGTATTTCAGGAGTTGCAGTATCACCAGCCACCAGCTGTATGCAAATATGGAGAAGCGTCTTTTTGGGCAGTCACACGTGGAGTACCTAGAACATGTGGTGTCCTCAGACGGTGTAGCAGCTGACAGGGCAAAGATAGCGGCAATGCTGGACTGGCCGCGTCCTACCACATTTAGGGGGCTGAGAGGGTTCCTTGGACTTACATGTTACTACATGAGATTTGTGCAGGGATATGGTACGATCGCTTGGTTACTCACGGAGTTGCTTAAGGACCTGTTTGTTTGGGGGTGACGAGGCGACATAAGCATTTGAGGCCTTGAAAAATGTCGTGACTATCGTATCAGTGTTGGCATTACCAGACTTCTATATACCTTTTGTTGTGGAGTCAGATACATCATGGCATGGACTGGGGGCGATGCTTATGCAAGAGCATCGACATATTGCCTGTTACAGCCATTTACTGACAACACGGGCCATGATGAAGTCTGTTTACGAGAGGGCGTTGATGGCCATAGTCTTCTCCGTTCAGAAGTGGATGCCATATTTTCTGGGGCGGAGCTTCTTAGTGTGTACAGACCAGAGGAGTCTTATGTACCTGTTGGAGCAACGAATGGTAGCAGATGAGCATCAGAAGTGGCTGAGGAAGCTGATGTGGTACAGATTTGAGATAGCGTATCTCCCAGGGTTGGAGAACAAGGCAATAGACGCACTGTCATGACGGGACAAGGATATTCATTTGGTGGCGTTATCAGTTTCAGTGCTACAGGACTGGGAGCCACTGCAGAGGGAGGTCGAGGGGGACCATGAGCTGGTAGGCATTTGGGCGGCACTTCTACAGGGGTCAGCGGATCACCCAGGATATGCCTTGCAGGATGGGAGATTATTATATTAGGGACGTCTGGTGCTACCGAGGACATCCACACGCATCCCTGCCATTCTTCAGGAGTTTCATTGCAGTGCAGTGGGCGGGCATTCTTGGGTCCTCAAGACCTATCAGAGATTGGCTAGGGAGCTACATTGGAGGGGTATAAAGAAGGATGTATCGAAGATGGTGACTGAGTGTGACGTGTGCCAGCGTTACAAGTATATGACGATGTCCCCGGGAGGTTTACTGCGGCCGTTGTCCTTGCTAGAGTGAGTCTGGGAGAATCTTTTCATGGACTTCATAGATGGGTTGCCTAAGTCTGGTGGATTTACAGTGATATTTGTTGTGGTAGACCGTCCCAACAAGTATGCATATTTCATACCACTTAGGCACCCTTACATCGCAGTTTCGGTGGCGGATGTGTTTCTGAGGGAGGTCATCCGCTTACTTGGGGCTACCAAAGTCCATTGTTTCTGATAGGGACAAGGTCTTTTTGAGCAGATTCTGGCAGGAGCTCTTCAGACTACAGGGTATAATGTTGAGGCGGAGCACCACATACAGTCCCCAGACAGACGGCCAGACTGAGGTCGTTAACATGAGCATTGAGACTTACTTTCGGTGTTTCATTTCAGAGAGCCCAAAGGAGTGGGTCCGTTGGCTGGCGTTGACAGAATACTGGTACAATACATCCTATCACACATCAGCTCAGACGACATCTTTCAGGATCTTGTATGGTAGGGACCCTCCACATTTGCTGCATTATGGGCAGGAGACGACACTAGTTTCAGTTGTGGAGCAGTACTTGGCAGAGCGTGACCGGATTTTGGAGGAGCTGAAGCTCTATTTGGCTAAGAGCTCAGCAGGTCATGAAGGCAAGGGCCGACTTACACCGCAGAGATGTGCAGTTTGACGTAGGGGATATGGTGTATCTAAAATTGCGTCCCTACAGACAGAAGTCCCCAGCTCATCGAAGAAATGAGAAGCTCTCCCCCAGATATTTTGGGCCTTTTAAGGTGAGGCCAAGGTGGGGCCATTTGGTTACAGATTGAAGTTGCCCCAGGATTGATCATTCATCCGGTATTCCATGTGTCCCAGCTACACCAGGCAATCGGGGAGCATACACATTCTCCTTCACTTCCAAAGACATTGGCGGAGGATATGTAGGTCATCTTGGAGCCTGAGGAGTTGAAAGGGGGTGCGTAGGGGGAGCACTGGAGAGTGAGAGGTGTTGGTGCAGTGGAAGAGCTTGCCGGAGCTCGAGAGCACCTGGGAGTTGGCGGGTGTCATAGCACATCAGTTTCCAGATTTCCACCTTGTCCTACAAGGTGGCTTTTTTTGGGGGGGGAGTAGTGATGTGCTCATCACTTATTCAAGGTGGCGCACTAGAGGAGGAGAAGGCTTGACCACATGAATCAGGGACGTTTCCATAACCTTTAGGGTTGTTTTTATTATTTTATTGGCTAACAGGGCAAACTTGTAATTTGTTATTTAATTGAATTGGGATAAAGGGGGGTGCGGCCGGCCGGCCCTAGAGTTATGTAGATTTTGATTATTGAGAGAGATGTCTAGGGAGAGTGCGGACGTCATCTATATCGGCGTTTTGGGAGAGTGGTTGCCCCTTATAATTGTAGCCAACATTATCATTTTTATTCTACTTTCATCAATAAATTTCAGATTCTTTGCAAGATCTATCAAGGTCTTAATCTTTAAATTCACAGAATGTGACCATTTTTAATGGAACTTTCTCTGGTTTAAGGCATTGAAAATATTCAATTGCAATTGATTTTCTTGTTTCTTTCTTTTACAGAGTTGTGTTTGTTTCATTATCTAGTTGTGATTCCATGCTTGGAGGCATTACAGTTCTGATAATTTATTTAATGTTTACTTTCCCCAGGATGTCTCCTCCAAAATTATGTCATTTTCTCAACACGGGCCTGGAGCTGTTTGCGTTCTTTCAGCTAACGGAGCTATATCTAATGTAACACTTCGCCAGGCAGCAACATCTGGTGGGACTGTGTCTTATGAGGTCTGTGATACCTGAAGCTTGCAACTAATAATCAAACTTGAATTCTTTGTCTATGATTTCCAATGCAAAGATCCAGTTCTCACGAAGAATTTTGTTTCTTCTATAACTGGAATTTTATTTAAAGGTGTGATGTGCACTGAACCTACTCTATGGTGTCAGGTGGATGGCAAATGATAAATTATGCATAGGCTCTTGATGTAGGGTGGCAGGTGGTCTGAGCATTGAACCTACTTAATATCTTCTTTTTTCTAAGTTGAGAACTGGCTTTAACAAATCTTGCGGTTTCAGATTTTTATTTTTGCTATAGTAGTGTCGTAGGAATAGATGACCAATATTTTAACTGTCTCCCTTTAATATCTTATAAGTTGAGCATTGTCTTTGACATGCTTGTAGGTTCCGTATTTCATTTCTCTTTTCTCATAGTACCGTGTACTGCCTACCTAATAGGAATGGATGCCAGAGATCTTATAAATATCAGATTTCTTATCTGAAATTGGTAATAAGCTGTTTTATTCTGGTGTGTTTTAGTTTCACTCTTATACATGGTTATTGGAACACAGTTCATAAAGTTTAATCAACCTATTCGAAAAGTTGTGGAGTCCTAGCCTCATAATTTTCTGGAAATTATATTGGAAATTGGTATTTATGGCCATTGTTACGTTCAATGTTCACCATTTACACCCATAGTTCATTGAGATACATTGAATAGTTTAATTCACATGATATGACTGCAGAGTTTCAGTGTTAGTGCTCAAACAGAACTCAAGTGCTATCATAATGAATTTTTGTGCAGGGTAGATTTGAGATATTGTCGTTGTCTGGCTCATTTCTTTTGACTGACAATGATGGTCAAAGGAGCCGAACCGGTGGGATGAGCGTGTCCTTGGCCGGGCCTGATGGCCGTGTTTTAGGGGGTGGAGTGGCTGGACTATTAACTGCAGCATCACCTGTGCAGGTTTGTCTCTCTTTAAATTCAAGGATGGGCTCTCGAGTTAAAAACCAATGCTATCCCAAGTTGATTAATAGGCACTATATATGCGTGCGACACTCGTGTCCAGGAAGAACAGATAATTAGCACTACATTGTACCACTAAGAAGCAAATGCAGACATGATATGACATGGATGTGCAAGAAGGAAATTCATTAAAAATAGAACATGTGGACATGTCAACATTGTTGGATATTGAGTCACCCCATGGTTGTTTTGATGATGAGCAATATATTATGTACTTATAATCTTTTGAGTGTATATGTGTAGAGAATGTGCTTTCAAGATCAAACTATGCAAATCAAATGAGTAGAGCCAATAAAGACCATAGAGTTCAAGGACAAACGAGACAAGGCAATGAAGAGCAAAATTGCATTAAGAAGCTTATGTAATATTTTAATTTTGATGTCAATTTTATTTTAGTCTTGTGATGCGGTCCGGGTCTATGTGAGGCGGAGGTGGCGCGAGGGACGAGGCATGAGGCAAGGCTTGGGCTTGGACCCTACTTGATCCGATGTGTGACTTCTTACTCATGGCTTATTTCTTTAGTAGTGGGTTTAGTAATTACTCGGGCATATGAGTCTTTTATTATCATGTTGATTAGGTGAGGGTTTAAGCCTACGAGCCGACCCTAGTTTTTCTTTATCGAATATTTTGAATTGAAGAAGATTATCGCTAGGGTTCTTCGTGAATCCTATTGGGGGATTAGACTTGTTCCATTAACACAAGTTAGAGAGAGATCCACTCCAGAAAAGGATCGATTTATCTTCAGTACAAGCAATCGTTAATTTCCACTATCAAATTTTTTCTCTTTCTTTCCATAAATCTGAAATTAATCTCTTGATTTGGACGGATCGTTTCATTTTGGTATCAGAGCGGTTAGATCTGATGGCAAACACAAGATCGAAGATCACGACAGAGCTTTTGGAGGAAAAGATTGACGTCAAGATTGAGGGTCTCCGTGAGGAACTCATGACGGCGATCGATGAACACGTCAAGGGGATGGTGATATCAAAGGATGTGAATGACGGGTTCGAGAAGATAGCAAAAATGATGCAACAACACGGGGCTACGAAAGGGATCCTAGGGCTTCCAGTTCGTCAGATCTGAATTTTCTACCGGATCTAGGGAAGAAAGTGGTCTCTTGGGAGAACGAGGAAGATCGCCGCATCGTACGCTACGAGAAGTCATCAAAGCAACAACAGAGGGACGAAGACTGCAGAGGGAGGTCCCAGGGGGTGGACGAGGACCGTCGGGAGCTGGTTGTGCCTTGGCGCACTGCCAGGGCACACATGGCGCTTCCCTGGGCGCGTCGGCCTCGTTGGAGGGCTGGTCTGGCGGCTTCGACGGGCCCTGTGACACTGCCCAGGGCCGGAGCAGTTGTCTGCAGGCCCTATAGGACCCGCTCTTCACACGCAGGGCCGCCAAGCCCTAGGAGGGGCTTGGGCAGCAGTTTTGGGGGGTGACGGTGCTTGTGGCAGAGGTCATGGCATGGAATGAGCCTTAGAGATGTTGCGCCGAGCCAAGGAAACTGTACGGAGGCTGCAGGAAGCTGGGGATGACGATGGACTCACACCGGAATTTGAGGAGTACGCCCGGTACGTGGATGACGTCGAAGAGGAGTTTGAAGGAGTTGATGAGTGGGACGATGTGGGACGACTAGCCAATGAGAGGGCTGTAGTAGGTGACCCGGGTGGCTACGGGCAGCATATTGATGAGCGGTGGAGATTGAAGGAACATATGCAGCCTAGAAGACACGAGGGGTACCGTGGAGGACCACCCAGGGGCGACACCAACCCAGAGAGTAGGATGCAGAAGTTGAAGGCACCCATCTTTGAGGGGAATGATCTAGATGGATGGTTGTAGAAGATTGAGAGATTTTTCGACGTCACAGGCCTTACCGAGGCAGAGAGGCTGAGGGCAGTAGCGCCGAGTTGTGCGGGCGATGCACTTTCTTGATACAGATGGACTCAAAAGCAGAGGCCTATACGGACTTGGGTAGATTTGACTGAGTGCATCGTGGATCGCTTTCAGGAGATCCATGTGGAGGACTGTTTAAGCAGCTGTATGGCTTGAGGCTAGATGGGTCGGTACGAGATTATATCGAGAAGTTTGAGAGGCTTTCGAGCCGAGTGGAGGGGGTTCCTGCAGAATCTATGTATGTGAACTTTCTGAAGGGGCTGAAGCCTGTTATTAGAGCTGAGCTGAGGGTCCAAGACCCCAGGGATTGTATGCCATGATACGTGTGGCAAGGAGAGTGGATAGGTTGGCTGAGGAGAGGAAGTCTAGGGGGGCTTGGGGCGGATCGACGTACCGTGGTCCATCACCTACTGCGGTGCCCAAGTCCATTATGGGGACACCGGCATCGGCCAATGGGGATGCGACTGAGGTACAACCAGGGGACAGACACGCCGCATGACCGAGGCAGAGATGAGGGAGCAAAGGGCCAAGGACATTTGCTTCAAGTGCGACGAGAGATCACGCCAGGGCACCGTTGCGCAGAGAGAGCTATGCAGTTGGAGGACGTAACAGAGGAGGACGAGGAGGGCACGATAGTCCTTGATGGAGGTGATGATGATGCAGTGCAGCATTCACACTTAGACACAGTGGAGATTTCTCTCAACTCCGTGGTGGGATTTACCCTGTATCACACCATGAAGTTGGCAGGGAGGCTGGCAGCTCGGGAGGTCACGGTGCTTGTGGACAGTTGTGCTAAGCATAATTTTATTTTACAGAAAGTAGTGGAGCAGCATGGGCTACAGCTTAGCGACACATCGACATTTGGGGTGATTCTAGGCACGTGTCAGAGAGAGGATAGCAGGGGGTTTGCCGAGGGGTGATACTGACCGTGCATGGAGCTCAGATAGTGGAGGATTTTTACCCCTGGAGTTGGGAAAGGTTGATTTTTACCCCTAGCTTATATTGTTGTGCAGTATCCCTTAAGTCCATACCGCGTACCATGTTGAAGGGATGGGAAGGCTTTATAGTGCAGTGCCAGGAGTTGGGAGTAGTAGCAGAGAAGCAGATGGTGTCCGTAGAGGTGGGGGAGTTGCTGGACAGTTTTGAGCGCGTGTTTCAAATGCCACATGGGCTTCCTCCTCAGCGGGATCACACACATGCTATTGTTTTGTACAAGGGAGCGTCGCCAGTTAGTGTGCGCCCTTACAGATACCCTCACATACAGAAGGATGAGATTGATAGGCTCATACGGGAGATGCTACAGGCTGGGGTGATACATCCTAATGCGAATCCTTTTTATAGCCCAATCCTACTGGCGAAGGACGACAGCTGGAGGTTTTGTGTTGATTATCGTGCCATCAACAAGGAGATTGTGCCTGACAAGTTTCTGATACCAGTGATAGATGAGCTACTAGATGAGTTGCATGGAGCGACAATCTTTTCGAAAATTGACCTAATGTTGGGGTACCACCAAATCAGAATAAAGGCCGATGACATTCTGAAGACAGCCTTCCGGACTTATGCCGGACATTACGAGTTCTTAGTCATGCACTTCGGGCTGACAAATGCTCCCGCCACTTTTCAGGCACTGATAAACAAGATTTTCAAGCCATATTTGAGGAAGTTTGTTTTGGTGTTTTCGACGACATTTTGGTGTATAGTCAGACAGTGGAGGAGCATTTGCGAGACTTGGAGACAGTTTTACAGGAGTTGCAGGTCTACCAGTTGTATGCCAAGAAGAAGAAATGTGCGTTCGCGCAGCCAAAGGTGGAGCATTTGGGTCATGTTTCGGCGGAAGGAGTAGTGGCTGGCATGGAAAAGGTAGAGGCGATGCTAGATTGGCCGCAGCCGACGACGGTGCGTGCTTTGAGGGGGGTTTTAGGCCTGATTGGGTACTACCGTAGTTTTGTTCAGGGGTACATCACTATCGCCTGGCCATTAACGGAGCAGTTAAAGGACCGTTTTTAATGGAATGAGGAGGCCACGAAGGCGTTTGAGGCATTGAAGCGCGTGATGACCACTGTTCCCGTGTTGGCCTTACCGGACTTCGACAAGGCCTTTGTGGTGGAGACTGACGCCTTGGGATATGGCTTGGTCGTAGTACTGAAGCAGGAGCAGAGACCGGTAGCCTATTTTAGCTAGGTCCTGTCAGCGTGGGCTAGACTGAAGTCCGTATATGAACATGAATTGATGGCGACTGTATTAGTAATCCAGAAGTGGCGACCCTACCTATTGGGACGACAATTCATAGTGCGCACGGCTCAGCGGAGCTTGAAGTACCTACTGTAGCAGAGGTTGGTTGCAGAGGAGCACCAGAGGTGGATCTCTAAACTTGTTGACTACAAGTTTGAGATTAAATACTGACCCGGTTTGGAGAACAAAGCGGCATGCGCTCTTTCACGCAGGGGGAGGTCGCTTGCGTTGCAGCATTATCAGTACCACTGTTGACGGATTGGAAGCCGCTGTGGAGAGATGTTGATGCAGATGAAGAGTTGACTAGGATACGAGAGGATCTAACCCAGGGTACGGCTGATCACCCCGGTTATTCGCTTGACGGGAGGAGGTTACTATTTCATGGGCGATTGGTGATACTGCGGACTTCAGTGCATGTTCCTTTAATTTTTCAGGAGTTCCATGGGAGCGCAGTTGGAGGGCATTCTGGTGTTCAGCAGACATAAATGCGGATGTCTAGGGAGCTTTTTTGGCGGAGCATGAAGAAAGATATTGCGAGAATGGTTGCTAGTTGTGACACATGTCATCGTCACAAGTACCTTGCTATGGCTCTAGCAGGGCTAATACTGCCATTGGCCCTTCCAGAGTAGGTGTGGGAGGGCATCAGTATGGACTTCATTGACAGGCTTACCAAGTCTGATGGTTACACAGTGATTCTGGTGGTGGTTGACCGTTTGAGCAAGTTTGGGCATTTTATCACATTACGACATCCTTATACTGCAGTGACGGTGGCGACAGCGTTTGTATGGTGGCTTGCTTACATGGGGTTTTCACATTGATAGTGTCAGATAGGGACAATATTTATGAGCAAGTTTTGGAAGGAACAGTTCCGAGTGCAAGGGACCACCTTGAGGAGGAGTACGACCTATCACCCCCAGACTGATGGCTAGACGGAGGTCGTCAACAGGAGTGTCAAGACGTACCTCCGCTGTTATACATCCGAATATCCGAGGAGTTGGTATAGGTGGCTATCCTGGGGAGAATATTGGTACAACACCTCCTATCACTCGTTTGCTCATACTATACCATTCCGGATTTTGCATGGGAGGTACCCCCTTCATTGGTCTACTACAGCAAGGGAACAACTCTAGTTTCATAGTTGGAGCAGTACTTGAACGAGAGCGATGACATTTTGGAGGAGTTGAAGAAGCACCTTACGAGGGCGCATCAGATTATGAAGACAGGCCGATGGGTGTCGCATAGAGGTCCACTTTGAGACAGGGGGTCGTGTTTATTTGAAGCTGAGGTCGTATAGACAAAAGTCATTGGCTAGGAGGAGACATGAAAAGCTTGCTGCTCGCTTTTATGGGCCTTACGAGATCTTGCGAGGATAGGCCCAATCGCTTACAGGTTGAATCTGCCCCAAGGATCGACATTGCATCTAGTGTTTCATGTATCACAGTTGAGGCGGGCTATATGAGATCACATAGCAACATCCACCCTACCACCTACTCTGACGGAAGATTTGGAAGTGTTGCTGGAGCCCTAGAGTGGCTTGGAGGTGCGACGCGAGGGCGGACGGAGCACAGAGCTGCTGATACGATGGCAGGGACTGTCGGACCATGAGACGACTTGGGAGTTTTATGATATCATATTGTCGCAGTTTTCTGACTTCAACCTTGAGGATAAGGTTCGTCTTTTGGGGGGGTGATGATGCGGTCCAGGCCTACGTGAGGCGGAGGCGGCGCGGCACGAGGCACAGGTCACGGCTTGGGCTCGCACCTTACTTGATCCGATGGGTGACTTTCATGGCTTATTTCTTTAGTGGTGGGTTTTGTAATTACTAGGGCATATGAGTCTTTTATTATCATGTTGATTAGGAGACGGTTTAAGCATACGAGCCGGCCCTAGTTTTCTTTATCGAATATTTTGAATTGAAGATTATCGTTAGGGTTCTTCGTGAATCCAATTGGGGGATTAGGCTTGTTCCATTAACACAAGTTAGAGAGAGATCAACTCTAGAAAAGGATCGTTTTATCTTCAATACAAGCAATCGTTAATTTCCACTATTAAATTCTTCTCTATCTTTCCATAAATATGAAATTAATCTCTTGATTTGGGCGGATCGTATTATCTTGATAGAATGTTAAAGTCTTTGTTGAAGCTCACAAACACTTAGGAATAGACATAAAATGTTTTTAAAAAGGTTTAAAAATGTTTTGAAAATTATTTCCTAAGTTTTTACAGCCAATATCCTTATACATGTAAAGGAGTCAACTACTCTTTGAATATGAGTTGACTACTTTGAACTGGGAAAAATTGGGTACTCACTGTCCCTTAAAAGAGCCAACTATAGTTGTTTTGGGAGCCTATTATTGTTGTTTCAGGAGGTGACTATCATTTGTATATGAGTCGACTACCATTTGTATAGGAGCTGACTACTTTTGCCCAATGGACAGATTCGACACAACTCCGGGATTTTCGGAAAGCTGTCGATTTATTCGTTGAGGAGGTGTTTTTGGAAATAGTTTTCAATGGGTTTTCACCTATATAAATGCTTGAGTTGGCTAAGGTTTTTCACATTATTATTGATCTTCTAAAAAACAAAGGTTTAAAGTTTAAAAGCTTTTAAGCAAAACTCTCATTTTGGCCTATGTTTTAAAGAGTTCCAAATTTCCTTTGGTCAAGTTTTTGATCTCAAAGAGCTTGATTTTCTCATCATTTGGAGATCCACTATATCCACACAATAATCACACAAGAGCTTTAACATTTAGCTATAGATAAAAAAGGTTGTAAGTATTTCTTCCTCACGTGTGTGAGGTGTTGTCTCAATTGAGACGTGTTGTCCATTTGTGAATGTGTTTGTCCTTGTAAGGACATATTGTACTCATTATACGTGTTGTCTCGTTTGAGACATGTTAGTAGATCCTTTGTCCAGAGAATGGACGTATTGCCTGATGTAAGGTAAGTGTCCCGAACCCAGATAAATTTATGTGTTTGCGTTTGTGACTCTCTTTGTGTTTATTGCTTACTTGCAATTGTTTTTCGTTTCCTTATTACTATTTATTATTGCAATTTATTATTGTTAATTAAGTTATCATTAAGTTATCATTACGTAACTCTAATTAATAACTTAGGTAGAATTCTTAGAGGGATTTTTATTATTTCAAGAACACCATTTACTCTCACTCTAGTGTTTTATTTTCCATTTAGGGAGGTCCAACACTTGGTTTCAGAGACTCGTTAAAAGATGGTGAATTTACAAATGGACAATCTATTATCCAGCCACCAATGTTCGATTCCTCCAACTACATCAATTGGAGAGTGCGGATGATGCTCTGTATTCAAGCCATCAACATGGACTTATGGATTCCATATGAGATATCTTATTGCAAACCAGCAACACACCCCTCAAAGTGGACAAAAGAAAAAAGATATATGACAACCCTCGATGAAAAGTTAATGAAAATTCTATTTTCATTGTTGAATGATAATATTTTAAACTATGTGTCGAAAGCTACAAGTGCAAACCAACTTTGGCACATGTTTGAGGGTTATGAAGAATCCACCTCAAATGATTCATTCTCAAACGAAGAAGAAGGAGAACAACAAAAAGAAGGAATCTCGTGCTTCACGGCATAAGAAGATTGTAATGAGGTAAGCTCTACCTCTAATGATGCTTATAATGATTTACTTGAGTTATAAGTTATTGCAAAATGAATTTACTTCTTTAAATCATAATCATGATACTTTAAAAGTTAAGCATGATATCTTGTTGCGTGATCACGAGTGTTTGATGCATGCCCATAGTATATCTATTTCTAAGTTGAATGATGCCAATTTGTCGATTGAGAAATTAAGAGTTGATAATACTTTGCTTACAAAAGATTTTAATACTAGAATTAATGTGCTTGTTAATGATTTATCTTTGGGTAAGATTAAGCATGATGAGCTTGTTCTTAAGTTTGATAGTTTTTAAGAGTAATACTAGTTTAAGCACAATTGCTTCAGACATGATTCTATGCCTCAGAATATTGTAAGAGATAAAAAGAATCATGTTGATCGTTTGCATGCTAAAAAGAATTATGATATTATGTATAGAAAGTTTGCATGCACGAAGAATGATAGATTCAATGTTTTGCATAATGTACATGTTCATAAATCTTTTAAGATGGCATCATATACACTTTGTGAAACCACAGAGTGCATCATGCTAGAAATCATATGATTTATATTCGGGTTCCAAAGAATGCAAGTGATTTTGATAGAAATACTTATATTGACAACTTTGTGAATAATGTCCATCATTCTAGAAATTACATGCATGTGGGTTCTAGGAATCCGATCCTAAATGGGTTTGGGTTCATATTAAGTAATTATATGTTTGAACCAATAATGTTGAGAATCCGTGCTTATTGTCTAATTTTAGATACTCATGTTTAAGATTATCCCCAAGATTAACCACATGGACCCAAAAGAAAAGGGTACCAAGATACTTATTTAATTTTAGGTACTCAATTTTGATGGGATTAGTAGCTAGCTCCAAATGGATTTCATAGTATATGCATGGTTTAAGGGGGCTGCCCAATTGCTATGATGCATATCTTCAGAGGGAGCTAATGCAAAAGTTTGTAAGAATTTTTTTTCCTTTTATGCATAATTTTTCATCACGTGGTATAATTTTTACATATGGTATCGTTTTAGATGCTTGGCATCTCACATACACTCATTTTGGAAATAGTTTATATGCCAAGGGGATCACCTATTTAGGGGGTGTAAACTATCTTTGAATATTGAGTCACTATATTTTTTTATAGGAGAGTATTCATAAGAAGAGAGTAATATCCCTTTTTTGATTATGCCAAAGGAGGATAGACATACACGTACACTCATGCATTGCATACTTTTTATGCAATATGTTGTCATCATCAAAAATGGAGAGTATATTAGATATTGTGTCACCCCATGATTATTTTGATGATGAGCAACATATAGGCACTAATAATCTTTTGAGTGTATGGGTAGACAATGTGCTTTCAAAATCAAACTATGCAAATCAAATGAGGAGTATAGCCAACAAAGACCATGGAGTTTAAGGACAACCAAGACAAGGCAATGAAGAGCAAAATTGCATCAAAAAGCTTATGTAATATTTTAATTTAGATCTCATTTTTATTTTAGTTTTGGTAGAATGTTAAAATCTTTGTTAAAGCTTACACACACTTAACAACACACACAAAATATTTTTTAAATGCTTTAAAAAGTTTTGAAAATCATTTCCTAAGTTTTTAGAGCCAATATCCATATATATTTTTAGGAGTCGACTACTCTTTGGATAGGAGTCGACTACTTTGAATTGGAAAGAATTGGATACTCACTGTCCTTTAAAAGAGCTGACTACAATTGTTTTGGGAGCCAACTACTATTGTTCCAGGAGGCGAATACCATTTGTATACGAGGCGAGTACCATTTGTATATGAGCCTACATTTGCCTAACGGACAGATTCGACACAACTTCGCGATTTTTGGAAACCTGTCGATTTATCCGTTGAAGGAGTGTTTTTGGAAATAGTTTTCAACGGGTTTTCACCTCTATAAATGCTTGTGTTGGCTGAGTTTTTCACATTATTATTGATTAATTTTTAAAGAAAACAAAGGTTTAAAGTCCAAAAGCTTTTAAGCAAAACTCTCTCGTTTTGGCCTATGTTTTAAAGAGTTTTTCAAATTTTCTATGGCCAAGTTTTGATCTCAAAGAGCTTGATTTTCTGGAGATCTACTATAACCACACAACAATCACACAAGAGCTTCAACATTTGGCTATAGGTAAAAGACGGTTCTAAGTATTTCTTTCTCATTTGTGTGAGGTGTTATCTCAAATGAGACGTGTTATCCATTTGTGGATGTGTTTGTCCTTGTAAGGATGTATTTTTCATTGTAATGACGTGTTGTACTCATTGTACATGTTATCTCGTTGAGACGTGTTAATGGGTTCTTTGTCCCGAGAGTGGATGCGTTGTTGGATGTTTGGGAAGTGTTTCGAACCATGATAGATTTGTGTGTTTGCGTTTGTGACTCTTTGTGCTAATTGCATACTTGTAATTGTTTTTAGCTTCCACGTTACTCTTTATTATTGTAAGTTATTGTTGTTGATTAAGTTATAATTAGGTAACTCTAATTAATAACTTAGGTAGAATTTTTAGAGAGATTTTTATTATTTCAACACCATTCACTCTCCCTCTAGTTTTCTATTTGCCATCTAGGAATGTCCAATAAACATGACGCTTGAATATCTATTTTACAAAAGAGGGCTCTTGATGGGATGTTTGTCTTACTAGGACTAGCATGTTGATAGAGTGGTGGCATAGGTTTGGCCACCTCATCCTGGTGGGGCCCACTTTGGGGTCGGTGAGTAGTTGTGTGTGGTTTGGGGTATTGTGGATCATCCAAAGAGAAACCATCTAATTTCCATGAATTACATACTTGCCATTGTCAAATGAACCTTACTTTCCCACCTATTTTATCGGTATGCCATTGAGATTTATGCATTTTGCCCTCTGCCATTTTTTTTGCAATTTAACATTTGCTTTTTCCTCATTTTGTCCCCCCGACGATACTCAGGCACAAACCCACACTTCTCACTCCTTTTTGGGTGCACGTGTGCATCGCACCTTGTGTGTGAGTTTTTTAACCCGTGCACTCTATGCAGGGTTATTTCTATCAGCTACCAAGTTTGGATGAGGATCTTACCTTAAGGGGCTATAGTCGGTTGATATGCACATAAGTGATTATGATAGGATTGAATCATACGCTATGTATAAAATGGTAACTGTGCAGACTCGGACCATATTTTAAATATGGAGTTACCATGCACACAGACCGATTTGCTCTGAATACACAAACCGCTTATTACAAGTTTAACATCTATTATACAAAAGAGGGATGATGATGTGACATTTGTCCTACTAGGACAAAAGAGTGGATAGAGTGGTGGCCATGTTTTGGCTACATCGCACATCTTCATGATGGGGTCCACTTGGGGTGGATAAGGGTTTGGGGTAAGGTTTTTGGTGTTGTGGAGCCCTAAGGAAAAGGCCCCCACATTTTCCTTATTTGCATGCTTGCCATTGCCCAGAAAACCCATATCTCTTCCCTATTTTACATGCTTGCCATTGGCCATTTTTCCACTTTAACCCCCCGGGTTTTTTTGGTGGTATAACACATGCTTTTCCCCTTTTATCATTCGACAGTACACACACGCGCTTCTCTCCCCTTTGACACTGTGCGCGAGCCCTGCATCTTGTGTGTGGGTTTTTCCTTGAGTCCATGTGCACTTATGGACGGTTTATTTCTAGTGCATAAATAAGAAAGAGTGTATATCTGTATTAATACATTGGCATGTCCATGCATCTAAAAGTTCATAAACATTTCTAATCATGTATCAAAATACAATGATTGCAGCTTATCCTACATTTTTATGCCTTTGAGAAAGAGTCATGTACTCGGAACCCCCAGTCATGCCAATTGGGTGACATGGCTCGACATGAAGTAAATAGGGGTGCTGGCGGAGTTGACAAATATATTTTAACTTATTTAATCTATCAACCAAGCAGAACCCGGTCTTTTAACCCCATATTAGCATCATCCTTTGAGGAAAGAGTTATCCTTGACTTTCCAACTTTCTCTATAGCTTAATGTATCTCATTTGTTATATAAAAACATATCTAAACCAATAGTTTTATCCAAGTCAACATTTTAATGGCATTTTCCACTAAAATTATAGGTATTGATACATAGATGCAAATAAATAAAACATTTCAGACATACAAAAGCATGTAATGTGAACAACGAAGTATTTGTATGCATGTAATGTGAACAACGAAGTATTGAGTTACGTAGGATTTGTCCAAGAAACATGATAAACTCATCATAGTTTTATTTAACTCATCATTTTGATGGCCTTTTTCTCTAAATATGATCATTGACATATAGATGCAAGTATCATTTCATGCATACGAAAAGGTGTAACGTATACGAAGAAGTGTATCCATCATGCATGACACGTCCGAGAAGTTTTCAAGAATATAGTATGTAAAATTGATCATAGTTTTATTCAAGTCAACATTTTGATGGCCTTTTCACTATAATTTAGTCATTGATATATAGATGCAAGTAAATAAACAATTCAAACATAAAAACGTGTAATGTAAACAATGAAGGGTGCAAGTCATGTAGGACTAAGGACATATGTTCAGGAAGTTTTCAGAAAATGTTCTGAACTAAAAAATCCAGTACATAAATGAAGACATGTTCGGAAAGTGTTTGGCATGTGTGAGAGGAGTGTTCAAGAAGTGCTGGCATATCTTATGTTGGTATGGCTTCATGATAGAAATACTCATGCTATTTATTCATACCATAGTGTAAATAATGGAAATGTTTCTGACACTTATAAAGATATGTTATTTAAAATGTTAATATACTTATTAGTACCTTCGTATTGAACTTGCATTGAAAATTTGTGACACTGGTTTTAATTGTTTGAAAAACTTAAAACAGAAAAAAATAGAAACATTAGTTACCATTGATAAGAAAAGAACTTTGAAGAATCAAACTTTATTTTTTTACCATTGGTTACAATATAAGCAGCAATGAGGGAAAAAGGCCTTTAGTAAATGTATTTAATTAAGCGTTCTTCAAAATTGATGGAAATGACTATTTTATTATCCGAACCTAACATATACAGAAAACGTGTTTATCATGATATATTCACTTCTATTTTTTTTTCATCATTTCCTTTTTTCCTTTTGGGGTTTTCTTGTACTTGGAAGTTTGGATCATGATTTGGATCCATTATAATTAAGGCGTAATTCAAACATCATGCAAATTTAATATCCGTGGCCATCTGTATGATTGTTTATCTTTTTTCCTCAAATTTAAGCATGCAATTAAGTTTCCCATAATCTAGTATACATTAATTAAAGAAGTAAATTTCAAGATATGCGTGTGTTGAGAGAGGGGAGGGTTAAAGATGCAGATCTTAACTCTCTAAATTCAAATTTGACTACTCAAATGGAAATTCTGTTCCGTTAGATAGGATCTTACAGATCTAAACTACTTCAAATGATTTTTATGTGTTTTATCCATGCATCAAGCGGTAACAAATTAATCAATTTTATGACATTTCTGAGACTTTTATTTCGTCACCAATTTTGCATGAACAAAACTCATTAAAGTCATTTCAATTTTCTTTGCATGTCCAATTTTGCATGAACAAAACTCATTAAAGTCATTTCAATTTTCTTTGCATGTAGTTGAGATGTGTTAGATCACATTCAACGAAATAGATTTTTCATTTGGGTTACCAAATTTTAAATTTTGATTAAGATCTGTATTTTTATCCTCTCAAGTAAACACGCACATCCTCTCTAGAGAGATTAATGGGTATCATTAGACAACTAATGTGTTTTCCTTAGTTATAGCTGACTTGGTGGTTTATTATTAGGTGGAGTAAAATGAAACACATAAGTTGTATCTTATTTTTGTTCCAGCAAATGCTAGAGAGAGAGAGAGAGAGAGAGAGAGAGAGAGAGAGAGAGAGAGAGAGAGATGTGCATCAGTGTAGGAAAAATTCATGTTTTCTATGCAATTCTACTTGATTTCTTCTTCTTTTTTTAAAATTTAGAACTTTTTGTAACACTCCGATCGAGTGTCAAATCCTATATGGTTCAGCCAATATTTAAGGTTTTTGAATTTTTAATATATGCACAACATCCTAGATCATCAAAACTTCAAAAAAAAAAATAGTAATTCCCTGTATGCGGGTTGCAACACATGAGATTTTCCTGTGCTATCTGAACATATACAACAATCATATATATATACTAGTCATAACCCGTGCCCGCGGGCACGGTTCATTTAAGATTTTCCACTGCGAAATCTTTGTTTCCCAAAAAATTATTTACACAGCCAAAATTGCGCTGTACAACAAATTAGCATAAAAATATTTAGCGGCGCAGACGCCTTCCACACGGAATAACAAACTCGGCGTGGGCGCATTCGATACGGAACAACAAATTCGGCGCGGACGTCTTTGGCACGGAACAACAAATTTGGCGTAGAACAACAAATTCGGCGTGGAACAACAAATTAGCGTTAAAAAATTTAGCAATTCGGCGTGGACACTTTTGACGCGGAACAACAAATTCGACGCGAAAAATTATTCTCATCTTATTGCCCTATGCATCGAAGAGATGGTGGGCTCCATGTTGAGAGAGAGATCATTCGATCTACATCGATCTGCATCATTAAGTGTAAGTTTAAAGTTTTTTTCCCAAATGCTTTAATTGTATGCACTATTCCGCAGAAACTTTCATTCCCCAAAACTTTCATTTCCATAGAAACTTTCATTTTCCGAGAAATGTTTTTCCCTCCCAAAATTTTCACAAACTCTCATATCAACTGTTGATTCACAAGATTAAATCTCAACCATCCTTCTATCAACTTGTTTGTCCTACTCAGCATGTCCTAGTCAGCCCTAGGTTTCAAAAATATAGATATGTGATTCATGTAGATCACGTGGCATATGATCTAATAGATCAGATGCAAGACACAAAAAGGGGGCCCCTAGTAAGTACAAGCACATGTGGGGCTTTGGGGCTTGTATTTTCCACCTTTTTGTGTCTTGACTCCTGATCTATTAGATGAGGTGCCACTTTTTCTACATTAAATCATATATATATATATATATATATATATATATATATATATATATATATATATATATATGCTGATTCTATGTGAAAAATTCATGCAGGATTACCGATTGAAAAGTTTTATTTTTCGATTTTTTTTCGATTTTTTTCCTAATGTTTTATCTACTCATGTATACCATCGTAGAACCTATGAGTGAACCTTAGAAGATTTGATTCTCGATCAAATCATTACAAATTTAACAGTTTCAAAATAGTAGAGTTTCAAAATAGTAGAACTGTTTTTAACAATCAGTTGGAGGAGTAAATATGGGAATTCACTTTATTTTTGGTGTGCGTCTATTAGAATGTGTAGTCATATCCAACAGTTTGCATCTTTAAAAAAACTCCAAAAAAAAACTATTTTCACAGAGTTTTGCATGGGGGGTTTTGCATAGGAAAATTTCTGTATATGGTGAGTGAGTGAGTGTGTGAATGGTATCAGACTACAATTAAAGGCTTTCCTTAGTTGTGATCTATTAATGAGTGGAGCAGAATGAAGCACAAGTGTTGCACTTTATTTTTCTTTTACTACACCCATTGAGAGGCCATAACGTCAGCTACAACCAAGGAAAATCTTTAATTGTCTACCGATACATACATACATACATATGAGGTTAATATACATACATACATACATATGAGGTTAATATATATTTGTTATCATCCCATGAAATTTTCTGTGCTGGTAGCATAAAATCCATCATTTTATTTTATTTTTCAATTTTTTTTGTTTGGGTTGTCATTTAAACCCATTTAAACCCCAAATATAGGTGAACCATTTGAGCATCGATCAGCATGTCACAAAAAATTCTATTCTTTTGAACCTTTGAATTTATAACGGTTGGATCAAGGGGTGAATACTGGGATGAACTTGATTTTTTGTACATGGACAAAGCAATGATATGTAGAATATATCCAAAAAAATTAAAGAAAGAAATAAAAATAGTGTATATGCGCGTTAGCGCACGAATGTTTCCTGCAGTGACATGACATACATTATTCGGTGTGTGCGCGCACGCGCGTGCGTGCGTGTGCGTATATTATGATTTTCTTTGTGAATGGTGTAGGAGGTGATCCTCTTAGATGAAGCTCTGTCCTAGGTCCCTTACAATATCAAGTATCCTCCAAGCTGTGGGAGAAAAATAAAAAGGGACTTCAGAACGAGGAGTATCATGTGGTTTTGATTTGTATACGAGTTAATGGTAGAATCAAGATGGGAGTTAAGGCTTGTGTGAATTGGGTATATGATATATGGTTACCGGAGAGAGGTATACAGTTTAGGGGATATGTGGTTTTTTTGTTTTTGTTTTGGTTTTAATTTTGATTTTTGTTTTGTTTTGTGTGTTGTTGTTGTCGTTGTTGTTGTTTAAGAAATCGGATTGTATTTACATTACCTTTTTTAATTAATCTAACTAGCCAGACAAGCCATTTTACTTAATTAGGTGACTGACCATGTTACTAATATTAAGACTAACGGATCTTAGGCCAAAGTCATGTAACATCATGTGGTGATGTGATGTGCCAAATTGTTAAATACCCAGGGAGCATCAAAATCTCTTTTAAAATGTGGAGGCTATTTGACAGAACTGTTACCGTTAGGTCAGTCATCAAAGAAATCGAAAAGAAAAAAGATAATTAAGTGTTACCGTGACATGCCACAACGTTGCCCTTATTCCCGGGGATCTTTATTGAAAACTTCTTTTTACCATGCTTAAAAAAAATAATTCTGAGCTTTTTTGTGGCCATGAGTCAAATAATTTGTTAGTATAGACTTTTTTTTCCTTTTTTGGCTAATCACTTATTTTCCTTGTGGACTAGACATAAAGATTGGTGTGGGGAAATCGACTATTTGGACATCTAGTCTTTAAAAGTAATTAAGTGTTACCAAAAATACATTTTGATCAAGTGATGATATGACTTAAAGTCAAGGATCAAAATTCATATGATCTGTATGTAGTATGACAGGTAATTTTCTAATTCAAATTATGTAGGCATATGAAACTATCTGTTCTACATCCCAGCTTCCAACCCGGCTTAAGGTTATTTGCATGTGCAGCATGCATTTGCATCCAATTGGTTTTATCGATACTGAGGAATGTATAGCCGATGGATTGTTATCAAGCTTGTAGGTCTGCCCTTCAAATAAGGCTGGATCTATAAGGGAAAACCAACAGGAAGGGGGAAAAAGAGAGATCAGTTACAATTGTAGAACATCTTGGCGAAATGGAGAAAACGTATTCACTAAAATTTTACTCTTACCATGCTTTCGTCTATTAATCATATGAAACCTCTTTTCAGGTGGTCGTTGGCAGTTTTATTGCGGATGGACATGGCCGGAAGGAATCAAAATCGATGAGCCATGCAGACCCGTCAACAGGGCATGGGAAGTTTTCTTCTGGCGGGATGGCCGGGGCACCGAGCCCATCCCACGGGACAATGAGCGAGTCATCAGGCGGACCTGGTAGCCCGTTCAACCTGAGCAACAATGGCAACCAGCATGGCATGTCCGGCATACCTTGGAAATAAAAGGGGAAGTAAAGAGATCTAAACCCCCTTCTGTAACCTTCTTAAGATATACCTATATACATCTAAATCGGTAGAAAGCATGGCACTGGAAGTTCACCCCAACTTATTCCGACAATATGAGGGAACTCCAATGTATATTCATAAGCCTTGCAGCTCCTGAATATCCTTGTGTATCTTGGTGTATTTAAAACGTATCTGATGGAAATTTTCTGCTTTTGCATTATTTTCTTGGCGCCCGATATATACACTTCACACATGACGATGTTTTCTTTGTGGAAAAAAGGTCACATCAGAGTGGGATGTGACAACTGTGGGACTTTTTTCCCAAAAAAAAAACAGCCCAAAAAGGTCGTATACACCGCACTGTTCAACAGTGCGGTGGTGTATATCTTTCTTTGGTTGGTCTTTAAACTTGTTTACCCTGCTACTGCTCTTTGATTCTTTGGTTGAGCCCAGATTTGTACAGATTGCTCTCTTAAACTCATTTATAAGTATGTGTATTCTTAATCCTATCAATAAGCAGTGAAGTCAGGCGGTAAAATTTCAAATTAAGCATGCATGAAGAATTACAAATAAGAGGCAATAGTATGGCTGCAGATATGCTAATGCTAATGATGCGTGAATCTTGGTGTGCATCCAACGAAAGCATACTAAACACTACTCTACACCTTCAGTTTGAACAGGCTTCTTGCATTTGCACTAGAGAGATCATCAAACGAAATTTATTGCAAGTACTTATAAAGATTGAAACTATGAAATATTGTAAGTAACATGACATGAAAAGTAAGCGTTGTGACAACGGTGAAAGCATCGAGATATAGCATCTTAGAGAATTCACCTAGCAAAAAGAAAGAAGAGAAAATAGAGAGAATGAAATAAAAATAACATGCAAGCACACAAAAAGAAAGAAATAGATGATGCTTCTGTTGGAAGCAACGATCTAGGATCTTGGTTTGATGATGACAAACGTGTCGGTATATCTAATGTGTGTGTTTAGTGTGTTTCAGGCTTGGCGAAACAATATATTCTCGATATTTGACGGAATTGCTATTCGTATAGTATATTGGGAGAAAGGGAGTGTGTGCACAAAGAAGTTTGACTTGGTCAATGGAGAGCAAAGTTGGACTTGGTCAAATTGGTGATTGGATCAATTCAAATCTTTTTGAACTACACATCAAATCCCAAAGTCTTTGATTCAACCCAATCCCTAGCCAATTACAAATTTCCTAGTTGGTAGTGTCCGCATCCTAGCCAAACTTACTCCTAGCCATATTTCAATTCAATATCCAAAATTCAAATTACAAATCTTATATTGGTCAAAACCATAGCACATAACCTATTTAAAGGTCATCATCCTAGGGTTGAAAAAGAAGAGCAGCAACCAAAAAAATATTCTAGGCACGGCAATACAACAAAGGAAGGGGACAACAAATTTTGCGGATGATTACAAAAATTATAAACCCTTGCTCCCATATATTAAGCCTACCCTAGCTACTTGCTGCCGTGAGATCTCCTTCAAACCAACGACAAGTTCATCCCCATTTTTTCTATCGACAAAAAAAGTCTTGGGTGCTCCGTTGCTCCTTGCCGTGACCATCAAGGTACCTCGCCGGAGATCACCACCGTACGTGCCGCTTAACCCAGCAACTACTCGCTCATCAAAGAAGACCACCGTATCCTCTTGCCTTGCCGACCCGAGCAAGGAGCAGCACCAACCTTGGAAGCCAACACTTCTCTTCAAGCGCCGACCGAGAGCAAGCAGCGCCGTCTCCTCACCCGATCGTGCCACCAAGGGAACCAATCATCATCGCCGACCGTTGAAGATCCAAGCAGTCGCCGTCGTCATCATCGAGTGCCGAAGCTGCCACCGCTGTGCCGGAGAAGCTGCTAACGAAGGAGAGACGATCTGTCGCCGTCGAACTCACCGTGAACCCCGGGCGCTGTCGGAGATCACCGCAAGGAGAAGCGAACGACGAAGAAGCCATCGCTGCTGCTGCACCGTAAAGCTTCGTCGTTGCTGACGAAGGACGAAGGAGCCGCATCCTTCGTCATTTCCAAAGAAGCCTCCGCCATCGTCGAAGACGTCGGAGTAGTCGAAGTCGACGCTGCCGTAGCCCACGCTCCAAAGAAATCGCTGTCAGGGGTCCTCGTCGTCGTCGAAGCGGAGCTCGGTGTCGCTGCCAAAGAAGTCGTCCTCCGCCGCTGCACGAAGCTGTTGCCCGCCGTCATCTGAACACCATTGCCGTGAAGAAGGAGACACCGCTGCTCAAAACCCTGCATGCCCTAGAGAACGAGGCGAAGCT
The DNA here is from genome assembly GCA_030789695.1 of Scilla litardierei. Lineage (NCBI taxonomy): Eukaryota > Viridiplantae > Streptophyta > Magnoliopsida > Asparagales > Asparagaceae > Scilla > Scilla litardierei. Next base: position 117,360,120 of record CM061142.1, read on the forward strand.
GTGCCGCGAGATTCAAGTATCAACGGCGGAGATCTATTTTCGCGTCCGCCTGATTACGTGAGCTGCGAAATGAAGAGATCCTCGCGCTGACGTGGCGACAGGAGAGCCGCAAGATCGAGTTTACGGAGAAGTAAATCAGCGGCCACAATTCAATCTCTGCGGAGCAAATCGAAACGAAGCGTGATTTTTTCGGTGCTGACGTGGCGCGGATTAAAGGGGATTGCTTTGCGCACAGCTGCGTAATTAAAAGGATTTGAACTCAGTTGCTTTGCACACCGATCGCAAGTTTAAACAGGAGTTGCTGAGCGCACAGACCAGCCAGTTTAAAAAGGATTTGAACTGAATTGCTTTACGCACAGACCAGTGTGTATTTTACAATCCAGGAGTCATATTGAGACACCGTTTGCGTCAGATTGGAGCTGGCGACGTGCTGATTGACAGAGACGCCTACACAGACACAAACTGAGCATTTCTAAACCCTTAAACTCTTTTATTTGTGTCTTAGTGTAACGTTCTCTGTGGGGAAACTTTTACCTACTTTTGTGTGACTATTTTGGGACTTGTCTAGTTGGGGCTAGACAAGTGGGACCCAGCTAGTTTGGGACTAGCTGGTAGAAAGCGTTACTAGGATTGATAGTGAGAGGAAACACTGTGTGTGGGGTACTGAGAGCCTGGCAAGTGTAGAGACGTAGAGGGTGCTCTGAGCGTGCTCTAACTTGTGGTTTTGTACCTATTGCGCTATTCAATATTAGTTCTGCTTTGGGGGCTGGAGTAGGTCGTTGGGACGACCGAACCGGGGTAAATCTGCTGTGTACTCTGTGTCTGCTTTTATTTACCCTGTTGCTGCTATAACTGCGTGTGCTTATTCGTGGGTTGCACGGATTATTTTTAAAAAGCCTATTCACCCCCCCCTCTAGGCTAGGATCCAGATCCAACAAGTGGTACCAGAGCGGGTTTTAGGATCTAGCCTAGGTTTGACCATGGACCACATTGATAGTGCTTTTGCTGAGGGTCAGTCTATTTCCCGACCACCTAGATTTAATGGAGTAGACTATGCTTATTGGAAAAATCGTATGAGAATCTACTTAATTTCTATTGATTATAATGCTTGGCAAATTGTTGAAAAAGGCTATAAATCACCTGTTATTAAAATTGAAAACACTGAGATGCTTAAACCTGATGATAAATGGGATGATAATGATTGGAAGCTTTATTCTCTTAATGTTAAAGCTATGAATTCTCTCATTTGTGCATTAGATAAATCTGAATTCAATCGCATCTCACATTGTTTAACTGCGCAGGAAATATGGCATACTTTGGAAGTGACGCACGAGGGAACGTCACAGGTGAAGGAGTCTAGACTTGCACTTCTGAGCACGGAATACGAGGGATTTCGCATGCTACCATCAGAGACCATATCAGAAATGTTTGCGAGGTTCACCAACATTGTCTACAAGTCTAGTTCGCTCGGTAAGCCATATTCTAGCCTTGAGCAGGTGAGAAAGATATTAAGAGCACTGCCAAGCTCTTTCAGGCCTAAAGTTACTGCCATCCAAGAAGCGAAGGATCTATCGCAGATGAGGGTGGAGGACTTGATAGGTAATCTAATGTCCCACGAGCTTGAATTGCAAAATATTGATGAAAAGGAGAAACCTGAGGAAAAAGAAAAAGCTACCAAGCCACTTGCTCTGAAAGCTGACGAAAGTGAAGAAGAAGATGATGACATAGCGCTAATGGTCAGAAATTTCAGAAAGTATGTCCAGACCAAGCAAGAAAGAACAGAAATGGCACCCAGGTTTAATCGCTCTAACTTTTTTCAGTCTTCTAAGCAAACTTATGATCAGAATGCTACTAATAGAATGACTTGTTTTAAATGCAAGAAAAGAGGACTTCGAATGAGGGATTGCCCACATGAGACAGCTCAGGTAGCTAAAGAAAAGGGAAAATCCAAGGTGCTAACTTGGGATATGGATAGCGAAGCTAAGAGTGAGGAGGAAGAACACGAAGCCCACTCATGCATGGCATTGATGGGAGTACACGATGATGTAATTTCTGGTAGTAAAACTGAACTCCTTACTCTTTGTAAAGAAATGCAAGATAAAATAGTAGAGCTTGAAAGATGATTATCAAAATGAGAACTTTGAAATGCAACAATCTGAATATGAAATGTCTAAAGAGATTGAAAAACTCAAAATTGATATTGTTGCTCGTGACTCTACTATTGACACTCTGAAAAAGGAAAAGTCCAGTTTTAATGATGAAGCACCTTGTCTCTCTTGTCCTTCCTTGATGAATAATATTAGCATGCTTAAACTTGATTTGATTAAGCTCGAAACTGAAAAAAACTATGTGATTAGAGAGCTTAATGATAAATTTTGCATGTTAGATAATGATTTTAAAAGAAAAATGATTGAATTTGAAAAGAAGGAAGAGGAAAACAAGAGAGCTTTTATAAGTAAATGCACATTGCTTGTGGAAGAAAATAAATTGTTGAAATCCAAAGTCTCTAATCTTGAATTGGCCATTAAGAAATTCTCTATGGGAAAACAATCGTTGGATAATATTTTAGAGAATCAATTATATGGCAATAATAGAAGAGGACTTGGATTTGGTTTGAATAATGTCGAAAAGCCAAAATTCAAGAAATTCCACAATGCACCCTCTATTGCAAAGAACAAATATGCAAAGTGCTTTAGTTGTGATAGTGCAGGCCACACTTCATATTATTGTAAATTTAGGAACACAAATATCAAGTTTAAACAAGTGTGGGTTCCTAAAACTATATTGGCTAACACTAGTGGACCTTGTTGGATTCCAAGGTCACACTTAACACCTTTCATGTAGGTGTGATGGAGTTTTGGCGAGGAGCGTTAAAATCATTGTCTCATTCTTTTAGCTCCGTCGTCAAAAAGCGACGAGAAGGTATAATTTTTATCCCTCTTTGCATTTCAGTGCATACCTTCATAGATTTGTTTGTGTGCTTGATTTATTTTGATTTGTGTGCTTGCATGCATGATTTTTTTAAAATGTTTTTATTTCTGAAAAAAAACAAAAAAAAATTGAAAAAAAAATTGTGCTTATTGATTATCCTCTTATGAATCTCTTAAGTGGTATTGTATGAATGATCAATCTATCACTTGTAGAAGTCAATTCATTATTGTGGTAGCTACATGAACATGATGTTATTCTTTTTAGTAGCCATGACATGTCTCATAAGTTTTATACTTGACTTCTACACCTACATTTGCACTTTCACGATATTTGACTTTTAAGTACTTTTGGAGATTCTTTTGAAGAATAATGGAAAGTGAATGTAGGAATGATTAATTTCTGAAATTTTTAAGGGATATGAAGTGTTTAGCCATGAATTAAAATTGAGCACAAAAGAATTGCAAATGAAAAAAAAAATTATATGAAAATTGCTCCGTATGAAAAATGGATACACTTCATGGCTAATACACAACCCACGAGTATCCAACTTATGCTAAATGGGTAATCATTAGCGTTGGTGTATATAACTCGTCAAGCAATGCCACCCCGCATTTAAAAGTCTTTTTAGGCCATGTTTCGGGGTTCGGTGACTTGAACTCATCTTTGATGAGGTGGGAAAAATCAATCCTAGTGATATTCATGAAAAAAATGGAAAATGCGGATTGATCTGGTTGATTGTTCTAAAATTGAATCTCCCTTAGTACTTTATTGTTTATATCACTACACTTACACAAAGGTGGAGAAGTCTTGTTTTGAAATCCTATGAGCTTGGATTGTCTATTTTGTGGAAAACTCATGCAAATTGCACGCTACATTTAATAATGGTTTATTTTTGCATGGAATATTTTTGTGACTTCATTAATCCACTTTTGGTGATTACAAAAGGGGAGAAAGAGGAATGAAAGATTTGTGTGTTGATTGTTGTCTGTATTATTTGTTGAAGGGGGAGCTTGAGAGAAGGGAAATAAAGTTAAAGGGGGAGCTTGAGAGAAGGGGGAGCATGCTTTTATATTTCCTAATTGTTGTGCATGCTTTGTAATGTTTGAATGACTCATCCATACATCATATTGCATTACACCCTTCAACACACTTCACACACCCATCTATTGCTCAAATCTTTTATGGGGTTGTCATCACCAAAAGGGGGAGATTGTTGGAAGCAACGATCTAGGATCTTGGTTTGATGATGACAAACGTGTCGGTATATCTAATGTGTGTGTTTAGTGTGTTTCAGGCTTGGCGAAACAATATATTCTCGATATTTGACGGAATTGCTATTCGTATAGCATATTGGGAGAAAGGGAGTGTGTGCACAAAGAAGTTTGACTTGGTCAATGGAGAGCAAAGTTGGACTTGGTCAAATTGGTGATTGGATCAATTCAAATCTTTTTGAACTACACATCAAATCCCAAAGTCTTTGATTCAACCCAATCCCTAGCCAATTACAAATTTCCTAGTTGGTAGTGTCCTCATCCTAGCCAAACTTACTCCTAGCCATATTTCAATTCAATATCCAAAATTCAAATTACAAATCTTATATTGGTCAAAACCATAGCACATAACCTATTTAAAGGTCATCATCCTAGGGTTGAAAAAGAAGAGCAGCAACCAAAAAAATATTCTAGGCACGGCAATACAACAAAGGAAGGGGACAACAAATTTTGCGGATGATTACAAAAATTATAAACCCTTGCTCCCATATATTAAGCCTACCCTAGCTACTTGTTGCCGTGAGATCTCCTTCAACCCAAAGACAAGTTCATCCCCATTTTTTCTACCGACAAAAGAAGTCTTGGGTGCTCCGTTGCTCCTTGCCGTGACCATCAAGGTACCTCGCCGGAGATCACCACCGTACGTGCCGCTTAACCCAGCAACTACTCGCTCATCAAAGAAGACCGCCGTATCCTCTTGCCTTACCGACCCGAGCAAGGAGCAGCACCAACCTTGGAAGCCAACACTTCTCTTCAAGCGCTGACCGAGAGCAAGCAGCGCCGTCTCCTCACCCGATCGTGCCACCAAGGGAACCAATCATCATCGCCGACCGTTGAAGATCCAAGCAGTCGCCGTCGTCATCATCGAGTGCCGAAGCTGCCACCGCTGTGCCGGAGAAGCTGCTAACGAAGGAGAGACGATCTGTCGCCGTCGCTGTTGAGGTTGTCGAACTCACCGTGAACCCTGGGCGCTGTCGGAGATCACCGCAAGGAGAAGCGAACGACGAAGAAGCCATCGCTGCTGCTACACCGTAAAGCTTCGTCGTTGCTGACGAAGGACGAAGGAGCCGCAGCCTTCGTCATTTCCAAAGAAGCCTCCGCCATCGTCGAAGACGTCGGAGTAGTCGAATTCGACGCTGCCGTAGCCCACGCTCCAAAGAAATTGCCGTCAGGGGTCCTCGCCGTCGTCGAAGCGGAGCTCGGTGTCGCTGCCAAAGAAGTCGTCCTCCACCGCTGCACGAAGCTGTTGCCCGCCGTCATCTGAACACCATCGCCGTGAAGAAGGAGACACCGCCACTCAAAACCCTGCATGCCCTAGAGAACGAGGCGAAGCTGTGTCGCGAGATTCAAGTATCAACGGCGGAGATCTATTTTTGCGTCCGCCTGATTACGTGAGCTGCGAAATGAAGAGATCCTCGCGCTGACATGGCGACAGGAGAGCCGCAAGATCGAGTTTACAGAGAAGTAAATCAGCGGCCACGATTCAATCTCTGCGGAACAAATCGAAATGAAGCGTGATTTTTTCGGTGCTGACGTGGCGCGGATTAAAGGGGATTGCTTTGCGCACAGCTGCGTAATTAAAAGGATTTGAACTCAGTTGCTTTGCACACCGATCACAAGTTTAAACAGGAGTTGCTGAGCGCACAGACCAGCCATTTTAAAAGGATTTGAACTGAATTGCTTTACGCACAGACCCGTGTGTATTTTGCAATCCAGGAGTCAGATTGAGACACCGTTTGCGTCAGATTGGAGCTGGCGACGTGCTGATTGATAGAGATGCCTACACGGACACAAACTGAGCATTTCTAAACCCTTAAACTCTTTTATTTGTGTCTTAGTGTAACGTTCTCTGTGGGGAAACTTTTACCTACTTTTGTGTGACTATTTTGAGACTTGTCTAGTTGGGGCTAGACAAGTGGGACCCAGCTAGTTTGGGACTAGCTGGTAGAAAGCTTTACTAGGATTGATAGTGAGAGAAAACACTGTGTGTGTTGTACTGAGAGCCTGGCGAGTGTAGAGACGTAGAGGGTGCTCTGAGCGTGCTCTAACTTGTGGTTTTGTACCTATTGCACTATTCAATACTAGTTCTGTTTTGGGGGCTGGAGTAGGTCGTTGGGACGACCGAACCAGGGTAAATCTGCTGTGTACTCTGTGTCTGCATTTTATTTACTCTGGTTGTGCTATAACTGTATGTGCTTATTCGTGGGTTGCACGAATTATTTTTAAAAAGCCTATTCACCCCCCCTTAGGCTAGGATCCAGATCCAACAGCTTCTAAGAAAAGAAAAACAGGGTGAAAAAGATGGATAAATGAAGAGAAAAAGTGAAAAATAGAACAAGAATAAACGAAAAGCGATAACGCTCATTCCCCAAGCTAAACACAGTAATGTCCTCACTACTGAGAACATGTGTGTAAAGATGTAAAATGATGCTAAGGATGGGTGGGTGGGATGTAATAAAACAAAAGAAAAATCCTAAAAAATAAGAGAAATAAAAATAAAATATAACAAATGCAGATGCATGATCTTAATACCTAATGCAAAACATGCATACAGATGATGGAATGGTATGGATGCAATGGTGTGGGTTCTCCCCTAAGCTATTGATACTGGGCCCCTTGTGGACAGATGGGCACCGAAAAATAGGGGAGAACATGAGCAAAATATCGAATTAGACAGCGGCACCACCCTCTGGAGGTAATGATGGGTCCCGCTACTGTGGACTAGATATAGGATCAGATGGCAGTGCAAAACATACTGGTGGCGGTACAGGTGGCGCATGATGAACAATAGGTGCTAATGGTGCAGGTGGTGCACCTCATGCTCTCAGAATCTCTAGAATCTCCCAAACGTCTCACTGGGCCGCCTCCACCGAACGATGATAAGATGAGACTGCCTGAGTGAGGGACATGAAGTCACTCCTCAAGCCGATAACCACAGTCTCTACTGCAATAAGACGTGCATCGAGGTGGCATGTATGACCTGCTGGATGTGCACCGCTAAACTCACCCCACTCCCTATGTGCTCATGCATGTGCACGAGGGCGAAAAACAAACTCGGGGGAGGGCGATCTACGTGGGATCTCAGCAGATTTGAAAACATGAATGTAAGTGAGATCAGGTGCAGAAGTGGAGATGGAAGGAATATCAGCAGCTACAGACGTCATGGCAAAATGGCGCTGAGCAAAGAGAAGACACGGATGGATGATGGAAGAAGATTTTGATCGACTGGGGTTGAAATGTGGTAAGCCAGCTATACGTCTCCAGACGCGATCAGGCTCGAAGGAAGATGTATCTGTGTCTGGTGCGAAGGCCAAATCGGTGTCGGGGATAGGAGAGCCCAGCTAAAGAAGGATCAGAGCATGGAGTAGGTAACCTCTATGCCACGGTCCAAAATCCTAAACATGATACCCTTGGCCAGTCCTAAAGATGGAAATCATTGCATCGTGTAGGTGAGGCGAACATAGATTCTCGCCATCACTGATAGAAAATCCCCCCAAGATATGGATTCGTATAGCCTATGCACACATCCCCCGCAATAACCCTATCCTCTCCAGGGCTAGAATATTTGTGAGCCTGGTAGGGATGATGGGCCCTCTAGATATGGTCGCAAATTTATCACGATGAACGTTATACTTGAACACAATACCATATGTGTTCATGGTACCCTGGGATGGCTGGGGTGGAGGTGTGGGTACGGGATTACTCATAGGAGGGGGTTCTAGTGCAAGTGGGGTTGGATATGGAGGTGGAGATGGGGTGGGTGGTGATGGAATAGGTGTGCGAATGTGCAAGCATCAGCATCGTCGGTTTTCCGCTTCTTCGTCAGGGGTTTCCTTCCCAGTGTCCTAGGAGGCATGGTGTAATATGTGCAAATGACACCAAATCACGAAATAGAGTATGATAAAGTAATGCTCATGTAGAGGAACGAGTGTACCAAATATTTCGTGAAGCGATGAGTTCTACGAAAGCAATACACGTGCGATGCCTAAGAGGTGTATCCTCACCCAAGCTTTCCTCAAC